>CM062297.1:174195355-174795355 GCA_031216915.1 Pictodentalium vernedei
CGCCACTTGAACTTGAACTTAAAATGTCACACACCCACCTCGGTCTGTCCTTACCGGGGGACTTAAACTGGCATACCCAAATTGTACGACTATGTAAAAAGGCTAATAGCAGGCTGTCACAGCTCAGAAAACTCAAGTATATCCTTGGAAGAAAAAGTCTGGAAATTTTATACAAGTCTTTCATACTTCCTATCATGGAATATGCGGATGTGGTATGGGCTGGTGCACCGGACTACCTACTTTCCAAACTGGATAGAATCCACGCGGATGCAGCCAGAATAATATCCGGACTTACGAGAGCTACCTCGGTATCAAATGTACTCGCAGAACTTGGCTGGGAGACCCTTAGACAGAGACGCTATCTCCACAAAATGGTTACGTTTTACAAAATTGTAAATAACCAGGCTCCCGCATATCTTTGTGACCTATTACCTCAAAGGTTTGAAGATATTTCCTCGTATAGCACCCGGTCACATTCCAACTTCCAGTTACCATTTACACACACGGAAGTATTTAAGCGCTCATTTATTCCTTCGTGTGTTGCGGAATGGAATGCATTACCTCTAAGGGTTAGACAGTCGAGTTCACTGAATGACTTTGTTACATATTTTAACAGAGGCGTGCTTAGACCACCTAAATACTTCAACAACGGCGACAGGGTGTCCAATATAATACACTGCAAGCTGCGTAATTTTTGCAGCGACCTAAATTCTGATAAATTTTCTAACTACATTCGTGAAACACCTAACTGTTCATGTGGTTATGAGAGTGAAGACGCGAATCATTACTTCTTTGTCTGTAGAAACTATTCACATGAAAGACAAGTCCTACAAAGAAATCTTGCGCATCTGACAATATCATCGGTCAACGATCTTCTTTATGGTATCCCCAATTTACCGGATTCCGTCAATATTCACCTTTATCGGAGTGTACAGTATTTCATTAAGTCCACGAAACGGTTTTAGACTGGTTCACTGGGTGAGTAATCGAGCCGTAAAGTGTCTTAGTCACTTTAGGACTTGGTTGCTCGTCTAACGGTCCGACCTTGAAACCGATGGCGATTGGTGGCCATCGCTGTTGCCTCACACGCGAATCAGTACTCTCGGCATATCTGTCTTGCCTGTCCTGGTTATGGCAGTGGTAAGGGGCTTTTTTGTACTTTTGGTTTTTGGACTTTTGGAGTTATGGTGGTGTTGAAATATGCCTATAGGCATGTTGACTCAAATTTGATGTGTTTTAGTGTGGCATTCTACTTTTCTTCTCTCCTTCTTATTTCTGTTTTCTGACTCTCGTAAACTTGATTAACTATCAGCTTCCTTCTCGAACTTTGTACATACACAAAATTGGTTAATATTATACATACATTGTTTCGCCATTACCTATATCTTTTTATGTAACTACTTGCAATTATATGTGATTATAAATTGTAATGTTCAATTGTATATTAAGGAAAGGATATTATCTAAGTGCTAGGCACTTGTTATCCAATCCTTTTTGTTAATTATAACAAATAAAATATGTTTAATCTAATCTAACTATCAACAAAACGAACTCATTTTATCGGCAATCAAATTTGCGTGGGGAATCCGTGTTACTATTTTAGCTATCACTAGCGATTCAAAGTGTATTAACGGTGCAGAAAATTCCAGTGAAATGTTTAAAAAGGATCCGTCAACGATTTCCGTTTGGCACGTGTGTGCGGAACGGATTTTTATTTTCCGCATGGTTTAGTGTTGTTGTTGATGGGGATTTCATAGATCAGACATGTATAAAATGAATGTTCGAAATGTTTCTTTAGATTCTGTCTGATGTAAATGTTCAGTAAATCGAGAAAGTTAACCGTAGATGATGGACTATTTGACTGGTTCCATGTCATAAGAGCGTCGGATTCCTCACAAAATTCGACTAAATTATAAAGGGTTTAAAGTTTGGCAAACTGCATGTGTAATCATATATTGAAGAAAAAACGTCGTAAACAATTTGTAATTCCATTACCATTCTGCTGCCACCAGTCGCCATTCAAGCGGACAGACAAGAACAATAGGGTTATTTTATTTTCTTAAAGAACCGGGATATCACGTAGCAGTCATTGTAGATGACAACTGCCAATGTTATAAGCGAGGGGGAGAGAAAGCCTAACTCGTAAAAAACACTGAGATAATGTAGAGCCATGCCCTACAAAGAATTCAAGAGCACGGAATGTAAATTCGAACCTTACAACGTCTCATAACCGCATACATGGCATTTGAAGTTGCAGAAGTGAGTCCCTTATCCACTATAGCAGCCGTCCCGCCCGTGATCGCCATAGAGAGGGCATTCTTAGCATTTGGATTCATCAGCACTATTGAAACATTCCTGAGTAAAGAAATGTCGTGGATAGCCGACAAAAACGAAAAGGTTAAAATGTCAGCCGATTCGAAACTTAATTCCATATGCTACATATTATCCGTAACGTTGAGAGACGAGCAGATTTCTGGCAACAAGTATTTTTCATTCTCCACAAAAAGGATAAATTTGACGCTCTGAAGGAAAAAGGATTACGACGCGCCAGGTTCGTAGAGAGGTCGACGGGCAGCAAATCCTTTTATAGACGGTTGCGAACTAAGGTAAAGGAGGAAACATGATGATTATATAAATAAAAATTAAAAACAAAAAACTTAAAAATAAATAAATTTTAAGAAATGTATTGTATAACATGTAAGAAGTATACGGGCACGGAAAAAGATGCATAGAATGAAGACTAAAATAACAGACATATGCTTCGGGCGTCTGCAATGTGTGCGGTTCGAAAAAAACTCGATTCGCGTGAAAAAAAGTTGGAGGCGCAGGAAACAGACTCGTCAGTAATCTTCCTTTCGAAATACATCTGCCAGTACATCGGTTCAAGGGTCCAGGCATGCAACTGAACAAGAGGTTGAATCCCGATCTGACGCCTAAATCGTGGAGGAAACCCAGCAATAGAGTGCATCAAACGATCTCTGCTACGCAAAATGTCCCGATACAAAAACACGCGAAGCGACGTTGATAGATATGAAAAATATAGTGTATTACACGTTGAGAGAGAAATAGAACTTTCGTTGGTCGGTACGTTAATCTGCAAGAAGAGTAAGCTTGGAATGGGGAATAAAAAATATAAAAAAGCATACAAAACAAAAATCACTAAAACACCAACGGACGAATTACACAAACCCACAGTGCAGAAATTATTGACTATACGTCAAGGGAATTAATTGCATATGGGTGGAAAGCTTCGCTTCTTTTTTCTCGAAAACCGGAGACATTTAGGGTTGACAATGGTCGAGAGTTTTACAACGTTCTCGTTTCTCGTTCGTCGACTGATCGACGTCTATTTCTCTGAAACGAAGATAAGGCGTGTTCAAATATTTCACGGCCTACTCGACCAAGAAGTACTTGGATGTTTTGGACGATTTAGTCGACGATTATAACAACACTTCGCGCCATGTGATCACAATGACACCCGTGGAATCCGCAACCCTCAACGACAAGAATTTCTATGCGAATCTCTGTCTCATGGGATTGATGATGATGTCCCCCAAACAGAAACTTCCGAAATTTGCAGTGGGCGATCAAGTGAGGACGTGAGGTTTTAAAAAAATAATATCTCTTAAAAGGCTACACGCCTAGTTGGGCCGAGGAAATCTTCGTCATTGTTCGAGTGCTTTATACCGATCTCAACACTCACGAGAGAGAAGCATTGAACGGTGAAGAGATTTCCGGAAGATTTTACGAACAACGAGTGCAAAAGACTGTTTTTGCATACAGTAATAATAATAATACATATAAATGAAAAGAAAGAAACAAAATAATGATTAAAAAATAGAAAAAAACTACTGAACATACTGACATAACGGGACGTATAGTAAAATATAAGAGTACCGAAAAACATGAGTACACGAATACGAACCCGTGACGGGGACCAATCTCAATAGTGCGCAGGGGATATGAATCAATATCGAGACGCAGGATCTCTTCGCTTTTCCCAGAGAGAGTTATCTCTTGGCTCCAGGACGATTGACCAAAGCGGACGGTAGCGATTACGCCGACGATGATATCGTCACGCTCGCCAATAACGGTATAATGCAACCCGAATGCAACTACAGGACCCCTATCCGAAATATGTCCGATTCCCCAGCCTAGGGGAAAGTATAGTTTAACCCGAATGATCTTTAACCCTGTACTCAACGCAACGGACAAAACAGGCCAGCGCTATTAACAAAAATCGCCAATAAATTTTTATTTTTTTATTGTTTGACTCAAAAACATAGGTTATGACCCCTCGTTGGAACGAGCACGTCGAGCTCGTTCCAATGAGGGGCCATAACCTAAGTTTTTGAGACAAAAAATGAAAAAAAAAATAGTTATTCAAGAATTTTGTTTGCAAGTATCGTCTGTTTTTCATGTTAGGTAATGGGATAATATCACACGCCGAGCACTTTCGTATATGGAGTGTGGACCCTTTGAACCGTGGACATATCCAGCAAAATGACCAGCAAACTGGCGGACAGATACGTTCTATGATGGCGAAGTTCCATATTTCCAGAGTACATTTACACACATTAAAGTACGAACGACACGACAATAAACCATCAGTGTGGCGTTCTGAAACAATATGTGCGCCACAGACAGAGAGATGGGGACATACGTGAAAAAGAATGGTATTCCATTCGATAGGAATCTCTGTCTCGAATAGGAGTATGGATTCGATGTGAAATCCATTCTCCTATTCGAGTCGAGCGACAAAATACCACTCGCCGGGACTTACTTAATTTATTCAACTGTTTGATATTCATTTAGCTTTCGAGTTCAGGTGGTCTTGCTTTCACGAATGTTCCCATCTGTCCAAAACTTGCATGTCGTAAACTTAATTTTCAACAAATGATCGGCATTTACAAGTCTGACATTCATCGAAGGATCGGGGGAAAAATATAGTTAGCAAAAGCACTGTTTGTTGAGGCAGTTCAACCACACACTCATAATAAAAGTATTTCTAAAGGGGATTAATTAAGGAGTGGGTGGTTTGAGATGAGCGAGGGCACGAATAAATCTCCAGGTGGTATATGCGGCCTGTCTGCCTCTGCTGGAATCATTCACTGTATAATTTATGTTTAACTGGTAGAGTGCTGGAAGCCAATCTTTGGGCTTTAACCTGAAGCGCATGTACCGTAACTTAAAGACTTCATATTGAGTGAAAGTACGTCATGTTATCTTTGAAGTGAAGGAATTTAGTCCTTAATGATTTGCCTTGTTATAATTTATGCACTCTCCCATAAATTTTAACAAAGCAAAGGCATGCTGACAAAATTCTACCAAATAAAAAACGTAGTATTTGTACAAACGTTACACAACTTAAACACCATATATAAGTTCACCACCACCGTGGTGAGACTTATTGTTATTGCTCAAGGAAATTTTTGTTTGTTTGTTTCTCATTTGTATTTTTTTCTTTTTCGACTTAAATTTTGCGGCCTCTAGATCTCGAAAACTGGCTGTGCGATTCTTCTAAAATTATGCACACTTATTTGCTCACACTTGCAGGTGTGCCACCACATACCGCCATTTTAATGAAAACGTTTAGCCCCTTCAGGCGGACCAAAATATAGCAAAAATGATCCTTTTCCAAAAATTCTCGAACACTATCGGTCCTGTGATGATAAACTTTTTTTTTATATTTAAGTCTATTATGTTGTTATGAAATCAATTGAAACGTGCTTCAACTTTAACCCCTAGCGACCTACAAGGGCGGAAGTTTGATATTTTCATCACGATAACTCAATTTCAGAGGCCATTTCTCGATACTATGAGTGACATATGCCAAAGATTTTAGTATAGGAAGATGACTTGTTGATTGGAAGACAACTTTTTGGTTCAAGTTTGTTTGTCACATTTAATACTTTAGCACAGTGATATCTCGAGTAAGGGTACAATTTGAAAAATATGAAAATTTACAAATTTTGGATACTGTTTTCGATCAGTTTTACGGGGATTAACTTAAAACTTTTTGTTTTGTCATGTGCAGGACTATCTACATGTACTCATCAAACGTGCTTGATAAGTTTAAATATCAGACTTCGCCCTTTGCCCAACACAGACGATATCAAAATATATTATTTTAAATATAATTTTTTTAAATGTTTCAAAAAATGTCAACAAAACCATATCATGTGACCCCTCATTGGAACGAGCTCAATGAGCTCGTTCCAATGAAAGGTCACATGATATGGTTTTGTTGAAATATTTCGAAATATTTAATTTTTTCAACTGCTCAATTTGCATATTACGCGGGCGGATGCGGGCGATTCGTTAGGTAAAGGGTTAACCCACACCCTGTTTTTGAAACTTGAATACAAGTGGTGTCTTATTTTGTACAAAATTCACAAACTTTGTGTTCACTTTTCCGGTGTTGGGAACAACGTAGACAAAAATGCCTTGCACATTCGTATAGATAACTAACTGATGAACATTTTTGCTGTTATAAGTTATCTTGAAATGTTTAACCCAACTCCTCTTCACGGTGGTTGTTTGACGTCTTAATTGCGCTTGAAGCTCGAGATCCTGCCACTAACTATTCACTTATTTGTGCCGTAATCTCCATAATAGCTGGCAACAGGAGCGCAACGGGTCCTAGTTATTAACAGGTCACATGGGTGGTGCTTCAGCCAATGGACCTTCGGCTTAAATCCTGTTGTGCGTTTTCTGAATCATTATCGTGCTAAGGGCATATAAACAAAATCTGACGCCTTACAAACGCGTAGAGTGACCTGCCTTTTGCGGACAATTTGTAACGGGGCTTCTGGTTCTATTCGTAGTTACTGGACAGTGTAAGGTATGTATATATGTGTATATATGTATCCTGCGAAAAGGAAGTGGGTGTGCCTTATTCCGAAAATTAAGTAGATCTGCCTTCATATTGTCGCCTGAGTGCTAGAATGTCCTATGTCCCCTATGGGACATAGGACATTCTAGCACCCAGCCGACGATATGTATGCGTCTATGTGTGTGTATGTATGTGTGCGTAAATATATGTATATGTATATATATATGTATGTATATGCACGTATGTATATGTGTATGTATGTGTGTGTGTGTGCCCGTATGCAACTAAATGTGTAATTCCATACCCTGACTCTTCTACCACCGGAAAAAAAGGAAACTTTCATTCGCAGTCAACATTCGGTGCTTTCTTTTCTTTACCTGGGAGACAACAGGTAGACAACCAATCTGGCTATGTTATCGTCCTACGGTGTATCAATATTTTTTTATTCTTGTTATAGATTATCTGTAAAGTGTAAAAGGTTATTGATATATCGTAAAATAAAATTTCTTTCTATATATCTTCTGTCCATGTGAGTGTGGGAACTGTTTGAAAAATATGAAGATTTGCAAACTTTGGTTACCCCTTTTCATCAGCTGTTCGAGGGTTAACTTGAAACGTTTTGTTTTGTCATGTGCAGAAATATCTACTCAACAAATCTGATATGATAAGTTTAAATATCAGACTTAACCTTCATCCTGTCTTTTGTAACTTGAATACGAGTGGTGTCTGATTTTGTACAAAATCCATGCACTTTGTGTTCACGTTTCGAGCATTGGGGACGACGTAGATGCAAATGTGTTGCACAAGCGTATAGATCATTAAATGACAAACGTATTGCTGCTATGGGCTATTTTGAAATGTTTAACCCAATGCCTTTTCTGTCTGCGTGCATGTGGGACCTGTTCGAAAAATATCAAATTTTCCATACTTTGGTTATTGTTTTCGAGCCGTTACACGAGGGTTAACTTGAATAATTTTATTTTCCTTATAAAGAATTGCAAACTAAACAATCTTGCTTTTTGTAAGTGGAGATCTCAGGATTAACTCTTACCCATTATGGTTGCCTTAACGAAGAAATGTCATATTTTTAACAAACTCCATCTCAACTTGCGGCCTGCAGACCTCAAAAACGGGACGACTGTTTCTGAAGTTTTGCACACTTATTTTTATTTTACCATATGCAGACATGTCTATTCAACGAGCTTGCTACGATAGATTTAAATAGAAGACTTAACCCTCAGCCAGTTTTTGTAAGTTGAATTCAAGTGGTGTCTTATTTTGTACAATTTTCACACACTGTGTTCACTTTCCATCATTTAACACGACATGGACGTAGATTTGTAACACAGATGTATAAATTATTAACTGATGAACATTTCTGCTATCATAAGTTATCTTGAAATGTTTAACCCAACGCCTCTACCGCCTGCATGGACATGGACCCTGTTGGAAATATCAAAATTTGAATACTTTGGTTACTGTCTCAAGAGGGTTAACTTCAAACTTTTTTGTTTTTTTGTGAAAAGAATAGCAAACTGAATACTCTTTATTTTGTAATTGGAGTTGTCAGGATTAACCATTAGCCATTCCGGTTACCTTAATAAGGGAGAAATGTCATATTTGTAACAAATTCCACCTCAGTCCCGTGGCCTGCATATCTTATCCAGTTATCGGTTATCTTGAAATGTTTAACCCAACGCCTCTTCTGCCCGCGTGAATATAGGAACCTTTCGAAAAACATCAAAATGTCATACTTTGGTTACTGTTTTCGGGCAGTTGCAATAGGGATAACTTTACACTTTCTGTTTTTCCTTGTAGAGAATTGCGAAGTAAATAATCTTTCGTTAGCAAGTAGAGACCTCAGACATAACCCTTTTCTATTCTGGTTATCTTAATAAGGGAGAAATGTCTTATTTTTTTCTAACAAATTCCATTTCAGGTTTGTGGCCTGCATGTCTCAGAAACGGGCCGACTTTTTCTGAAAGTTCTAACACCTATTTCTTCCCATCTGAAGCTGTTTCTCCACATACCGTCATATTAGTGAAAACATTTTACGCGCCAAAATCTGAGAAAAATATGCTGGAATTTCAGAAAAATATGGCGAAGTTTGAGACCAGTCTAGATTACATTTTCCATATATTCAGAGTGTAATATGATGCAACAACATAACCGAGCAAAGCCATCACTTTTAACCCCTATCGACCTTTTACGGGCCATAGGTTTTGATGTTTAGCAAAACTGCACAAAATCCCAAGTTAAAATCCCTTTACACCGAATGATATATGATTACAATTTTAGTACAGAAAGATGTCACGTTGATTGTAAAATACATTTATGGTTCAAGTGTGTTTGTCGCTTTTAACCCTTTAGCACAGTGATTGATATAGTATTGGTACCGTTTAAAAACTTTGGTTACTGTTTTTGATCAGTTGTATGAGGGTTAACTTTAAACTCTTCGTTTCTCGATGTGTAGAGATTCTTGGTAAGCAAAGTTGCTGTTATACAGGGCTCAAAATAAGCGGTGTCGCGTCGCTTTTTGCTATGCAAAACTTGCAAAAAGCTACACAACGTTAAATTATGTATAGCATTTTGCGATACAAGATAATCTTGTATCGCAAATTATCTTGTATCGCAAAATGTAAATGAAAATTTGCAAACAAATTTGAAAACTAGTTCACTGATGCTTTACTTCTGATTGTGGAACATTCCAGGCATAACTCAGATTAACTCTCTATCAAGCATCATTAGCAGCTTCATATGTAAGATGAGGTCTGTTGGTTTAAATACTTCCTGTTTTTACAACATTTTGCATAAAATGTCCATTAAAAATAACCAACTTCAATTTTGAGAACTCTATTAAACAACCAAGACGCCATTTATAACAGTATACATGTCCATGCAACCCTTAAAGGCAGTTCAGTTAAATAAAAAAGTAAATGTTTCATGTGTTGCTGATCATTTGCAAATGCCCAAAAATGGATGAAACTATTTTATCTACTTAGAAGAATTCAATATAAAACTGCATAACGTAACTCTGGTATACAAAAATAGCTATGTATTTTTTACAAAATACTATTCATTTTTTGGAAATGCGTAGCATTTTGCTACGCAAAGAAAAAAAGTTATTTTGAGCATTGCTGTTATAAGGTTAGATCTCTGATAAAACCTTTTCTCATTTTTTGGTAACTTGAATATGGGTAGTTTCAGACCTATTTTATCAAGCATGCTGAGCCTGTGATTCTACAAAATCACAATTTTCTAGTTCTTCTACCTAATTTTGTAATTCGAATTGTAATTATCAGTAAAAATTCTCAATCGTGCCTGACATTTTAGTGCGTCGTGGTGGCTTTTGATAACTTGTCAGACATCAGGCCTGTCGTTCTTAAAAAATGTAGGAGGGCTAAAAATCGCTCCCCTTACATGGCCTAGGGGAGCGATTAGCTCTCCCCAAGCTTACAAAATGAAGTTTTACTATTAATGAAATCTGCCAACATTTTATTTAGTGCTGCTAACAAGGTAGTATCTGTGAGACGGCTACACTGCCCATCCCACACCTCCGGGCCTTGCCAAGGCCCGGAGGTGTGGGAGAGGCAGTGTGGCCGTCTTACAGAGACCACAAACATAGCAGAGATCTGAAAAGATGTAGGTTTTAGAAATAGGCTAACATGGCAATCATTATGTTCTAAGGCCAGGAGGGCTAGCTTTCACCCTGCTTAATTTTTTTAAGGCGAGCAGTAGGCGAGCCAATAAATCGCTCTCCTGAAAATGCCAGGCCTGAGACATCCAGTGCACATCTTTGTTAAAATCTTTTAGTACATGAGAACGTTTGTGAAAGTAATTTTCCAAACATGTCTCATGTATTTTGGAAAACAGAAATGTTCTATTAATGTTGTTATGTGTATAGATTGTTACAAAGAATTACTACAAATCCTAAAAATATTCACTTGTGAAAATCCCAAGGAGGAATACAAAGATTTGTCGGTGAGAATGGGGGTGAGGTGGGTCCTTAAGGGTTGGCAGACAGAGTCCAGTTGATGCCGGCGGACTTTACACAATTCAGTCGCACCCTATCAAGTCGGGAAATGGCCAAAAATAATATGCCATTTCAAAAGATTTATGTTTAATAATAATGATAAACGTATTTGGGTCGATAGTTTTATAAGCTTGAATAGGGGTATATTAGCACGTGTGTATACATGCCACTCAGCTGGTTGTAACAAACGGTGACAGTGGTCTCCCTGTTGCCGTTCTGTAACGAACATGGTACAAATGTTGGACATTTACTGGACGTCAAGCTACCTACAAGCGAATGTTGTACAGACCTGGACATATATAAAATATACCGATAGCAGCTTAGTATACCAAATGTTTACCACGAGTATTGAAGTGGTGTTAACCATAAACCATTGGAGCGCGGTTAACACCACTTCACCACGGGTGGTGAACATTTGGTACACTAAGCTACTTTGGGTATATCTTATTTATACCATGATCGTCAGATTAATAAAAATCTAAATGTTAAATAAATCACTATTCACACGTGCGAATCTGTTTTTGTTTACATGAGCACCGGTGGGAGGTACTTTCGCTAGCAATTCTATCGCCGAAACGAAATAGAAAACGAAACGCGCAAATTACGGGGCCTTTTTCATTTTAATAACATAATAACATATTATTTCGAATTGTGAATGGTTTCCCAACCTGAGACAACGTATGTTTGTTAATTGTTGGTATCTTATGAGGTAAACCCATTTAAACACGTAATAAATAATGCCGGTTTCATTTCATTCTTCACGAGGCGACGAGTGATAAATTTAGACAAGCGTGCATTCAAGGCGAGGTCTCCAAAGGTCATCTTCGATGTAGGTCCACTGTAGGTGTAAATTTTAACTACTGAAATTCCGTTGCTGGCGTGTTCACCGCGGTTAGTGTGTAAAGCTAAAATTTATGTCATAGGCTTTTTATGTACATGTATAATAGAATAGGTAATTCGCGTATAAAAATGGTTTATATCTTGACCTGTTTGCGGGTTACGCTATATTGTATGGTGTAAGTACGCTATATTGTATGGTGTAACCTATAGGAAAAAGGTGTTGTGATGCTTCATCGCCTTATCTGTTTAAACTTCGCCAGTCAGGCTGTTTTACGCCGTAACGGGATTATCGCCTCTTTAAATAATATCAATTAACGCGCGATACCGCCAAAGCGAAATCGCACTTTAGTTGTTGCCATTTAGTACGGTGGAAATTATTTTAAGATGGAAATATCATGTCATTCTATTCATATGTGGATGGAATTCTCATTATTTCCAAATGAAACAAAATACTGCATTTTGATTGGATGAGAGGTACGGTGCAACTTGCAATCCACAACACCGTGATTAACCACGGTGTAAAAACAAGAATACACAATAGCAGGGTATATGGCTAACAAAGTACCCATTTTTAATTATTAATTCATACCTTCTGCTCGGTTATGTTAGAACAAAAATAAACATTCAGGAAATTTAATATTTATGTGTAATAAAATATTACAAATATGGATGTCATTGGAAATTGCTCATTGAGCCAGTTCCAATGACATCCATATTTGTCTGGTTTTATTGAGAAACTTACAAAGTACAAATTTTCTGTCAGTTTTTTTCTCACAATTTAGGTTAAAGTATTAAGCACACTAAAATTCTTGGAAATAAATCCGTTATCCTTGTGTTTTCCATGGTGTATGGGAGTTTACACCGGTCTGGGAACTCATACACCATTCGGCTTTGCCTCAGGGTGTATGAGTTCCCAAGCCGGTGTAAATTCCCACACACCATGGAAAACACAAAGATAACTAATAATCTTTGAGGCGAGATAATCCCAAAAGATTGTCAAGTCTTTCTGGTGACACATGCGAGATTGGTAATTCAATAAAGTTATGTTGTACTACTTTGTCGTAACCTGTAGGTTACGTCATTTGCGTATATTACAACTGACGTAACCCACACGTAACCTGAACGGTTGTTTGCGACTTATTTTCAGGATGTTGAACAAACTATATGTCAAATGCAGAACTCCAAAAAGTACTTCGTAAATATCGAACGAATGTTGAACGTAAAAAACACATCATGCGAATGTCAAACGATTGTCGAAAGCAGAATGTGAAATATGTTGGAGGGTGGAATTCAAACGAATATCAAACACTAAACGCCAAACTGAACAAAGACGAATTTTAAACGAATGTCAAACTCCAAGCTAACTAAATGCGAATGCCGAGCGAATTCCAAACACCTAATGTACAGCTAACTTTACACACCCATGGAATGCGTTATTACCACATTAAGTGAATGTTTTAGTCGGGTTTAACGACTCTTTCGGCAGTCAGTTTCATCTCGTGTCGGAGAGTCTTACGGGTGGAAGAAGTCGAAGTACACGAAGAGATCCACCGAGCAACGGCGATCAACTGTCAGACTCCCCAACGTCCTAACTCCACACAGGTATGGTTAGCATTGGTTGAAGAAAAGTGCACCATCGACATGTAGTTGTCTTTAGTACACAGCGCTACCGTGTCCCACGTGGGCAGTTGGGATTAAGTGCCTTTCCCAAGGACACAACGCAGTTACCCCTGGCCGGGATCGAACCGAGGACCTTTCAGTTTGAAGTTCAATGCCGTAACCACTGAGTTACACATATTAAGCTCCCGTATTAGGTAATAAAAGTAATAATTAGTTTAGAGCCGAAGTACAGCTGGGCTCTACACAATTGGGTTGCCTGAACGCACATTGGACAGGTAAAGAAAAGTGTCTCAACCGCCGCTATTCTATGGAGGGGGCATATGTTGCGATAAATAAACAATGCTCAATCAAAAAGTTCCCGACAGTTTGTAATCACCGCTCACCTTTTAACCTTTTACCCAATCTAACGGCTATAAACGGCCAGCGTTATTCGCAAAAATCACCATTCGTTGAGTTCGTTCCAATGAGGGGTCATAAACTATGTTTTTGACGCAGAAAATGAAAGAATATAGGTATTTAATAACTTTGTTTGCAAGTGTCGTCTGTTTTGCGTGTTAGGCAAGGGGTTAAAGGGTATATTTTGATCTCTTTGAAAAATGAATATACTGATGATGTGCATGTTTTTAGCGGCAATGCAAATCGAATAGTCACAACATATTTCAATTATTATTGACAAAAAAGTGTCCAATTCTGAAAAGTTGATACAGGTGTTTCGTGATAGGTATACACCGCAGCGTTTGACGAAGTGAAAGCTGTTACGCTGTGACTACATTCACAGCGTAAAAGCTTTCACGATATTAAACGTCATGAATTGTTATCAGTTACCGCGTTGATTGACATAACGCCATCTTGGGAAGGGTGCGGTAGTTTGATTGGCGACGTATTTCGCTGACGATCCAGTAAACCAGCTGAGCAGAGATCAGCGCGAAGTGCCCACAAAATGTATAATAACAGACTTTACATGCGAGAAGGAAATGCAAGTACAATGTAGATAGTGATACTTCGAGTTATTACTTGCATAGGTTCATGTCGGCCGAGATATCATCCCTGCGTAACTTCATATCAGCCCGAGACCGAAGGTCGGGGTGTGGGGGGGGGGGGGGTGATATGAAGTTACTGAGGGCTGATATCGTGGCCAATATGAAGCTATCCAAGTAATAATCGCTTTATTTATTAAACCAAACCAAATAAGAACAAAGGGCTCTCCGGTCTGTTACAATTTCCTGACAGTGTTATTGTTTCTCATGCTTTTCACAAAGACCGAAGTTTCCTTTTCTCCAAATTCAGCTGCTCGAAAACCTGGGATTCTCTACCGCGACCTTGGGATAGCTGAACTATCTTTTGTCCCACTTCGACGAATCCCCAATTAGGACTTAATTTGCCTTTAACTGTCTTCTTTCTTCTCTTCATCCATCTAATCATCACTTATTGCCATTTTTAATTCCTCATCATACAAAACCGTAGCTTCAAGTCCTGGCCACATCACAGTTTTTTGATTGCGTTTAGATGTAAACAAAATGGTTGCGCCAATTGTCGCATGTTGGGGACCACTTCAGCCTTGTTCATATCGGCTGAGATCGGGGTTATATCAAGCGAGTTTGAAGTCATACCTGCCGTGTTTGATAATAGGCAATTGTGTCACACATATCTTTTCCATTGCTGACACCTTATATAATTCATACCTACGCGGTACCTGCCTAGTTTTTGAATGAACATGTACGTTAGCTCAAAATTTGATTTGCTTCATCAGAAATGCCATAATATAGTTCTAATTAATGGAAGGGCGCTTTTATGTCGATTTAGGCGCAGCCCTGATGGCCTGAACTTCATACTGGGCCCCGATATTGCTGCACGAAATACATGACCAAAGTATTCATATGCTGACTGTATTTTAGGAAAGTGTTTATGTTTCAAGCTACAAATTAATATTACCTTTCTGAAATCTGAAGACATGTTTTCCATTTCCGCCATCACTTTCTCGGCCGGCGCAACGGAGTGCAGGGGGTAAAATTACTAGAGGCGAACGTTTGGATAACTCTAACGCGATTTGGGAAGGTACACTAAGACAGATAACAACGGGGTGGAGTGTGGGTGAAGGAATCAATGTCAGAGGAGGAATATTGTCTTGTCTTTCACGAGCTCCAATATGCAGGAACAACTGCACCACAGGTCGTAGATTCCTGTCACCCGCAAGCTACACGAGCTTCGTTCTGTATTTATTCTACGATAAAACTTGAATTAAGTGAGTGAAGCTAATAGTTTTTAAAAAAAATGTCACATTTGGCGGCCTAATAACTTCTCTTTATTTCAATTCCGTTCGTTTTTCGTCCACCAAAACAAATCGTATTCCCACTCTCATTCGTCGAAAATGGTATTCCACTCCCGGCATCGTATTTCACTCACTCTCAGCGATGACGGACTCATTTCTTGTTTGGACATGTTTTGAAAGTAACCACGGAATCAATTACAAAGAGGTAGTTTTAGGAAAACAAATAAGAAAATAATACAGGATTCGAGTACCGTTTTATCATCTCGTCGGTGGCGCGGATTATTGCACGAGGCGTTAGCCGAGTCAAATAATCCTCCGCGTGTCGATCGAGGATAAAATTCGAAATCGAATCCGAGCAGAGATCTATTGTCTATTTCTTAATGGTGTTTTGTGTCGACGCATTTCGTTCACGTCATACCGTTACTGATTGGTGTAACTTCCAATCAGATACGTTTTTAATGACGTTCTTATGCGTATTCCAGATTCCACACGTGTTGTATATTAAACGTTTCCAATTGTTTGTATTGTATCTCGTAACGATGAATACGCACAGCAATCGTGGTATAATATGGCTTGGCTTCTGTAAAACCATTCTTGCGCTCGAGAGACATCGAGTTTTGTACTTCAGCATTTCCTTCGAACGTATAGTGCAGTCACCATGGATTGGTCGTAATCCACACGTGGGTAGTGATGTCCACACATAAGTTTACCAGGTAATACAAATTATCATCATCAACATTTTAATTAATAAAGCACCGGGTTATACCTGGTGCTTCATTAATTAAATTTCTGATGATTATTAATATAATTAGCGTTTGGAGTCTAATATTATTGAGTCCGTGGAAATATTGCCCACCTGTGGAAAGTAACCAGACCACAGCGGTATATTGTGTAAAAAGTGCCCATGACCACTATTTCACAACAAATCATTGTGATAAAGTAAAGAAATGATGATAAAACGAGAGCTTTAGGCTGATAAGAAGTTGCTTCTGGATGATATCTCTGCCGATATGAAACTAACCAAGTAATAACCTCGGATTCAAAAGTACAAAATAAAATGTTGAAAAATGCCATTGTAAAAGTTTTATTGTCACCCCGACTAAACAGTAATTTATTATTCCTTTTATCACACTCAACGAAAATGTGTGCTTCCTCATCAATATTATTTACAGCATCCGTTCAAGAATAACATTAATCCATCGCAAGAATAATAAAACGTTCATTTGTATCTGTGACTGTTATCAGAGATCTGGGTCAATTCTATGACTGTTATCAGAGTTCTGGGTCAATACTTTAAAACCTTTACATTCGTATTATCTAGAATTGTATTTTCTAGTTATGATTTTAAAAGGTTTGAAAGGAACCATTAGCATTTTCAAAGATCTGGAAATTTTCCAGTTGGCAAATTGCCATATCTTTTAAAATGCTAATGATTCATTTTAGTCAGTTATATTAGAAGGCAGAAAATATAATTCTAGAAAATGTAATTGTAAAAGTTTTATAACATTGGGTATTGGTGTCTCTCTACCATTTCCTGAAAAGGCTGAGGGGGCAAGTCTCCCCAATTTAAGACCAAGATCCCCCACCCCCAGATTCCTAAGTCCCTAAGCAGCAGATTTGACATAAGTTGTTTTGTAAAATATGTTTTTTTATGTAAATCATAATAACCACAATCTGTTTTAAAGTAGTAAGGCAAATTCTACAGTTGTAAAAATATCCAACACATGACACAAATGATTATAACGCCATGGTTACTAGTACATAGGATCTAGGTATTTTCCTGACACACGTAGTTTCCCATTTTCGTACGAAGTACGTCGTTTAGTAGATAATCGTAAATGACACCCATGCAGATACAATAATCCCAATTCATTGGACTGTTTGGTTGGTTTGCGCCCCACAGTTCGCTCGGGTAAACAAGAAGCGACCCGTCCCATGCATACCATGTCGCGCTTTCTCCTGGTCTGATTTCTCCGTCCACAAAAAATCGCACTGCTTGTGATAGCTCTGAAATAAAAAGGATGAAATGATAGAAAGAGTTTTGTATTTGGAATACGGCCAAATTGACAACCGCGTGCTATCGATCGGAACACAGTCGTTGATTGAAAGAATGAAACTTTATTTTGTAAGATATGTACACACATATACGACATCTAATTAAAACTAGAGAAACAGAATTCACTGCATCCAGTAAATTCAAGTCTGCGTGAAAGGGTTAAAGTATCGGAAATAAACAAAATAGAAAGAGAATTTATGGAGGCTTAATAATGGGGGTGAATAATTTAATTTTAAAGACATCAAAAATAGGTTTTCGTTAATAGTATTTAAAGATATTCATACAGGAATCAGATAAACTTTTCCAAGAAATCAGAAAAAAAACATATATGTGCGCAGCTTTCAAGCGGTTCGATAAAGAAATCATAAATGTACATTTTTTGCTCGGCCAGTTATTTGAATGATGTTTATAACAGTAATGTGAGTATGGAAAGGGTTAACATTGTTCTCACTGAAATAAAATCTTTGGAACCCACTATGAAGTCTCGAGAGGGTTAAAAGCATTAAACTGAATAATTTGTACTTTATTTCCTTGCAAAGCAAAGGGTTTCTCTCCACTGGGTTTGAAAATCTGACATCTGATTACAATAACAGGATTACATTTAATGTTTGACAGCTACGTCTGCTTCTGTTTACATTTCTCCAGTGTGAACAAATACAAAATTGTATTGATTGAGGATAACTTACTGTTTCAGAAAATTAGAGGCTGTAAAATCCTTGTGATCAACTGGCCATATTCAAGGGCTCTTGCGGCCTGAAAATCATAGGGTCTCCAGAACGTTTGATTGTCTGTCAGTATCCCACAAATCAGCGAGATAGGGCGATTCGTTTTCGAGTTATCGCGAGGACAAGGAAGTTCATAGAAGACAGGAGAATAAGACAAAGAAGAACAAGAAGAAAAATACAAAAATGAAAACGAAAGTGCAGACAAATAACAGATAACGTAGTATGTTTACACTGCAGAGAAATGACA
This sequence comes from Pictodentalium vernedei, assembly GCA_031216915.1. Lineage (NCBI taxonomy): Eukaryota > Metazoa > Mollusca > Scaphopoda > Dentaliida > Dentaliidae > Pictodentalium > Pictodentalium vernedei. The sequence continues at coordinate 174,213,981 of CM062297.1, forward strand.
TAGCCAGAAAGGTTGCTTCCCTGTCATTCAAAGTATTTATGAGCTGACATCAGATTCCTTTAAGTCATTAATTTTAGAGTTTAAAAATTTCATAGTTCAAGAAAAGAGATATTGATGATCTCTGATGAGTCACAATTTAATATGAAATTTCTGAACGTTGTTCAATAAAATCGATTGAGACGAGGCTCAGATCGATTTTAATAAACGACGTTCAGAAATTTCAAATTTAAACGTGACAAATTTGAGATTAGTTCTACCACATAAAATGTAATCTAACACAGTACCCAATACAACGACGAGAACCGTGACCGGCAGGCGCTGTTCACAAAAAACAACCAAATTTTAGCATTTTTTGTCAGTTTTTGCAAACATAGTTTATTATCCTTGTTGGAATGAGCTCGTCGTGCTTGTTCAATGAGGAGTCTCGGACTATGTTTTCGGAGCAAAAATTAATTTATTTTAGTTATCCAGGAAGTGGATTTGTTTACAAATGCCGTGTATCAGGTGAACAGTTACAGACATATAGGAGATGATTAATTATTCCGAACATGGTTACGACATCGACGTTGACTTCTGACGTCACGTGTTTTGAAACGTGTTGTGAACGGTATTTCCGTAATGGGGTATTAGTGGTGGATATGCGATAAAATAGTATTGAAGATGAGATCCCTTTATTTTGAGATACAGACGGGACAGAATGAATTGGTAAGGTGATGATGGAAGAATACGAGTTTAACATTGTATAAACTTCTGTCTGGTTGCAAAGTTTCCACTATATTGCCGTAAGTACGAATTAAAATCGTCCAAAGAAGTGGGAGATCCACGGAGAAACGAGTTCTCTCTTTGAGCGCACACATACTTCCAGATTGTCGAAATTCCATTCCAAGTGGATTTGTGTAAATTTCAAAAGTACCGTCAGACAAAGTTTATTTTGATCCCAATCATACATAAAGAAGAGAGCATGCAAATTACATGGGATTTTAAAATTGCGGAATGTCATGCCACAATTTTAAAACGATGGTGATGAAATCTAGTGATCTGGAAAATATAGGAGATCGGAATTTTCGCCCTAAGCGTCCAGTGGGGAACGAGCATCCAAGAAAAACCTTTCTTGGGTGTCTCTAAATATACATAGACGAATTTAGTTTGGATAGATCGGGGTGGGCGTGGAGCCCTAACAAATTCGCTAATAGAACCGACACTGTTGACGATTCAGGGAATCAGGGAAAATTGTACATGCTTCCTCATAGCAAAGCCGCGTTGTACGCCTTGATATCCTCCAGGCAGGTAGCGACAGAGGGCGGTTAATGTGTATCTCCCACCCCCAATCCGGAACAAAATTGTCAAAAGTTAGAAATATTACAGTACAGCAGCCGTGGATTAGTCACGTTCCACAGGTGGGCAATATTTCCAAGGACGAAATAATATTAAATTCCAAGCACTAATTATAGGAATAATCAACAAAAATTTAAACCACCAACAATCGGAAATCTCATGCTCTATAATAAAAGATGTCGTGGTATTTTATCTGTGGACATGACCGTTTCTAACAGATATCTAATGATTTTTTAAACATATTTCATGGGATTTGCTAACTGGTGTAACTATTTCAATATTTTTTACCTCCAGTGCAACAAGGCGTCATTCAAAATGTTAAAGCATTGCCGATGGTGCCTTGATGCACACGACAGACGATTTCCAACTTTAGAAGCCAAAGGTCTTATATTTCAAACACAACATAACGTTCGTGGTGTTGAGGCGTATTTGAGTCTAAATATTAGCCCTTGATAGTAATCAAGCGCTTTCTCACGAGAAGATATCAAAAAAGGAAATGTGTCAAAGAATTTTCTCCGTTTTATATGCAGAATATACCCATAGTAGCTTGGTGTACCAAATGGTCACCACGAGTGGTGAACATTTGGTACATCTAGCTACAATGGGTATATTTTATTTATACCATGATCGTCAGACGATTGAGAGGCGCTAGTATTTTTATTCGATTTTACTGAGCAGCAGATGTACATACGTGCGAATCTGTTTTTGTTTACATGAGCATCGGTGGGCGGTACTTCCGCTGTCAATATTATTGCCGAAATGGAAAAAGAAACGGGGGCTTTTTCATTTTAATAACATAATAACATACTATTTCTAGTTATGGATGCTTTATTAGCTTGAGACAATGCGTGTTGTGTTTGTTAACTTGTGGTGTCTTATGGTGCAAAGTCATTTAAAAACGTAATAAATAATTTTCACTCTTATGTCACTCTTCGGGAGGCGATGTGCGATAAATATAGATAAGTTTGCAGTTAGGTCGACGTCACCAAAGGTCATCTTGGATGTAGTTCCACTGTAGGTGTAAATTTTACCTATTGAAATCCCATTGCTGGCGTGTTCACCTCGGTTGGTGTATAAAGCTAAAATTTATGTCATAGGGTTTTTTATGTAGTGGAAAAGGTAATCATGCTATAAAAGGTAGTATATGATGAAAGAGTGTGGTTCTTTGTCTGCCCACGTCGTTAGATTTTTCTTTTTGGTAATCAGGGTTGGCTGAACAATCTCATTATATTCACCCGTTCTATTTTGTATTTTAGTTGACGACATTTTTACTGATACTCGATTATCTTCTTTCTATTTTGTGTTCCTTGTTGCTGGCACTTTTTCATGTCTGATATTCTGCGTTATTATGGATGTGTACTATATGTGTACTAAAGTTTTGTTTTAGTCATAATATTTTGTGGAAGAACAATGAAATTCGGCTTAGTGTTAGGTACAGAACTGTGATCGGATCTCACCGGTCGGACATGAAATGCAAGAACTTGACGCTATTTTCCATTTCGTTTTCTCTATTCGACCTTTCTTTCGCAAAATTCTATTCAGAGAATCCCTACCCACTGGTATAGGTGTGTCGCGACCAGATCGCGTTCCGATTAAGAAAGAGGCCACATTTGTGATCACAGCACTAGGGTTGTCTTCCATTAGTTCGTGAAGTTGTTGCAAATACAAACTCTAACTATTAGAGTTTGTCGACAGTAACACATTTCATACACAGATCCGAAATGTGCGCATTGGGTGAAACAGGGAGAGCCTCGGGGTAGCCTTCCTTTTAGACCTGTACAAATAAATTAAGCGAACGATCGTTTCGCTCTAAAAGAAATAAGACGACTGATGTTTTTCGTTTGCCTGCATTGGATGAACATTAGACAAACGACAAGAAAGAATCCTCGATTTTCCTGAGTCTAATTGTGTTAAAGCATTATGTTCTTTGGTTATGAAGAGCTGTGGTGTAAAGCACTTCTGGAAGAAGCTCTCGTAGCCTTTTCCATCAGTGTATTACATCAAAGCACCTGAGTGGCTCAATGGTAGGTTTCAATGAAGTAATCTGCAATATGGTTGATTATTCATCTTAGTCCTTTGTGGAAACACTGGTAAACATGTTAGTACTACTTTACCATTCCTATGGCCAAATTACCAGAAGAAGGTCTGGATGAAAAAAACTTAAGGTAACCCAAATTCAGGCTGCCCTATTTTTTAATTTGTTCTAATGAAACTGTGTTCATATTCTAAATGCTCGTTTGCGGTGATATTCGCAGTACCGTAATTTCGTATTCCTCGGGGTGTGCGAGGTGTTACAACCCAAAGAAACTTCTTGAACAATGCATTCGCAGGGAAGTGATTGGACAGGTTGTGCCCAGGAGAAAAACAAACCATCCAGGAGAGGATGTTACAATTTTAAGATGTAGGAATACTGCCGTGAGTGAGTGTTAATGATTCACCCGCCATGTCTGGTTCCTTGCAATCAGGTCACCCGACATGTACCGATATAGTTCGGAACAAAACAATGCCTGATGTTCAGCACCTTATATATTATAATTACATTTTCTATCAGTGCAAGCTTGCCAGAGGTGAATAAAACAGGGTAATTTGCGCTATTAGTAGGGCTACACCCCCTCCTTCATCGTATCTTGGGTTAGTTAGGATATATTGATATAACAAATTCTGATATTTTCCAGAGCACTTTCGGATAATAAATAATTCAAGCTATTCGTCACTCTGTAAGAGTGTGGGATGCAAGTCACTTTGAGGTTTAGTCATTATTCATAGATGCTCACATAGCAACAAGTTCTTTGGTCTGCGCCCACGCGTTTACGGTCTTTTCAAGAAGCCGTTGTTATTAAGGAACACTTCTCTTACAGAGAGGCGTAAATATGATTTATGAAAATATATCTTGGAATATTTGCAAGCGGTAATACCTCGAAAATACAAGGTTTTATATTCCACAGACAACAATGACCGCTGCGATGACCCCTGGAAAAGATTTAATTTTAATCGTTAACTTTCTACGCTAGCGAAGGACACGAACAATATAAAAATGGTAAAAAATATTCGCTCTATATGCGTTTGAACAAACATCTGTACCTGCACTTGTATTTATCTCTGTCCGGAGCCTTTCAAACAGGGCAGCATCAAGAGCTGACGATAGAAGATGCGCCCCAGGAAAAGATTCGCAGGCTAATTTGGATTGATTGTATGTATTCCCGTCTGTTCCAAAACGATAGCACACTCCACTTTCTACATCTAGGGTGAAATTTCCGCTGCAATCTGAAAATCAAAAAGTGAATGAAACACAAGTCTGAAATGTGTAATTTAAAGAACGTTAAAACGCATAACGAAACATGACGTTATTACTTATGATAACGTGTTTTATGTATAAGTCCAGACCTGGAGACATAGATACGGCGTAAGATATAGCGAATCTGGAATCTGACAATTTCGTGGATAAATAAAATGCACATGAAGCACATGTGCACATCGCCTTATAACGTAGTGCATCTTTTAAAAATGTTTAACAAATGGATTGTTGACAAATACAGTTATACTTGTACAATTTGCATGCGTTGTTTTTTCACTAATCTCTCTACAGTGGGATTGCAGGAATGTCTGCGAAGAACGTCGCAACTCAATCTGCCTTACTCAGGTCACTCATCGAGGTCACTTCTCCCATCTGTAATATTTGATGATGTAGAAGTGACCGCAGCCTCGACATAATAACTTTCACATCATCAAGTATCAGAGGAAGGCTAGCACGAAACTGCAACTGCACGGCCGGCGTGGACTAGACACTTTCCACGGGTGGGTAATATTACCACAGAGGCAATAATAGATACAAAAACAATTATTGGAAAAATTATCAAAAATTTAATTAATGAAGCTCCGGGTTGTACCCGGTGCTTTATTAATTAAATTAATTAACATTTCGCTGATGCTTTTATTACCTAGTAAACGAAACGTGGATATCAATGCCCACCCGTGGATGACGATCAGTGCACGGCGATTGTATTTTTACTCGGTGTCCACCTTCCAACACCAGCAATAACGTTTTATCAGTAATAACTACAAGTATAACAAAATTAGAGATTTTCCCAGAGGCAACCATTTTTCCTTCGTGTGAAAAATATGATTACATCATTTTAGTTCCGGCATTCAAATATTTTTGTCAGATATGTCCTTTAAGACAGCTTTTCCTTTCCGATAAACTGAAAGTATTGCAAAAATAAGAGAGAACATTCAACAGAAAGGAAACTACCAGTCACGGGCACATTTTTTCGGTGAATTCCCAGAAACAAATAGTGAATTGTATTTTGTAGGACCCTACATTCCTCAACTCACCCATCTTTTGTCTCCAGAATATTCAGCAATGATGCAAGATTTCAGTACAAGTCTTCGAATATGTTGTTTTTTAACGTATGCTTTTTTCTCAGGCTGCTTAGTTTCTGAGATTGCATCATTTTCAAGTGCAAAATTTCAAGGCAGGTACTCTATTCAAACAATTAATACGCTCATACTTCAAACATGTAAATATTCAATTTGAAGTACCGTAAAACATGAGGTGAACTGAGGTTAAAATTGTACAACCCGGGCAGACATTCGAGGGTCTAACCCAGTGGATGGAAAATGAGGCCGACCCACTATCTCCAGGATCACGATTCATAAAAAAAGTGTAAATTCATGCAAAAACAAAAATAGACACTTGTGCATTTGTATCATCTGTTTTTATACAATCTCATTCAGATGAAGCTTTCAGTCTAATTTCTAGATCAATGACACAACTTGCGGTCTCAGTGTGAATTTGAGCGAGTTACTTTCGTTGACCAAGCAACTTTTAACAGAAACTGGTGAATTACGTAAAAAAGTATGTAGTGACTTTTCGCATCCTCTCTCTGTGGGCCTTAGTGAAATCACTAAAGTACCCGATTTGTTTCAGCTTTTAATGTAATAACGGATATCAGGCTTACCATAACCAACATCAGAAAACTCATCGCCACCAACTACAACCGGAATTATTAACAAATTGGACGCACCACACATCCTTCACCGTCAAGATAATATGAGAGGCCATACTGTGTCATTAAGCAAATTTTCAGACAGTAACAAAGTGGAAAGTGCCCTTTGTTTACATACACGTCGAATGGCCCTAAATGTCAAACGTCCCCGCCAGTGAATAACAATCAACACAAGATTAATCATCATTGAACATTTTACAAAAAAAACACATGAAGGTTATTATTGATGCCAGGAATATTTATTCGGCACATCCATTTTTTCGGCTCATTTTTCTAGAAAATATTGAATGTCTATATATGGTATGATACTTTCATGAAACTTAGTACGATAAAACGACTTTCACGGCTATACCATCAATTTCATAACGTCAAAGTATAATGTTCGTTGGAACATAAAGAGGAAAGCCATTTTTATCAGGTCCTTAGCAAAAGAGACCGTTTGGGAGTTTGATTTGCATGTTATGTGCTAGGCTATTATCTGCTGTAACACGTGGACATCCGCATCTTCTGGACGTTGCTGTCCGTGTGTTGCCTCGGGTAATACTTCGTCTCTCGGTATCAGTGTCCAGGCTATACAATAACGAGGGGGGGGGGGGAGGAATTAAATATTCCCCGGTTATGTAAGTGATCAAGGTGCTTAAGGTAGACAGCTTGGAGTGCCATAGGGTTCGTTTCTTTTTTATTTTCACTTTTCTCTTTTTTCTGGTATCTTGCAGAAAACGGGAATACAAAATAAGAAATGAAATGAAAGGGAAAAGAGAAAGAAAGGATGATAAATACATCCCTTAGATACCATATAGTGAAAGTATGTCCCCTTACATGATTAAAATCAGTGAAATGTAAAAGAATGTGTTCCACTCGCAACCCCTGATGGGTGGGAACACACTCTGGTTGCATACCCTCTTACAAAAATGAATTTGGAAGTCTTGTATGGCCACTATAACATCATGTCAAAATACATACATTTGGTGTTCTCTCATTTTGGGCGGAAGAACACAATATTAGTTATCCTTGTGTTTTGTAGGGTGTATGGGAATTTACTCCGGTTTGGGAACTCAGGGTGAATGAGTTCCCAAACCGGTGTAAATTCCCATACACCCTGGAAAACACAAGGATAACAGATTTATTTCCACGAATTTTGGTGTACTTAATACTTTAACCTATATTGTGAGCAAAAACTGACAGAAAATTTGTACTTTGCAAGTTTCTTAAATAAATCCAGACAAATATGGATGTCATTGGAAGTTCCAATGACATCCATATCGTTAATACTTTTTGCACATTAATATTAAATTTCCTGTATTTTTATGTTTCTTCTCACACAACAGAGCAGAAGGTATGAATTGATAATTAAAAATGGGTACTTTTTTAGCCATATAACTTCCTCTTGTATGTTCTTGTTTTTACACCGTGGTTAAACACGGTGTAAAAGCCACTGTGATTGCAAGTCACACCGTACCTCTCAGCCAATCAAAATGCAGTATTTTGATTCATTTGGAAATAATTTACTTTATTCCAATGTGCATCTACTTTCTCGACCCAAAAGGATTTCGTTTCAAAATATCGCAGATTGTCTTTAGACACCCTCCAATGAAAATGTAATAAACGGCACTTCCCTTATTCGGGGCAGATAACCGAGCGCGTTATGAGAAAATATTTGTCTAACTATGGCTTTCTCGATATCAATTTTACAATTGACTTTTATAGTATTCTAAGTTAAATATTAAGCTTATACTGGGATTAGTCACATTATTGGGAGATTGGGTATAACGGGTTGATGCCAGAGGTTGTCATCCTTTACTCACAGGCCGTGTTACTTACGATCTGCTGGAGACTGCCCCCTATGCGCTCCATTAGTCGGTGAAAAATCAAGCCTGCAATAGCAGTAACTATTAGTGTTGGTGAGCATGAAGCGAACTCCAGTCCAGGAATATGCCGGTTCGGATACTAGGTACTTGGGCCAAGTAAAACATTATTAAAATAAAATAAAACATTATCGTTTTGTCTCTTACCATAACTTGGTCTGGTGAAATGATACCAAACGTTTCACCGTGTATTATAATATAGAGTACATACTGGTAGGTACTCTCCAGTAAGCTGTTGGAGAACAAAACTTCATTAGCGCTTGCTTACAGCTGAACAGACAGCAGGAACTATGAAGCGTTGTTCGCCCGTATTTTATTTTAGGTAGAGACGTTACGTTAATTTGGTCATACCAGTGGTCATCCATTTTGTGTTAATATATTTCACTCTATAATTAAACCCTTTTCTGTTGTTGCATTTTCAGGCAAAATGATTGGGTAAAGTAATCTTTTTTTCATAATACAATGAACCGAACAAAACGCATTTAGGCCCTCCCTAATTCACGCCCCCAATGTCAGTCTTAAAAATCACGTGGCACAGTGTGAATGAAAAAAAAACCCTTGCACGCTCATATGGTTTAATTAATATTTATCTCATTACATTCAAAAGACTTCAAAATAAAATTGAATAAACGATGAAATCCTTATCATGCTTTTTATTCCGTGTTCAATTTTTTTATATGCAGCAGGTGATCGTCTGCGTTCAAAGTTTTATCCAAATCGAACGTAAACATGGCTTGTCTTAATAATTACGGGACTTTTTATTTTGGGGATCTGGGTGAAAATTTTGGCAAGGGAAATTACTTTTTTATAGAAGAGGAGAATCTAGATGATTTATCTTTCCTCGATGAAGACTTTAACGACGAATCTGAGTGTGTTGGGATGACGGTCGATTTATCGGCTTCAACACACGAAACAACAAATGTTGTTAATTCAGAAATGACCTGAGCTATGACCGTGGAAGAAGTAAAAGGCCAAGGTCGATTCAAGTTTTGTATGGGCGTGGCCTTTGACGTTCCTTTTAACTTACGCAGTCCTTTGGTCAATAAAGTTTTTAATGACACAAGAATACGTTTCAGTGAAATGTATCGTTATTTCAAACAGAATTTTAGAAAACTATGTCTTTTTTATTCAGTTATCACTAGGAAACAAAATCGACCTGGTTTTTATTTTAACTCCACAAAGTAGAGAGTGTTTAAATTTACTGCCCCTCAAGTTTAAGTGAAAGGAATGATCGTTTGTTTCTGTCTATTTCTTGAGTTATGAGCCCCCTCCCCCAAATAAAAAAAAAACAAACGCAAACATGCAGTAAATGGGCCCTTTACACGGTTTGTCCTTTGTTTTGGGGGGTTCATAACTCAAGAAATAGGCAGAAACAAAAGATCATTCCTTACATATATACAGAGGATATTCAGTTATACATCTTGGAATGCTCGGTCTTATCATTGAAACTGATGATCTCGAAACACTCAGTATTCCCCAGAAATCTGATGTGTTCACTGCTACGCAAACAACTCACACACCGATATCACCGGGTTTAAATGTATCGGTGCCAATCGCGTTTCATAAACTAACGGAAATGGGGGTATTTCTTTTTATCTTAGACTAAAATACCAGCATTTACTTCGTGGCGTAAAGATGATAAAGGCTATGATACTATGGGTGATACTCCGCGGAAGCGCCTTCAGTTTTAGAGGAGATACAGTGTTCGCATCTGCACATTTGCCACCAGTCAACTCATCTTAGTGGCAAAGTCAGGATAGAGAGTTTTGTGTTTTTGACGAAATGGTAAATGAGATGAAGAGTTACAACCACAACGATATAATTGTCAAGTCCCTTTTCCTGATTTGTAATCTGTTGAAAGCTGCAAGAAGATGAACAATATGGACACAGCGGTACACACGTTTGGTAGAAAACTGTTATCTTTGAGTCAGACAAATAACACGAGGATTATCAATGGATGTGGGCCAGGAACGGCTGGTCGGTTCAGGGTTTTCTGGTTCTCTGCAAGACCCAGCAGAGTCTGGTCGAACGGTTTTACAGTGTTTGTCCATGAACGTATCAAACTATCTGAGTGGGGGATACCTGGCAAATGGTCCATATGGACGTTCGCCACTTAGTCTATCCATCAAAGGGGCGAATATGTCATGTTCTCATTGTCCATTTTCTCCCTTATTGACCCGTCCAACGGCCGGGTCAATAAGGAAGAAACTGGGACAATGCGAACACCACATAGTCGCACCATTGCTATTGCCGGATAGACGAACCTTATTCATTTGTTACCCTTATTAATATTTTATCTGACTCAATAGGCTTTAGCAACTGACCCCTTAGAATCCCTAAAATGACTAAAGGGAAGTTAATCTAAACCTTAAAAAGATACTTTTATAGTGAGTGGTGTCTTTCAAAGTATTGTTGTTTTTTTTTTTGTTTTTTTCTTTTTTTTTTGGGGGGGGGGTTGTTTGTTTGTTTGTTTTTTTTCAAGTGAAGGAGCATGAAGTTTTATTTGCTATATGTTCTTAACCCTTTACCCTTCGCAGACGATATCAAAATTATTATTATTTTAAATATCATTTTTTTAAATTTTTCAAAACATTTCAACAAAACCACATCATGTGACCCCTCGTTGGAACGAGCTCGACGAGCTAGTTCCAACGAGGGGTCACATGATATGGTTTTGTTGCAATTTTTTGAAATATAATATTCTTTCAACTGCTGAATTTGCATATTACGCGGGAGGATGCGGGCGGATGCGGCCTATTCGTTGGGTAACGGGTTAACACACAGAAAAAACTGACCTAAAACGAGACGAAACCGAATCTAAACAATCAAAACAACCCAGCATTAATGCCGGGTGATTGCCTCGGAGCTTACACGAGTTATCAACGTAACGTGGAGCGCGTCGTTTATTACGTGTTAATCTCCGACAGTTTTTTTGTCTGACGTTTTTTACTTTTGCGAAAGTGAACCCCAATAATCTATTGGAATATTGTCAGATGACTTTGCAATTCAAATACTTCGCTTTTTGGTGAAAGGAAACCCAAATATAAGTATATTAATCAAAACGGAAAGTTTATAGAGACAAACGAAAGTAACTTAAAAATCTTGTTGTCAGTCAACAGCAGTACTAGACAACAAAAGTCACTTTCATGTCACATGAAACATTTCTCATTACCTGCAGATGACACAGAATATACAGAGCGAACATGTCATCAAATTTGCGAACACCAATCGTGTTGTGGCAAGTTTTATGTCTTCTAAGCGCCACGAAACAATAGGAAAAGGAAATGGTTTGACCATGATTGGTAAAACTCTACACACTGAAAGAGTGAAATGACGAAAAGAAACAAAAAAAAAAACGGTCGACAAATCTCTTGTACCGCTGAAAAATCATACAAAAAACAATAGTACAAAAAACTTACTTGAAAACTAGACAAACTAGAAACAAGTGGTCCCAAACAGTACTGGTGTTTATGAAATATCCTACGTAGTAGGAAAACTAATGGAAATGAAGCACTCGACCCTGACCTAACAGTTGAATTATTCAAGGACCTTTTTCTGTAAGGAAATATACAACTTCCAGGGTTGCTTAGCGAAGTCTTTGGAAACTGAGCCACCACCCTTTCCTCTAAATAACGGGTCAATTACCTTGAGTGTATTTTGAAGAGTTTGACCAAACTTTAAAATGACAAATCTGCTGGTAGTAACCATGTCTACAACGAACTTATCAAAGCAGTCCTTCTCGGTTTAATTGATGAAGTCACCAAATTATTCAATCAAGTAATCCAGTTATAATACAAACCCAAAAGTATTGAGGAATTCCATTTGAACGACCATTTACAGATAATATCTGATAATTATTGGGGTCTCGCCGATTCCCTTTCTGTAAATGGCCGTTCAAATGGAATTGCGCAATACCTTCGTGGTTGTATTATAACTGGATTACTTGATTGAATAATTTGGTGACTTATCTGTTACTAGCACCGTTGGAAACCTATTCAATGAAGTATTAAATACTAAGATAAACACATCTCTAGAACTAAACGATCTTGTCACAACTAATTCGGTTTTAATCTTTTACCAAATGAATCGGCCGCAATACCCTCGTAATTTACAAACTGAGCAGTTAACAAAACAATATCACGGGACCTTTCATTGGAACGGGGTGGGGGACGGAGGGGTCACATAATATAATTTTGTTGAGCGTTCGGAAAGATTTGAAGAAACAAATAGTTAAAATAAAAAAAAATGATATCGTGTACGTTGGGTAAGGAGTTAAAGAAAATCACAGCACTGCAGATAGCATTTCATTTCTAAAACAGTGATAAATAAGTAAATATAAATATAAACAAAGCCCTTTGTGTTGTCTTTGAGGAATTTAAAAATCAAATTCGATTCTGTCACTCACAAGCTTTTGTTCAGCATGATGTCGGGTTTTCATTTTGGCGGACCTGTACTAGGTGTGTTAAATTTCTATACCACATAAGTGAATATCATATTAAACATCTCTAGGTATCGGCCCATCATGTGCCTCTCCATAGGGGTTTAACAAGACTTTATTTTATCGCCCACACTTTTTGAACTCTTTGTTGATAACATTGCAGACGTTTTTTTCACTGGACACTGCTCTCCTGTAAAACTAATTTCAAGTGCGTTCACTCATGTCCTTTTTGCTCGTGAATTACTGCTCCTCTCATAAACTTCAGAAGGGCTTTAGGCATGTTCAGATAAGTTGCACTCCTGCTCAAAGGTAAATTGTCTCCATGATGACGCACGGGAAATCAATATCCTGACATTTTAGAAGAGAATGTTCAAAGATGTCCACGAAGCTACTCAGGTCAGTGAATCATATTGCTGTCTTGATTTGTTAATTTGTAGAAAGGAAAATTAAAGCGCACTCAAGAAAATCGAAAAATGAAAGCAATGGAAGTTTTTTTATCACTTATGGAATTTTAAAATAATACATTCCCTTATTAATGTCCATGTAGCCTTATCTCATGCACTTATCACACTATATTCTGTAGTGTGGTGAAATATGGCTGCCCGATTTGACCTTCTGCAATGCCTCTCCTTGTGAGAATGTTCATTTTCAGTTTAGTAACAGAGTGTTAGGGGTTAATCAAAAGGCCTCAAATTACGCACCTCTTGCAGAAGTCGGAGACATTTCTGTCTACATTGACGCTATTATAAAAGACGTCAAGTACATTCTGAAATAACAGACCACATGTCAAAATTGTTATCTAGCTCTATCTAATCTACACCAAATCTAAAGAGAGTCCTTCACTCGTTTACGAATAAGTGATGATCCATCGACAATAGAAAAGGGCAGGCACCATCAGTCCCCATACTTATCGATGATAGAAATCGAGTGTACTGTGATGTTCCGTCTATAAAATCCTTTACCCAACGTGGACGATGTCAAAATTTATTATTTTAAACAGCATTTTTTAAACATTTTTCAAAAGCTTTCAACAAAACCATATCATGTGAACCTTCATTGGAACGAGCTCGTTCCAAACAGTGGTTACATGATATGGTTTTGTTGAAATATTTTGAAAAATAATATTTTTTCAGGTGCTGAATTTGCATTTGGCCGATTCGTTGGGTAAAGGGCTAAAAACGAAAAACATTTGTTCATGGGATACTCTCTTTTTGGTCAACCTCTACAATTTTGTTCGACCATTTGAGCACATTAGATGAAATGTGTGGTTTTATGGTGGACGACGAAAATATTTCGTCACTTTGAAGAGCGAAATCCCGGATGTTTTGTGATCTGCAAAGCGGCGAGAGCGTTTCTTCCCATTCTGAAGCTAAGAAATAACTACCCCGTCGCCATTCAGATTCCACGGAAATTCATTATTTATTTGAATATTTTATTTCATTAAGTGCATAATCTTGTTAAGTGTGTGTCACAATCCATCAGTGTTGGTCAGGGTGCGTGATGGTTTTTGCGATTTCTTTTTGTGAAGTGAAGTGAGTTTGAGGGTGTGTTATGTGTGTGTGCCGATGCTTGTTTGTGACAGAGAGGTCACGATTATGCGTCGATGTGAGTGGGAGAATATTTGTTTGTGAATGTTTGTATGTATGTATGTCGGTATGTGTGTATGTATTTTGAATAGTCTGGCCAAAGTTAAAATAACAAATCTACTGGTAGTAACCATGTCTACAGCGAACTTATCAAAGTAGTCTTTCTCACTGCTCACACAGTTTGTTCAGTGTTTTCAACACTGAACAAACTGTGGAAATTTTATAACAAGAATGTAAACATCAGGCCCATGCCCCGAAATTAGGGAACATGAAATAATTGTGCATAAAAATTATAAGTTACAGCCCTGAACACATCCTTCCACTGTTTCTTCCTCTCATCCTCTTATTTCATGTATATATGTAATGATATGTATCATAAAATTAGTCGATGCTAATATAGATTTTGTGTTTATTTCTATTTTAAAATGTATATACCGTATCACGTATGCATACTGACTCGAATGGGTGTATTTTTGCACACAGAATATACCTCTCTATCTCTCATCATATTCGTTTTATACAGATACAGAAGTACAGTACGTGGAGAGTGGATTGTAACTAAAACACCCGCGGAGTGGAGTTATCACCCAAACTATAACTTTCAAATTTTGTATATTTCGACAAAAAACACAAACAATGTTTCAGCCAATGGACCTCCGGGTTTGATCCGGAGGTCCATTGGTTGAAACTTTGCTGGTGCCGATTATGCTTTGCAACAAATTTGGAATTATTGCTCGGGTGGAATCTCCACGCGGGTGATTTAGTGATAATACACTCTCCACGTACTGTATATTGTTTTTAAAAATCAGTCGACAGCTGAGTAATAGTTTGTGTTGAGCATTGTCTGTTATTTATAGCAACAACAGTACCGCCTCTGCTCCATAAGACGTCGGGAGGTGGGGCACTTTTCCAACTGTGGCCAATAACAATCACGACAATCCATTTCTATATTGGCCAGTGAATATGTCGCTATCATAAAACAAGCAGCCCGACCACGAGCTATACGTCACAAATTTGTGAAACACTAACAATACGCAAAGGGCGATTTTGGGTATCTGCTGCTGAGCAGGTTGGAATCTATCTTCATCACACTTACACGTTATACTAACAGAAATTTAGGAAGCTAACAAGACTGTTGGAGGTCCAGGTACCACCCTAGAGACTATTGGGTGGTTAACCTTTTACCCAACGAATCGACCGCATCCGCCCGCGTAATATGCAAATTCAGCAGTTGAATAAAAATTATTTTTCAAAAAATTTCAACAAAACCATATCATGTGACCCTTCGTTGGAACGAGCTCGTCGAGCTCGTTCCGACGAGGGGTCGCATGATATGGTTTAGATGAAATTTTTCGAAAAATTTAAAAAAATGTTATTTAAAATAATTTTGATATCAACTGCGTTGGGTAAAGGATTAACGGCTTACAAATACGTGAGAAATCGGCTGTTGAGAGTTTGCAGATGTCATTCTCTGAACTCTTTTCAACTGGATGCTGGGACGAGCATTGGTCAGTAGAGAAAGTGTTTTCAACGCCTCCAACTAGGGGGAGGCGGAGGGATGGGGGAACCATTATAAATAAACATTGCCCAACAATCAAAATAATTCTAAGAGGTTTTCAGTTTACAGAACGCCTCATAATCGCCGATCTTTTTTCATACTTTTATGTTTGTGGAAAATGAGTGTGTTGGTGTTGTGTACATTTTTCGCGGCAATACAAAAGGAATATTTGTTTTAGTAACTATTGACAAAAACAAGAGCCGAGATTGAAAAATTGTTACTGTATTTTTAGTTTTCCTGCTAGGTAAACACCATGACGTTTGATGGCGTGAAATATGTTACGCTGTGACTCAAGCCACAGCGTAACAGCTTTCAAGCTGTCAAACTTCATGATCTTGAGGATGTTATCGTGTTGATAGACTTGATGCTATCTTGGGTGTGGAGACAGTTTGGGTGGCGACATTTTTCTCTGACGTTTCATGAATCCAGTCTTATATAAGTCGGTAATGCCACCCCGTTGGATGGCCGAGAAATGACTCGCCCAGTGGGTACTGTAGAAATTCCAAGGGAATACGTGTATGTATCGTTTTGCAGGATAAAGGTAGGTTTAACTACACGAAGGGTCTTGCAACAATTCCTTTCGTCTGAATAACGTTTTATTCCTACGCAGATTAGTTGTCACGTGGCTTTCCTTAACGACTGCGCATTCATGATAGCTGCAAAGCAGCTCCACAATCCCATTCTCGTGAAGGATCGAGTGTATGTTATGTATTTCTGTATTTGAAACTCAAAGTGAAAACCACTTGACAAAATATATATGAAACGTAATCCGTGTTTATAGCTGTAGTCTTTTGAGGAGTCACTTTGTCGACGAGCCATTTTGGTTTTATTTTGGGCGATACTAAACCGTATGGCGACATGGGGGGGGGGGGGGGGGGGACAAAACGCGATTATAAACAAATGGGGTGTAAATTTATTTTTTTAAACAAATGGGGTCTAAGCAGGGGCGTAGGAAGCTTATAATATTGGGGGTGGGGGGAGGTATTGTAAACGTGGGCTTGTAGGGGACAGCACGGCCACCTTTGGCGGCCCGCTCTGCGTAGCCGATTCCGGGGGAGAGTGCGGGAGAGGGATGCCCCCTCCCGCTGGTGGGGGTCGGGGGGACCACCCCCGGGAAAATTTGTGAAATATGTGAAAAAATCAAGGTATCGTTGCTGTTAATTTTTGGTGTTTATAGGAGGATGTATGTCAGAGAGGAATATCTTAACCTGTTGAGCGTCAAATTAGTCAGTGACATCGGCTACCAACTTTTCTGTGCACTGCAAATGGTGTAGATCATACAGTTTTTGAGAAGCTAATTTTGAAAGAAGGTGATTTTCTTCCATCTCTAAAAGATATGTAAAACGAAACATCACAAGAAGCTCATACTGCACCTTCGCACAAAGGGAAGTGGCGCAACTGTACCGTTTGTATCAGACAGTACACTTAAAATGTACCCAGTGATTTTCGTTCCAGACAATTAACGTTACGCTAACGAATCGAGAAGAGTATATGTGGCTACGTACGTAACATGTTAATTCTGCCTGGCATTTAATTCTGCCTGGCAACATTTATGTGCGCCTGTATGATGTAGAACATGCAGATGAATGTGGTTATTTTCGTGTAGATACTAGATATGATTTACAAAAATTTGGAAATTGTTGGTACCCCACTTACCCTCCCTCCCCCACCCCCACCCCCCCCCCCCCACACACACACCCGGTTCCTACGCCACTGGGTCTAAGAGCAGGTACAATCTAACGTGTGAGAATATATATTTTATCGACCTATGGGAGGTAACTCGAAATGCGTTTCAAAGTGAAACGAACACAAATCTGCATTCAACGAATGACGGAGTTCAATAAAAAATAAACTTAGACTTCCCCAAACTAATTTATATTTGTATTTTTATAGATGTTTGGAGTTGTCAGGGTTTAACCCTTTGAGACTTTAAGTATCCTGACGTTCAAACGTCACTGGGAATTCAATTTCTTCAACGTTTTCCAAATGCGATGTCAAACGTCGGAAAGTACAAATAACAAGGTATTTTTCACATTAGTGATTTTCTGGCTGAGGGCTAGAATATTTTTGGCGGTCTGAATTTGTTATTCAAAACTTGTTTTATTACAAATTATTGGAGAGTGCCTACGGGCACTCTCCAATAATTTGTAATAAAACAAATTTATATAAACAAAATATTATTTGTGTTTGACTGAATATGAATTATAAGCAAGGAAAGTGTTGGCTTATGCTCTGGTATCCTCATTTTTTGAAAGCCCTGATAGTGGCTTCTTGCACTCTACCAGTCAAGACGTCTTGACAGACAGCAGGATTATATGTTTGGTCAGCGGTTGTCACTGAGCACTATTCGGGAGAAAATAGGAATTGAGGTTAAAACTTTAAAAATCGAAAAATAATAACAAAACAAATGACCACAAAGTATCAAGGCGCTGTTTGATTTTGAACTCCTAAGACGTACAAAAGTATCAACGCGGTGTTTGATTTCGTACGTCATAAGACGTACAAAAGTATCAACGCTGTGTTTGATTTCGTACGTCATAAGACGTACAAAAGTATCAAAGGGTTAATATTCTCTTTCAAATCCCCTTTAGCAAAAAAAATGTAACAGAATTCACGCGGGTATGTTCGCTTTACGTTCTTAAATGTTACCATAAGTACTGTTTTCGGTCAATATATGTGAAATAGTTGCAACCTCTCACTTGAAGAGGTGAAGAAAATCCGAAATTTGTAACTTTACGAACAATATCTTCGAAAATGAAGCAGAAACTTAAATCTGTCAATCTAAACCCGGAAAGTGTTCAACATAAAAATAAGATAAAAATAAGATTGGGACACGCATACGGAACGACATTTTCCCTCAACAACAGTATGCGAAGTCGGTGGTGCCCTCTGTCCATTTGTGACATATATATTGATATATATATAATTATCTCAAAACAAAATTGGAGAGTTTTTCCAGAACTTTAATTCTGTTAATTCGTTTCAACCTTTTACCGGGAACTCAAATAAGACATTTATTTTCATGTTCTCACTGACAATTCACTAAAAATCTGATATGATGATTCGAGAAGAAAACTGCTCATTCTGAAAAGATATATGTTTTACATATCATCTAGTTACCAGTGACAGCAAGGCAACGTAAACATGACTTTAAATCGTACATTGACAGTTGAGAGAGAGTCTCTCTCTCACCTTTGCAAATGGGAATGCAAAGATAAGATTAAATCGCATGTTCGCCAGATATCATAAACATCAAAATTTCAATTAATTTGGCAAATTTGCGATTTAAACTTATTGAACTACGAATGACGCGGTATTTATTTTTACTAACAGCCTATTTTGTGACTTCAGCAATATCGTAGAAAGTCCCAATAAACAAACAAAACTAGCCAAACATCTATTTTGTACCTTTCGGGAATGTATGATTGAAAAACGGCTTCTCGGAGATAAACGGTTGACAATTGCGTATATATTTATAACTCCTAATGAGGTCAAGGACTTCGTGTCGATTCACTTTGAAATTCCCTTCGCGGATAAAACTCTATTATTAATTATTTAAGATGAAGATACAATATAACCCGTGGGACAGTTTGTATTAATCAGAATTCCCGTTTGCAACTCGAAATAGTTCAAGCGGTTAATCAGCGGTTAATCATCTGCACTGAGTCTATCGACTGGAGCTGTGACATAATTTAATATAAAGTTCCAATCGGAGCTCACATAGCTTCTGACAACTCAGCCACTTCAGCTCCTTGATTTTATTTGATAGGCAAGTATGTAAAGAAGAGAAATTAATGAATTCGGGCAATATAAGTGGTGTATTGATATTTATTTTAACATCAGATTCCGCATTAACTCTTCAGTTTGGGCTACAGAGTTAAATTATGGACAGTGATGCTTCAAGAATATGTTGACCGAGTTCATTTATATGTATCTGTAGCATGTATATCGAAATTCAGGCAGTGATGCACTCATTTTACCACAAAATCATAAGTATCACTTATAATTGCCATTTTCCCATTTCACGAGGACAGACTACGACGTTTAACGCCTACAAGCACACATGTTCCAGATAGGTAAGCCAGACGTATCGTTTCAAATGAGGTAATGCTTTCTTTCATTCAAGAAGGCGATGATCGAATGCATTCTTTCGGGTTTAACAGAACAAAATATTTTCCCATAGGCGATCATTATAACGATCGTATGAAGAAATAAATTGGATGGTATCAATTTAATTTCTGTATACAAATATCTTTGTAAAGTTTCGCCCTCCAGACAACTGTTTCTGTCCTTCAAACTGGGGGTCATGCAACAAATGAGAGAGAAAAAAATGACTGGAAGGAAATTTCCGGTCACTGGCACATTATTTTGGGGGAATTCCCAACAAAAAACACTAACAGTCAATTGTATGTTTTAGGTCCTAAATTCATCAAATCACCCCTCTCTTTTGTCTGCAATATTTCAGTGTTGATGCAACGTTTGAGTACAATGCTCCAAAGGTTTCTTAAAACAATAGTTTTTTTTTTTTTCTCAAGGCTTCTTAGTTTCGGCGATTGCACCATTTCCGAATGCAATATTAAAGTCGAGCAACTCTGTTCAGTACTATCATACCTTCATGCCAGTTGAATACAAAATCGAAAAATCGAAAGACACGTTGTCTGTAGTCCAGAAACCAATCCGCTCACCAGAACTGCGGTTACTGGACTTGACAACAATTTTCAATAAGTGGCCTTAATCTTTTCGAGAGGTTGGGCCGTATCAGTGTTATAGCCCTTGTTACCTCTTGGTGATATGTTTTGTTTGGAATTGTAAGCATGAAGTGTTCTGTTCTCAAAATGTACCAGAAATAGCATCAATGATTTCAGGAAAAGATCTTTCGAAACTCGTTCTGCGAGTTTGAAATTTGTCCGGGCATCTTGGCGGTTTCTTTCGAGCTAAAGTTGAAAACCACAACAGCTTTTTCTGAAATAAATTGTTGAGTTACTTAAAAGGAAATCACGACACTTCACAATGTACCATACATTTAGAATGGAATTACATTATTAAAAAAGTAAATAATATAAGAAGACTTCACACAGCTCAAAATAAGAAAAATTAGTATATGTCTCCATACTTGACACCGGAGAAGCTGCAGTTGAAACGGTGACATTTTCTTCACTTGTCGTGGATGGGTCGACGGTTGAATCTGAAATTATATGAAAAAGTGTGTAAGTTTCAGATTATGTTTTAAGTTCGTGAATCTAACACCGATGAATTTCTTTCTGTATTCAAACAATAAAATACACCAATCGGCTGGCAAAAACTGTCTCTTTTACGCTCGGAGCGCAATGGGGTTGTTATCGGGTCACGATATTTTCATACGACTGATCTCAATACAACTGGATTCCTAGAATGTCAGGGAAGAACGCCGCAGCTCATTCTGTCTTCCCCCCACCCGCAATAACTCCTTCCATCGATGACGTTTGCTGAAGTGAATGCTGTTACGATGTGGCTGCTCTCACTTCATCAAACATCGTGGCGTTTATCATGCATAAAACGTAGGTGCACGATATGAACATTCCTGTATCGGCACTTTTTTGTCATTGATAACAAAATTATGTTGTAAATATTCAATTTGTGTTGCAGTGAAAAGTCTGCGCATCATCAACTTGTACATTTATCAGATACATCAATGTGTATCCATATATCCCGATAAATTCTGTCTCCTGATTGGTCAGAATGCCTAGAAAAAATAGCCATGGCAAAGAAGGGCGCACCCAACATCCAAGGTATATGAGAGCGTGCACCACCCAGGGTATAATGACATGCGAAACATCGGAGGTATATGGTTTAAATGAAAGCTTTTCGCTTTCGCTCGCCTCGATATAAAATAGAACCCCAAAACCTGAAAATAGTCACAAATATCATTAGATTTCTGACAATTCGATCCTATTTTCCTGTTATAAATTAAATAGTCGAATAATTAAATCAAACAATTTGAGAAAAATAAAATAAGAGCAAATCTGTCAACAAAATACTGTTTACTCGTTTCCTTAATGACCCAAGGTATGTAACTCTATCTGTTGTCTTCTGCGTTTGTAAAAACAAAACAATTATTCATGAATGTGGTCCAACTGATTGCGGAGCTTGAGAAACGCTTCCACAAATTTATTTCCTCTACGTTTCTATTGTTTCAAACGGGCCAAAAACGTTATCTCCGCCGACATGTTTGGTATATGGAGATTTAATACCTGGATGTCTCATTTGAAAACCTCGCATGCGGCTCGGTGTTTAAAAACCGACATCCAGGTATTAAATCTCCATATACCATACATTTTGGCGGAGATAACTTATAATACACTCTTGAAAAGCGATCGGCGATTGTGAGGCGTCGGGGAAATACAAACCTTCTAGATTATTTTTTGTTTTTGTTGATATTATAGCGATATCCCCCTCTCCCTTAAAATACAGGCGGTTGAGACACTTTTCTGTATGCGGCCAATAAGCGTCCCAACATTCCAGTTGTATAGAGATTGGTGATTCACAAACACGGATCTGGAGAAAAACAAACGAAATATGTAAACAGTTGGCGCAGCCAACAGATACTTCCGAAAATGCAAACAGACAAATATATCGGACAGAACACATGTTAAGTGGAAAAAGGTAAATTTTCAGATAAAATATCAGTTGTAAAGAGTCAGCTCTGATTTTCCATATGCATAACGTATAATGGAAAAAATGTCAAACACGAATAAAAATGATAAACAAAGTTTAATTTTCAACATACTTCTGAAACCATTAATTTTACCATTTTGCAGTTATTGCAAGGGGCATAACTCTGGAACAGGAAATGTCTAACGGTGGAAATCGAACTTGACCTGCATTTCTCTACAGAGAGTAACGGTGCAAAATAATAAGGCCACACATCAAAGCGAACTGGAGTAATAATCCGGACACTATTTGTTTTGGACAGACGGATAGATGGGCGGACGACGAACGGGCGGACTGACGGACAAAGCGGCGACTATATGCACCCCCGACATTTTTTCGGAGAGCATAAAAATTCAACTCAGATGGAACGTTTCCGCGCTTCCTTATCGGCGGGGAGGGATTCTATAGTGTTGTGGTCAGAAAAGCAAACAAAGACATTTGACCGGATCGCGACCACGTCGTTGGCGTCATTAAAACCGTCTATGCTTCATCTAGAAGATGCGATCTAGTTGAGATATTATCAGTTTCAATAGACTTGAAACCCTAATCATTTCCCAGCGTATGCTGTCCTGCCATTGACGTTTACGGCACCACAAGGCTATCGTCTTAGCGGGACATCCCAAAAGAGATTGCGGTTGTGTTGTTGTGTTTGATATGATTTACAGTGAACCGTATTTCATTTCCAGTTGTTACAGGTAACGCGTTCAAGATGTCGTCACGAAAAAAAAACTTGTTTCACATTATCAATTAATTACTTTTGGAATATTTTTTTTTATAAAATATCACTTCAATTTCAGTTATATTATGTGTAGTAGCTAGAAGAATTATAACTAATTTCATTCATATGTAAACAACTCCAGAATGAAAGATGTACACAGTTTGATGTCTGTGCAGAACGTATATGTTTATGACATACTCATTTTTACGTTAACCCTTTAACGAACGTAACGACGAACACCGTTCAGCGCTATTCATAAACATCTCCATTCAATGTTCATTTTTTTGTCTCAAAAACATAGCTTATGATCCTCATTGGAACGAGCTCTTTGAGCTCGTTCCAATGAGGGGTCATAAGCTATGGTTTTGATTTAAACAACGAAAAAAAATATTTTTTGAAGAATTTGATTTGGAAGCGTCGTTTTCCTTTCTTGTTAGGTAAAGAGTTAATGCAAACGCTGATATTGAAAAAAAAGTTTATACCGTGTTACTGGTTGTCGTCATTGGTTACGGCAAACATTAGGACGCTTGGTGATGTGAAAGCCTCTTCGCTACCGTCACAATGTAACAGCTGCACGTCATCACACGTCATCAATGGGAGCAGTTAACGCTTCGATTACTCGGTAGCCGTCTTGGGTGAGTGAGAGCTGACTGAGTTGTGTATTTTTTTCAATCCAGTTGTATAGAGATCAGTTCTGTATATCCGACAATTATTCGTCACATCTGAGAAAAATCACGGGGGATACTATCAGTCTCACAGCTCATCAACCAACACACTCATTCCCGTGGTCTGTGAGCTAAAATTCTGTTTTTGTTGTTTAGTCGCTATCAGACGTATAATTTGTCGACGAGTGGAAACTGGCTACGGTGTAGCGGTGTAGCGACGGGGAGGGGTGACAGCTCCCACCAAACGTTTTGCTAGAAAAAGTTCTGCTCGCTGTGCCTATTTGGTGGTAAAAGTTTTCAAAATGGAATGCAATTTATTGGGTATTTTGGCTAAAACATATATATTTGATAATCATCTGGTATATTGACCGCAGAATTGTGGGTGCTCAATCTAAAATCTGTCTAAGAAGATTGAATCAGTCGGAAATGTTTTGGCTTTCCCAAAACCCCACAACTAGAAACCTATTAACCCTTTACCTAACATGAAAAGCAGATGTCACTTGCAAAAACAAAATCTTGAATAACAATTCATTTCCATTTTTTGTCTCAAAAACTTAGGTTATGACCCCTCATTGGAACGAGCTCGTGCCAAAGAGGAGTCATAACCTATGTTTTTGAGACAAAAAATGAAAAAATTAATGAAAATTAAATGGCGATTTGTGTGAATAGCGCTGGCCAGTTTTGGCCGGTATGTTTGGTAAAGGGTTAATGTATTGGTAATAATGCGAACTGTATTCAGATCTATTTAAACTTAACTTTTGTAAAAGTGATCAACAAATTAGTCCAGGGGCGAATCTTATAAAACTTTGCCAATTCTGTTTTCCAAAACTGTATTTTTTTCTGTACATCGGTGTTAGATTCACGAGTGATTGTAAAGGATAACTAGGGAGCGCGGTGCCACAGTTGTTACGGCATTGAACGTCAAACCGAAAGGTCCGCGGTTCGAACCCCGTCAGGGGCAACTGCGCTGTGTCCTGGGAAAGGCAGTTAATCACGATAGGCTACGTGGGGAGTACGGTGGCGCAGTGTGCAATGGCGTATCGCAAGTCGATGGTGCACTTGTCTTTAACCACTGATAACCCCCCTTGTGTGCTGTTAATATGTTGGGGAGTCTGACAGTTGCTCGCCACTGCGCGGTGGTTCTCTCTGGGTACTCCGGCTTTCTCCACCCTTAAAAATGTCCAACATGGGGTGACCCTGGATGTCGAACGTGTCGTTAAACCCCAATAAATAAATAAATAAAGGATAAGTAGCATTTTAGCCCTTCACCCAAAGCATACGATATCAAACTTTATTAATTTAATTTTTGTTTTTTTTCAATATTTTTCAAAACATTTCAACAAAACCATATCTCGGCGAGCTCATTCCAATGACGGTTCGCAAGATACTTTTTTTTTTCATTTTGTTTTAAACTATTTTGTTTATTCAACTGTTTAATTTGTAAATTGCGCTGTCGGATGCGGCCGATTCGTTAGGTAAAGGGTTAAAAGACTTTGCAATTTACCGGAAGGTAAACTGACAGATCTTTAGATATGCAAATGATTAAACGCTACAATTTATATTAAAAGGTAGAAAATACGTTACTATAAATTACAGTTAAAGAGTTTTTGTAGGATTAATCATTGGTAGCTCGCAAACTCATAGAAAAATATGCAGATGCTGGATTGTTAAAACTAAATCAGTGCTTTCCTTTTGCAGGTTCCCTGTTTTCTGGCATCTAAAATGCACAGCATTATACTGGAGTAGTGGGAGATGTCGTAATCGATCCTTATTGGGGTATCTCATGGAGGATCTCATATATGACGTCATAGTCGCGTGAGCGGCCACCTTGTGACGTCTCCCCCATGGTGATACGTGGTCCTAGTGCGCATCCGCAGCGCATGTTGTTAGGGTGATACGTGTTTCCGTCAGCCATTTTGTATACTAGAGGCCGCCATATTGGTTTCTATGGTAAGACGTGGTTGCTATGTTACCCAAAAGGTCTGAACAAGACAGGGGTATGTTCGGAAGGTGTGTTCCTTTGTACAAGAGTAATTTCAGGATTCGTAGAATTACCCAAATAAACCACACAAGTTGTACTATTTCGAACTTTTTGAGAATCTTCTGATTCTATCTATTTATGCTATAGTTTTCGTCTACCCGACCATGTTCGTTTGTTCTGGAGTACTCTCCAGGATAGTAGAAGAGCCTATCAGTTGGAACAGTTTTGTTACTATATTTTTCTTTTCGGGTCTATTCTGGGTAGTTCTGACCCTATTCCGACTACTCTTGTTCAACGAAGTCCTATACAATTCTCATCACCTCTGTACATAAGCATTGAGATGCAATCTTTTAACTGAAAATCGAATATAAAATGATGTAAAAGAATACAAAACAAGAAAATGTAGTAAAGCTATGCAGACAAAGGGCGATGCTTTATTCCCAAGACACGATTTAGTTATCTAAATTAGCATATGAGAAGTAATTCACCCACTGCTATGGAAACTTGGAGCTTGGTTTGTAAACTACTTGTCACCGTAATTCAGAGTGTAAATCCTTCTAACTATATCGTGTTCTACTTACAGTACAGTCGCCGTGGACTGATCGTAAACCACACGTGGGCAGTGATGTCCGCGCATGCGTTTAACAGGTATTAAAAATCATCATCAGCAAAATTTTACTTAATGAATTAATGGTGCTTCAATACTTAAATTTTTGATGATTATTTCTATAATTAGTGGTTGAAATATAATAATTTTACGTTCGTGGAAATATTGCCCACCCGTGGAAGCGACCAGCCAACGGCGGAGGTTCTGTATCAACTTGGGTCAAAATGGGCCCAATGCTTTTCCTGTCGCTAGGGAATATCATTTCAGGTAGGTAGGGAGCCACTAGGCATAATCAGTGGCATTCTTGGTTAGATTTCCAATGTATTAAGAGTGTGTATAGTGGGATGTGTTCAAGTTGGTTCACTGGGGACAAGTAGTTTTCCCTTTGCTGTGCAGTCGGGATGGGTAGTAGGGATTCAGGTGATATATTGTTGACTCTACGACGCGGGCACTCAATGTTATATGGACTTTATACCAATAACTGTGTATTAGACTGCTGTTTCAAGGAAGTATGGTTGTTGGAATGATTAATTTATGAGATATTATCACATACCTATCTGTTTGGATTAACAGTGTATTGTGAGTTCATTAACCAAATTTTGTTAAAACCATCACGATAGGTTTCCCAGTCAATTTGGTTGGTGGGGACATTGTGTGATAGTATCAATGATCCACCTACTTTGTTACACAATAAGTACCGGCTAAGAAGCCGAATTTCGTGGAAAAAAATAGCATATAGTTTGTTGGTAGGAACTCGCGTTGGTTGCTGTGGAATTCACGTGACATGGACAGTTCCCTAATAGGCTAAACTCCAAAGGTACTATGAGTCCAGACATCAATTGGGTCAAAATAGGCCCTGTACTTTCCCCTGTTGCTAGGGAGTCGCGATCGTTGCTGTGGAAGTAAACATTGTCAGTGATCCAATAGGTCGGTTTTCCAATGTATTATGAGCCCAATATGAAATTTTACCAAAACCGACCCAGTAGTTTGCCGTTGTTACAGAATTGCATTGGTTGCTATGGGAGTCAAGTTACCACGAAAATCACGTGACATGGTCAGTGTGTGTCTCGATAGACCGAAATGCCAATACATTATGGGTCCACATATCGAATTCGAATAATTCGACCCAGTAAGTTGTCCGTTGCTAGGGAGTCACGTCGGTTGCTATGGAAGTCAAGTGACATGGTCAGAGCCATGGTAGGTCGAATTACAAATGTATTCTGGGTCCATATCCCAAATGCGAAAAATAGTAGTTTGCCTATTGCTATTGAGTCGCGTTGATTACTATGTGAGTGACGTGACATGGTCGATGGCCCAATAGAACGAATTCACAATGCATTAGGGGTCCATATATATTCTGCTTCCATATAACAAATTTAACCAAAATCGGCCCAGTAGTTTGCTCGTCTCTAAGGAAGCTCACTGGTTTCTATGGGTTTCACTTGGCATGGTCAATGGCCCAATAAGTATGATATCGTGTCTTCGTTTTCTTCCCGAAACCCATGAGACACCATTTACTCTCGTGGTGTCTCTTCTCGAAAACAACTTCCGACGTTAAAAATGTGAAACTAGTATAAAGGTGAACTCGCTCGACGTCAGCGTCTCACTCGGGAGCCTTCGATTACATCGCCCTTGGTGATAATTGCTCACTGCGAAGTAAAGCACACTTTATTTCCGTTTGTTTCAGGATAACAAGTAATTCACAAAATCTGTATATTACTATGGGGTGTTTTCGCATTGCCAGCAGGTATTGTTCTCATAAAAACGTGTTAATTACCAAGACAATAGATATTTATAGTATAGTCTTATTGAATTTGTAGGTAGGGTTAGGGTTTATTGATTATTATTGTCTATGACAAATTGTAGTTAAAATAAATGCATTATATTATATACATTTTAGATATTGAGTGTGTCTATGGCGATATTGATTTTTGAACCACATTTTGTGCTCTTACATACATTAAATACTAATATATTATAATTACATTAAATTGAACCGTCTCTTGCTGCGGCATTGTAGACGGCGCCTTGTTGCACTCAATCGACGAGTTTTGTGTCTCTTATAGACCTATTTTACAATACAGACTCTCATAAAATCCTGTTTTCCCTCAAGGAAATCAACCTTCATAATTAATTTTAAATTGTTCTTAATCTTGTAAACTCTCATCTCTTCATATCCATTCAACGGGGTGAAATAAACAGTAATTTTTGAACAACTGGTCTTATTTTCTCATAACTCCTTTCACTAATTATTTATTCCTCATGTTCTTATCAAATTTAATTGAATCGTTTTATTTCACTAAAGATAATGACCTCATCTATAGCACATATTTTTTTGTGTCGGCACAATAGGGCCTTGGATGCTGATGTGGCGTTAATCATCAATAAATATTAATAATAATAATAATAACTTGGGTTATCGCGTAAGAAAATTCCCAAGTATTCCCGATTTGACTTTCCACTTTGAACTGTTCGGCATATTTCGCCATGAATCTGTATCACAAAATATTTTACTTCCCACAAATTTCTGATAAAATCTGCATTCTCCAAAGAGTCTGAAAGTATAGACATGTGACAACGAGTGACACAATCAAAAGCGATGGTTTTGTAAACAACTGTCAAAGTGTTTCTTTGTTCCTCAGTGATTGTTCAACCATTTTGTATTATAATTGATCTCAGTGGTTATTATTTATTTTATTACTATAATTATTATTTTTATTGATTATTTATTACCTTTTCATATATCTCCAATTACACAGGATCAATGATTCTCACGACTATAAAAGGATTCATAAAACTGTGTGATTGCAGAGGATCCGGCAACGATTGGACAAAAGAGACAACAAACTTCATGTTCTAAACATGAGCCACTCGGAACGAAGTTGTAAACATTTTCAAATTAGTCCAATAATTTTGAAGGTATTTCTAAGTGTTATGGCACCCAATACCCACAAGTAACTGGTATTTTCTATAAATAAGGTGTTCAATCGTGTCTATTCTTACAACATTTATTTCGAGTAAAACTTGTTTCGTGATTTTGCTATTTCAAAGTATGTTCGCTTAAATCTTCCGCATGCGGGGTGGGGGGGGGGGGGGGGGGTTGCAGTTACAGCCTTGCGAAGCATTGAAATTCGTTTAAAAGCGAAATTTCCCGTGATTACTTTCGAGTCGAGTATCGCTGTTTCGGTGATTGTGAATCGTCGAGACGTCCCCATAATCATTACGAATGCTTCCCTTTGAACTCTTCTGTTATCACCAGGTCTGCCCCGATGGCAGAAGGAGAGTTCTAAGGGGTTCCGCTTAGGAAACAACTTTCCTCCCGTTTTAAAATTTTCCTTTCTTATCAACTTGCCGAAACAGAACAAGTCTGGACTTCCACTGAATACAATACTTAAGCGGAGACAGGCGATATTTACTGTTGTATGAAAGTTCAATATTTACAAGCCGTAAGGTTCAATTCTAGATTCGGTTCGAATCAAGATTTGAACTGATTCAAGGTTGTCTACCTGGCTCGTTTCGGGATTCGATTTGACCCGTAAGTTGAGATTCTTTGGACTGTAGCAACAGGTCTCTATGTAGTCACACATTTCCACAAAAGTCTTATTTCCAGCCTACCAGTAGAGTATAGACAACACAGATTTTTATTATATGCTTTTTATAAGAATCTGATAATTCCACTCATTTCAACATTGAATTGATGCATGAAAGTAAACAGCGCATTGAATCATTGATACGCGGAAGTGATTTGATCGATACTCGGAACAGATACCGTCTTGCAATCTGATTTAGCTGGCGGGTTTCTAGTCCAAACATGGCCTGAAAGTCCGTAATATAAGTTTTTGGTTTTGTACGTCCTCTGAAAGGACGTACTAAACCAAAAACTTATGTTATGTACTTTCAGGCCATGTTTGGACGAACGGGTTTCATGCATCGATTCAAGGTGAATTCATGTTGACTTATTGCTGGAAATGATCGGTATCCACTCAAAAATACTAGATTTTCTTTTCATTGTACGTTTCTAGATCAAATTGATCATTTCCAGTGATAATTTGGCTCGTATTCACCTTGAAGTGATGCTTTAAAAACCGCCATTTTGATTTATACCGCGAAAGTGAAAATTTCTATATCTTCAAAGTGGGGGATACAATTCTATCTTCCCGCTATTTCTTCGATAGTCTATCGTTTTGCGTATAATAAAGTGCCGGGTTGTTATTTCTAGAAAGACTGAAAATGGATTTGGCAAGCGATCCTCATTGTTTCCACGATTAATTCTTTCCCAAATGAATATAAGAAATTGATTAACCCTTTACCTAACATGAAAAGCAGACGACACTTGCAAACAAAAATCTTGAATAACTAATTTTTTTCATTTTTTGTCTCAAAAACATAGGTTATGACCTCTCGGTGGAACGAGCTCGTTCCAGCGAGGGGTCATAACCTATGTTTTTGAGACAAAAAAAGAAAAAAATAATGAAAATTAATTGGCGATTTTTGAGAATAGCGCTGGCCGGTTTTGGCCGTTACGTTGGGTAAAGGGTTAAAGGAGCGGTTAAGGGGTTTTGTTCTTGAAATGGTCTGGGAGCCACGAGGAGTGCACTACTAAAAATGCGTGTAAAACATTTTATCACTATTCATATAAGAACTTTTTCTATTGATTTCGGATCAAATTAATGCAACTCTGCAAACATTGAGCACTTTCAAATATTCAAGATGGCGACCGCCCGAAATAGTTATTTTTCCTATCACGTTGACATTCTTACGGTACAATCGCCGTGAGCTGATCGTAATCCATGCGTGAGCAGTACTGTCCACACATGCGTTTACTAGGGGCCAATACTACCAATATGTTTACAATTGCATATCGAGACATCTGTAAAACAGTTTGTAAATACAAGCTTGTAATCATTTTTGTTAGTGTTTCATAGTACAGCGGTTTTCTCATAGTAGTAATTTTCGAGATGCGTGTACTCACAAGAACGTCAACAATACACAGGTGTTTGATAGCATTGGGCCGTTCGTCCCAGTGGTGATTACAACATTAGTAACCACAAGCGTGGAGTCGATTCAAAACTGTCGGCGTGCTCGTGGAGTGGGCATGTCGTGCGGTATTCAACAAGTTGTTGCTGTTTCCGCATGTGAATTAAAGTAATATCATGTACAAATTTGATCGACTGTTGCATTTGTCGTGTGTTTGCACAGAGAAGCGACACCATGCTAAATAATGTGCAGGGTAAAAGTTTTCGTGGAAGCTATCCCCTTTTTTGCGAGCTTAGTTCAAACGCAATGTGCTCCGCCGACACCTTCTGGAAATGGGGTTATAAGCCAATCATTACAATCATAAGCACTGTCACCAAGGATCACTGCACCATGGGGGAGGAAGGCCGCTGACACTGATCTTCAAATGCAATCCAGAAGTCGGACTCCCTAACTAACCGAGAGTCATTCCAGTTCCTCGGTGCTCAGGAACTGACAAAATACATGTAAAGATCGGGGGGCACAGACAATGGCAATGTTCGTACGGTGTATGTGATGACGATTTACATAACTTTTCTTGTTCACTGCCGGTGGTATGACACGCACGTAAGAGCCACCAAGCACTCCGCAAACACTGGGAATACCGCTCAGAGTGAGAAACTGTTCCGCTACACGATAACCGTTATCCGGCCAACGAATAACCCCACATGCCAGAGTAATGATTAGAGGGATTACAGCATGAACAATCCGCTTTACCGTATCTGAGGACAATTGTGCTCAGAAAATGCAGGAACACATGAATCTTCTGTCTTGGTGTCAGGGGTCGATTTCGATGCGATTGTGGCTCCAAAATTAATGATGTCCTATCCGAGATTCTAAAGAATCCATTGAGCTTCGTTTCGAGGTACGCGATATCGTTCATGGAACTCTCGGCCCGAGGCAACATCAAACCAACTCTCTTGCCATATGCGTGCTTGCTTGGAATAACGTCTGCGCAAAACGAACATACCAATGTCTTCATTTGAAGAATGCGTCAATTTGAATTGAATGAACACGTGTCGAAATCCGAATTTACAAGACTACAGAAATAGGTACAAGATACATTTGACTATTAAATTTGTATCTGTATTCACAATCAAATTTACTACCGTGGACTCACTGCGAAGATTGATAGTATTGGCCAATCCCACAGGTGTAATATTTTCCGCCAAACATAAGTCCCCGTATACAGGTGTAATTTACGCTTGAGATTTGATGTTGCTAGTATTCGATTGAGAATACAACTGCATTTCCCGTGAAAATTGTCACATTTACAGTTATATAATGTTTGATAGTATTTTAATTAATGATTCACCGGGTTGTATCCGGTGCACATTAATTAAATTTTTGATATTATTCGTATAATTAGTGTTTGGAATCTAATATTGTCGCGTCAGTGGAAATTATGCTCACCCGTGGAAAGTCAACAGTCCACGGCGGCCGTAGTGTACATAAACAAAATGTTTTAGCAGACCTTGTACTTATTTCTATACGCAGGACACATCTCAGGGGATCCGATGTACTTTTGTCTCAGAAATCCAAATTGGTGGCATGTAGTTGGCAAACGTATAGGGAAGATGCAACATAAACAACTCAAGTTAGTTAATTCTTGATTCCCTTCTAAAACGGGGAGAAAAGCTTCTGATTAATAATATTTCAAAGAGAACGAATTCCTCATAATATACCGGGATCAGTGTAATCCTTGGAGTTTGCATATTTCCGGTCGGTAGATCTGAAAGGGGTCAGATGTCCTCACAACTCCAAGAATGACAGTGATGCACCAGCCGAAAACGGAATAGGTGACAAATGTCCAGTTAGTAGGGAATCAATAATAAACTAACTTGGGCTGTTTATGTTGAATATTTCGTGATATTGTACCAACTAAATGATAGCCATATTTGATTTTCGGGAAAAACTATATGGCACCCACTGAGAGAGGTGTCCTTTGTATAGAAATAGGTACACTTTGCGTTACAATATATAATCTCTGTAATAGTATCAACATGATAAAAAATAACTATTTTGGTTGGCAAATTGGGCGCTATCTTGAATATTTGAAAATACTCAAGGTTTACAGAATCTCATCAAATGGATTCGGAATCATATGCAAAAGTTCGTATAAGAAAGGAGATAAAATGTCTTGTACGTCTTTTAGCAGGGTATCCCCTCGTAGCTCCCAAATTATCACAGGACGAATACCTCTACCTCTTAATCATTCCTTTAATCAATTGCTAATGTTTATTTTGAATAGAAATAACTGAAGAATCTATGGGTATCACTTGCCAAATCCATTTTCAATCTCTCTGGAAATAAAAATGCGGCACACTGTCATAGACTGAGGACATGCATATCGGCAAATACTGAACTCTCTATTAGGGCACTGCGAATCACATATTTTTGATTCGAATCGAATCGAGTCTGTTATTCGAAATTGAATAGAAACTCGAATCGAATACAGGTGCCTCGGAGTCCCGACTGATAAAATATTCCAACTACATCTTCAAGGCATGCCTTCGTCGAAGGCGTGCCTTGATGATGTAATTGGAATATTACTCAGTAAGGATTTTTGTTCAAAAACAGAAACGGTTGCGACAATTCTGTTGCACGCACTGCTCATCGTCGATATTGCTTGGGAACTTAACATTTGCTTTCAGTAGTGGTAGTGACAAGTTAAACAGGAATTAGCATGGATGATGGCATGGATGCAGATAGTTTTTATGTTAATATGGCGGAAATTACACTCGTTATTTTCAACATTATTTTTGCAGAATTTCTGATCTCAGCTATACGTTTTGTGAGACGACTAAGATGACTGATGCCAAGCGAAATTCCAGTGAAAATATTCGAAGGAAAACGAATCGGACAGCCGATTTCGACTGGAACAGAATACCAACTTACAGTTAAAACTAGAAGTCCTGTCAAAAAATGCGCACAAATATCACGTTGATCTGCGCGTTAATCTACGCGTTATGACAATAGCAAGGCTATCAAATTCTGTACATACGGCCTGTGCACAAGCAATGTTTCAGCCAATGGACCTCCGGGTAACCCGGAGGTCCATCGGCA
The DNA here is from genome assembly GCA_031216915.1 of Pictodentalium vernedei. NCBI lineage: Eukaryota > Metazoa > Mollusca > Scaphopoda > Dentaliida > Dentaliidae > Pictodentalium > Pictodentalium vernedei. The sequence goes on from CM062297.1 coordinate 174,248,509, forward strand.
GAAACATTGCCTGTGTTTGCTGTGAGTAACCAGGAGAACCTGCCGTGCTTTGGATGCCATTCGATATAAGGAAATAGCGCGCATTTCCTACGCGCAATTATGCCTAGATAAGCGCACAGTTCGTGACAGGACTTCTAGTTTTAACTGTAAGACTAGAAATCGAATGGAATTGCGAAGCTTCGCAGGTTCCTGTTCTTTATGTAGGTTTTTCGGAGACTTACGAGGTAGCTGATGATCGGCATTTTTCACGTTATGTAGTACTACTGATTGGTGAATTTTGCATCGAATAATATCAAACTCCACCAAGGCAGATGGACTTAAACAGTTTTTACATCTAAAAACCTATTTTTCAAAAACTTTGCCGTCTCAAATTGGAGGCACAGCTATTTTTATTTTCTTTTATATGCCTTAAAGTCTTGAAACAAATGCTAATCCGAAACGGTCACGGATCTGTGTTTGTCTTTACTCTTCCAGTCATTGAGTTATATCTTTGCTCACCGGGATGACCGGTGTTAATCGTGGACACACAAATTGATAGGAATTTTCTTTTCGTCCGTTAACACGTTAGCATTGATGGACGCTGTTGACCTTCCATTTCTAAAACCCACTTCAAAGAACTACTTCCCCGTGTTTAAGCTAGAACGGCTGAGCTAAACGCCTGATTCTGAGTATGTACGGTAAGCGAATAAAAGCTAAGATGCAATATATATTTGGTTTACATTAGTATCTTACAAAACGGGTAACATGTCTCTCGGTGGGCTATTAGTACACGAAATAGAACAGTGATGTATATCTCGTTCGTTGTTGCACAAGGATTAGCTGGTTGATGGAAATTAATTTTTGGTTCTTTTGCCTGGTACGAAAGTTGGCTGCCCGTGTCTATAAATTCAACGTGATTGAGTGTAGGTCTCACATGATTCAAAACGTGTGGTGATGATATATAAGGTGTTGAGAAAAACTGTACTTATACCAGTGGGACAAACGATTGTTTTCGCCCTAAAATAGAGCCACAGATTTTTCGTCCCGTTCTTTATTAGCTTTCAGACAAACAAAACAGAGGTTTGCTGTGCATGCTCGTGTGGTCTTTTGTTTGTAGTGATGATAATACATGGGCATGTTCTATTTCGATGGAATGGTGCGATATAACACGCTGACGGAAAGAGGTCTATGAAACTTTGCCAGCAGTGTTTTACATCGCACCCTGGCACGGCCATTATGAAAGAAACTAACGCAAAACAAATAACATGTTTTCGATTTCTTTTCCCAGTCGTTCCTCTTCGGCGAATGAACGCATTTGTATTGCAGTACTGCATTGAGCAAAATGGCCTCTTTAGTGATCAGATCACAATCCGACTGCAACATACTTACATTAGTATATCGAGATTTAGCCAAATGACATAGTGCGAAATCGAGACTGTATCAAGAGATCAAACGGAAGTAACATCTCAGTTTGAGTGCAGGTGCATATTTTGTTCGACAGGTGAGATTCCACAGTTTTGCGATTTAGTGAAGATTCCCTTTTCATTGTTTCGATCAGAGTACTTTGTCTCAGACGTGCGGTGGCTCAGTGGTTGTGGTATTGAACTTCAAACCGAAAGGACAACATCTTGATTCCCACCATTGGTAATAGCGCTGTCCTCTTGGACAAGTCCTTTAATCCCGATTGAACATGCGTGGGCACGGTGACGCCGCGTACTAAGGTGTAATGTACGTCCATGGTGCACTTGTCTTCAACCAATGCTAAGTCTGCAGCTTGTGCTGCGTTCGTTCGCTGGGGAATATGGGCAATTGCTCCCCGCTGTTCAGCGGTTCTCACCGGGTACTCTGGCTACCGCCACCTATACACTGTCCAAGAAGAGTTGATCCTGATTGCCAAAAGTGACGTTAAACCACAATAAAAACACTTTTCTCTCTTCTGCAAACGAAAATTTAAAGCGGGTATTTGTGCATTTTTGAAGTACTTTTCTTACAATTGGATACAAACCATTGCTACTTTGGCAAATGTGACCGCTGAAGCCGCTTGGACATAAACACATGTTGTCCATGCCCACGTAACCTCCATTAAGACAGTTCTGAAAGTAAAAACAATGGAGTAGTGAGATTGTATATATAGTTAGTTTCAGATTATAATGGGAAACGTACAGTTTAGAGCTCAGGGAAACCACCTTAGTCAGTCATCCTTGACGAAGATAAAATCAAATTTGGGGAGTGGTGTAACATTAGTCAGTTGTCCGGTGCGCCAGTAGATTTCCAGACTATTAAAATTTCGCTATCTTTTGTTTTGTCCATTCTACAAGAAAATAAAATAAATGAAGGAAAAGCAAAACTATTAAAGCTTTGTTTTGTAAAAACTTCGTGTAGCAATGTGGACAAATGACGAAGAACCCCTGTGTAGCATGCTCTCCAAAATCAATATGTCAGAAAACTTGGCAAAACGGCACGAGTTACAGAGTAAAAGAGATTCACGGCGTAATCCATTTCGTCTTGATTTTGACCCGTCAAAAGATCCGGATCCGGTACGATAAAAAATCCAAACCTGACACGGTAAGATGCAAGTAAGACCCGGCGAAGCTCATGGGTTCGTTCGCTCTCGAATCTGTTCACTGATTCGATCCGATTCGACACCATCTAGATTATTTGAAAAAATTCGAATCCCAGAGAGTTTGGGATTTCATACGTTTCTTTATTGTCGACTTTCTAAAGTTAACAACTAATCCTGCAGTTTATAGAGTCTCGAGACTGGGTGCATCTAGCTTAAAAATATGACACTAATTTGATCGGAAAATTCATAAAATATCATTTGACGCGATAACGATGAGCACGCTACGTCTAGTTTGCACATATACCCCCGCCCCATAAATGGAACTAGGCGCCATCTGCAATGCTAAAGTATTGCATATGGCCCCTTGCTCCACCCCAAGGGCTGATATATAGCTTTTTCTTCGTCCATTTTCGTGATACCTGGTCAATTCTCGGTTGAATCTTGTCTCGCTCGTTGCCAAGAAAACTGCGGGTGTGACTTTACACTACTATAATAACACCGACATTATAAGTTATTGTGATGAGTTGACGAAGAGTCGAGGCTGAACATACGCTCCGTCAGACCATGTTACCGTCAACTCACCACAATAACGTATATGTTCCAATAAGACAATAACCATATCCCAAAACCTACACTGTGAAACACGAGAGGCTTATTTTCTAAACTTGTGATCGTTAAAAGTTGCCTTCTGCAAGGCGACTTTTAACGATCACAGGTTTAGTAAATAAGTCTCTCGTACACCCACGCCGACACTGGATAAATAATTAATAAACCAGATAAACTCATTCCATCTTATTTCAAATCGTAAATCGGTTTATAATTTAAACAACACTTTAACCGGAACACCGTCTGCTGCACGTGTGAAAAATCCAGAAGAATGAAGCGGCTTGCTAGTCACTCCGTTGATGAAGCAATTTCGAAACGGGCGACGTCATTTCAAATATTTCGCAGTGTGACGTCAGATGGTAACATTTGCTTCTGGAGCCGTATACATAAACGAAACTACACCAGCTCTCATCCAATCAGAGGTTGAGGATTTTACTCTTATTGGAACATAAGATTAAGATGCCACACATCATTTTGGTAGCAGTACATTCAAAGCGATTGTTGTAATGTGATTGTCAACGCGTCAGAAAAACCCCACGCACTTCTAATATTAATGGAAGTACGTTACACATCAGGTTCATAAACTGGACCAAGCCGAAATTGCTCATCCTTTCAGAAAAAAGTGGTAGATCTACTTGTACTTGGGGTTCGATGGTACGAAATAGTCCTGTACGCATTTGGATACTGGGTTCAGATGGGAGATAGGCAGCACTAGTTAGACACCAGTAATTTCGGTGCACTTGGAATGTGGATTCAATTTGAGAGTCGATTCGGTTACGAACGTTTTGCCTGATCGAATCCACATTCGATTCCAGCGAAAAACCGTGATCCAACGAGCCCAGGTAAGATCGTATGCTAACATGTATTGCGGTGCGGCCATAAGGGCGTACAACACTAAAACGTAAGTTGTGACCTTACTGTAGGGGTTTGGGCTAGTAACTGGCAACTTGCCTTAGCATTCTTGATGTATGTTATAGAGTGAGAGAGAGGACCCTTAAAAAAGAATTGTCTTCATCTGTCATTGTTTGAAAAATAAAATAGAGAAAACAAACTTTGTGGGGCCTATGAGGGGGTGGGGATTTCGGACGAAATTGTTTTTATTTTGAACGAGAACCTTTTTGTAAGGAAACCATCCGCCGGTAAAATGTATCCCTGGATCCTGCTGTCTCGTGACATCACGAATAGGTATGATGTCTATAATCCTTTTCAATCACACTGCCACTCCCAGTTTTACGATATCTGGAGGGTCTATATACATACTTGTACATGCAGACGTTTATTAAATTTTATAGCACATTACAATTCTAATCTGAATAATTGTTGAAAAGATCTCTCCGACATATTTCCAACAATAAATCAGATGGTAGCGTTATCCTGCGCATTCGAGGACGTGCAGAACATCATAATAAAATATGTGATCATTTTCCAGATTGGCAGTTAAAGGGTTTAAACAATAACCCTTTACTCGATGCACACGATATCAAAATTTGATATTTTAATTACATTTTTCTCCAATCCCCCCCCCAAAAAAAAAAAAAAATTGTGCACACAATCGTATCATATGATCCCCTCATTTGAACGAACTTGAATCGCTCGCCTCAATAAGGTTTCACACGATATGTTTTTTTTTTTAGTTTTGCCCCAAATAATCTTTCTTTCAACGGTTTGGAAATTACGCGGATGGATGCCGTCGATTCGTTAGGTTATTTTTAAGTTAATGAAACTCTGATGGACCCAACAGAGCCAAGTCTCCTTTATGAACAATGTACTTATACACTGACAGAATTCGTCGAGAAATTCATGGGTTTGTATGCCTATTGCCTGATCCAAATGCCCTTTATAAAGAAGGTACTTATAATATGATAGAATCCTAGGAGAATTTGCCAGAATGATATTTGCAATTATGATATGATAGAATACGTGGAGCAATAATTCAGCGTGGATTGGTACATGTATGCATATATTACCTGAGCCAAGTGTCCTTTATAAAGACTACACTTGTGATATTATTAGTTATCCTTGTGTTTTCCAGGGTGTATGGGAATTTACACCGGTTTGGGAACTCATACACCCTGAGGCGAAGCCGAAGGGTGTATGAATTCCCAAACCGGTGTGAATTCCCATACACCCTGGAAAACAGAAGGATAACGGATTTTTTCCAAGAATTTTGGTGTACTTAATACTTTAACCTACATTGTGGGCAAAAACTGACAGAAAATTTGTACTTTGTAAGTTTCTTAATAAATAAAACCAGACAAATATGGATGTCATTGAAACTGGCTCAATGAGCCAGTTCCAATGACATCCATATCTGTAATATTTTATTTCACATAAATATTAAATTTCCTGTATTTTCATTTTTGTTTTAGCATAACGAGCAGAAGGTATGAATTAACAATTAAAAATGGGTACTGTTTTTTAGCCATTCAGCCTGCTATTGTATATTCTTGTTTTTACACCTTGGTTAACCACGGTGTAAAAAAAGGCCACTGTGGATTGCAAGTTACACCGTGCCTCTCAGCCAATCAAAATGCAGTATTTTGTTTCATTTAGAAATAAGATAGAATCCATGGGGAACTTCATATTTACATGTGTTTGGATATTTATTACCTGAGCCAAGTGTCCTTTTTAAAGAATACAGGTATGATATGATTGAATCCTTGGAGAAATTCATTTACATGGGTTGGTATGCATTGTACCTGAGACCAGTGTCCATTATAAAGAATGCACTTATGATATGATAGAATCCCTGGAGAAATTAATTTACATAGGTTGGTATGGATATTACCCGAGCGAAGTGTCGTTTATAAAGAACGTATTTATGTTGTGAAAGAATCCATGGAGAACTTCATTTACGTGGGTTGGTATGGATATTACCTGAGTCAAGTATCTTTTATAAAGAATGTTCTTATGATATGATAGAATTCTTGGAGAACTTCTTTTACATTGGTCGGTATGGATATTACCTGAGCCAAGTGTCCTTTATAAAGAATGCACATATGATATGATAGAATCTTTGGATAAATTCATTTACATGGATTAGTATACATGCTACCTGAGGCCAGTGTCCTTTATATGGGTTGGCGTGGATATTACATGAGCTCAGTGTCCTTAAAAAAGAATGCACTTATTAATAGATTCCTTGGAGAAATACATTTACATGGGTTGGTATGCATATCACCTGAGACCAGTGTCCTCAATAAAGAATGCACTTATGATAGAATCCTCTGATAACTTCATTTACATGGGTTGGTATGCATATTACCTGAGACCAGTGTCCTCAATAAAGAATGCACTTATGACAGAATCCTCTGATAACTTCATTTTCATGGGTTGGTATGCATATTACCTGAGACCAGTGTCCTCAATAAAGAATGCACTTATGACAGAATCCTCTGATAACTTCATTTTCATGGGTTGGTATGCATATTACCTGAGACCAGTGTCCTCAATAAAGAATGCACTTATGACAGAATCCTCTAATAACTTCATTTTCATGGGTTGGTATGCATATTACCTGAGACCAGTGTCCTCAATAAAGAATGCACTTATGACAGAATCCTCTGATAACTTCATTTACATGGGTTGGTATGCATATTACCTGAGCCAAGTGTCTTTTATAAAGAATGCACTTATGATATGATAAAATCATTGGATAAATTCATTCATGTCCATTAGCTCATCGGTTATGACCCCTCGTTGGAACGAGCTCGTCCAAATGAGGGGTCATAACCTATGTTTTTGAGACCAAAAATGAAAACAATTAGTTATTCAATATTTTTTTTGCAAGTGTCGTCTGCTTTTCAAGTTAGGTAAAGGGTTAATGCAATGAATCGGGTGGGGGGGGGGGGGGGTATAGTTTTCACTTGAGTGGGTATGGGTGTTGATGTACACATGCAGGTTTGCAAACTCACATAAAAATACATAACATACTCACACCCACAGAGATACCCGGACAGACACAAACACACATACGCATGTATCTCAAACACCCTCATATACATACCCCCCTCCCCCCCACACACACACACACACAAATACACTATTGTATTAAAATGCTGGGCAATTGAGTGACATTCCAACACGCATTTACGCCTATCCTCGATTTTCTGCGAGTAATCTGGCTTGCTTCACTCATGAATGTTTTAACACAACACAGGGTCGGTGGAGCCCAGGTTGCACACCCCGTGCCCCTCCCCACACACATTCTGTCAGTTACAAAAAGTAACCAAATTCAATGGGTTAGCATTGCATTTGCTCACTTTTTTTGCACTCAGCAGGCGAAGGACGCGTGCGTGAGTGCGTGCGTGCGTGCGTGCGTGCGTGTGCGCGTGCGTGCGTGCGTGCGTGCGTGCGTGCGTGCGTGCGTGCGTGCGTGCGTGCGTGCGTGCGTGCGTGCGTGCGTGCGTGCGTGCGTGCGTGCGTGCGTGCGTGCGTGCGTGCGTGCGTGCGTGCGTGCGTGCGTGCGTGCGTGCCTGCGTGCGTGCCTGCGTGCGTGCGTGCCTGCGTGCGTGCGGAACACCACACCTCCGCATCAAATATACCATGTTAGGTGATAAAATAATATGATGCACCAAAAATTATCACAGATTATTTTATTCTTTTGCAGAAGAGCGTAGATCAAGATTTGCTGAGGTCCCGATGAAGTACTTGCAACGAAAAGTCGACCGCATGTTCCCGATAATACAGTACAGTCGCCGTGGTCTGGTCGTAATCCACGCGTGGGCAGTGATGTCCACGTATGCGTTCACAGGTAATAAACATCATCAGAGAAAAATTAATTTATGAAGAACCAGGTTGTACCCGGTGCTTCATTAATTAATGTTTTATGATTATTCCTATAATTGGTGTTTGCATTCTAATATTAATGCGACTTCACCCCCATTGCCCATGTGGGGGCACGATGACGCCGTGTACTAAGGCGTACCGCACGTCGATGGTACGCATGTCTTCAACCAATCTAACCCTGCCTGTGCTGCAGTGTGGAGTTACGATGTTGCGAGCTGGCAGCTGCTCGTCGTTGCTCGGTGGTTCTATCCGGGTACTCCGGCTTCCTCCACCCGTAAAACTGTCACGGTCATGATTAGCCATTGTGCAAAAATATGTGACCTTAAACATCAATAAATAAATAAATAATATTAATGCGTCCATGGAAATACTGCCCACTCCGTGGAAAGTGGCCAGTTCACTGTGGCCGTACTGTACTTTAAGAAAAAATAAATGGGCCATCAACTTATTTTCAAATGGAAACTGGACTTTCCACAAAACGCATCGCGCAACCCGGTTGATGATAAGAACTAAATTGTTGACACTCTGAAACGCTGTGATGATATCACTAAGTACAGCGATGAAGAGTTGAATATCATGCTATCCTATTTTTTCCTGCTATCAGAAAAGAGGACGGGTCGGAGTACACAGGCGATAGCATTTTCTCCACTTTATGTACCATTCAGAGACATTGTCAATTCGTATGTGGGGAAAAAGGCCGTGATGTAGACTTAATGTCAAACCCAGTGTTTACAAGACTTAAGACAGTTATTGATGGGGATCGGGCTACAAAAGAGAGAACCAATTCTGTGACTGCAGAACAAGAGCCTTGTACTTTGGGAGAAGGGGTGCCTGGGTGTTGACAGCCCATCCGTTTTACTCGACACATTATTTTGGTTGGTAGGAAAAACTTTGGTTTCCGGGGAGGAGATGAGCACAGACGTTCGTCCTTTCTCAATTTTGAAATTGGACATGACAGTGAAGGAAAAAGATATCTTCTGTATACCGAATCTGTATCCAAAACCTACCGAGGAGGCCTGAGTCATCGTAGCATATAGCTTCATTCGGCGCGAGCTTATCAACTCAGTTCTAATCCTTCTTAATATCCAGTCAGAATGTTTGAAACCAATGTTGAAAGACTGCCGCAAGACCCTTCAATATATATTTTTTTTGTCCTCTATCGAAACCAAAAACAAATGTATGGTTTTCGTCACAGGCAGTGGGGCACAATAAACTGAATGGTACCGTAAAGCGAATAATGAGTTCAGCTTGTATTGAAGGGTACTACACAAACCACTCTTTAAGAGCCTCGACGGCCACAGGGCTGTACCATGCTGGGTTACCAGGACAGATTATTAAAGAACAGACTGGGTATAGGAGCTCTGACCTTCACTCTTACAATCACGCTTCTGATACACAAAAAAGAAGTGTTTCGTCAATTTTAAATGGAGACATTAACCCTTTACCTAACATGAAAAGCAGACGACACCTGCAAAAAAAAAATTCTTGAATAGCTAATTTTTTTAATTTTTTGTCTCAAAAATATAGGTTATGACCCTCATTGGAACGAGCTCGACGAGCTCGTTCCAATGAGGGGTCATAACCTATGTTTTTGAGACAAAAAATAAAAAAATAATGACAATTAATTGGCGATTTTTGAGAATAGCGCTGGCCGGTTTTGGCCGTTATGTTGGGTAAAGGGTTAACGAGAAGGACCCTCCCGGAAAGAAAACAAATTAGTTCGACTCTGACTTGTTTTCGTACGTAAAATGCGATTCTGCAAATGTCACGATAAATATATACACTACTTCAGGCCCCAAATTAAGCTAAACTTAAAAAAAAACAATATGCGACTGCTATCGGAATGTTGACTTCCCAAGGAACTGGAGTTGTCAGTCAGAAAGAAAGTTGATATATTGGTGGACGTTCGTTTAACCAGTGCATACAGGGAAAGCACCCTTTACGCACTGTGTGTTCTTCGTGTCGAAGAATAACTAGATTTTATTTTTTCGTTCAATCACGAAACCCGACTGCATATGGCGCTGCTCCTTTAAATGGTAATTAAAGCCGTTTGTATTGTGAGATTCGAAGGCTATTTTTAATAATTGTCTGTTTTACTGAATATTTGTGCTGTAGCCGAAAAAAGTTTCTGCTCAGCGTATTCGTTGGAGAAGAGAAATAAAACATTTTCGAGAAAAAATCTTTTTTCCTTTCCAAATTTTAGTCATCACAGGGAACTACTGTGTATCAGAAAAAAGTACAAAAAACTCTCTCTCTTCTCTCTCTCTCCCCTACCTCCCCTCAACCTTTCTCTCTCTCTCAACGAGGATATTAATTACACTTACAATGCAAGTGGGTTTAAATTGACGTTACTGAATCGAGCAGTTTGAAAAACAAAGAATGATGTGTCACTGACTTTGAGGAGGAACAACCATAAAGTTGTAGTTATATTCCCACCCAAAGTATCTTATACTTTTGTTTCTTACTCCTTGGTGAAATCTTTTGTTGTTGTTTTCGAGAAGATAAAAACAAAAATGGTATTTGCCCTCTTTCTCCAACACGTTGTCACGTATTGTTTTACGAACAGTTAATGCTACTCACCAAAGCGCACGGACCCAGGTTGGTAAGGAAGACTAGAGGTGTTCCAGTGACGTCACTTGAACACTTGGTGTATTGTTCTATCATGTTTTCATGTTTCTTACCACGAAAGATAAAAGACCTAGGGTGTAAGGACAATTGGAGAGTGACTGGTCATTGTGTACACAATTGAAGGAGATTACTGTTTTATAATTTATGATGTGGGCATTCATATTGATATATGGGGGATAAGGAATGAGTGTTTTTCTCATATAGTATTTATGAAACGAGTCTAAGAATTTTTCGTTTTGGCGAGCCTCTGGCGAGCGGAAACGGCAAATTCGGGCGGGTTTCATAAATATTATATGAGAAAAACACTCATTTCATATTATATTTATCATATGACACACACACGCACAAATTAGCCACTTAGTATGACTTTTTAACCCATCACCTAACTTAAGTTGCAGACGGCACTTGGAAAAAACATCCTCGGATAATTAAAAATTTTCATTTTTTGCATCCAAAACATAGGTTATGACCCCTAAATGGAACGAGCTCGTAGAGCTCGTTTCAATGAGGGGTCATAACCTATGTTTTGGAAGCAAAAAGTGAAAATATAAAAAAAATGAATGGCGTTTTTCTTGTAGGTAAGACATTAATACAATATAACCCACCCTAAATAGGACAGATAACGTAAATTCTCCCTACTGAAATTATGCAAATGTGACCCAGTTGTATTGTGTTCAGCCAATCAAATTGTCTAGTTTTGAAATTGACCAATGAAATTGGCGGAAGGCTTTATTTATCACTGATTAATATGAAAACAAAATATCAAATGTTTTAAAGTGAACAAAACAGACGAGTTATATGATATATTTAACTTATCATTTGTTCATTTAGTGAGATATCAGAAACCAACAATACAGAGCACATAATTTGGTGCTAATCGGTAGATTAACAATCTATTTACAGCTGGGAGCCCAGAGTTAGGACTTATCAGCAAGATGGACAAAATCAAGAACATACCATGTTCGTGATTTTGAATTTATGTGCCAAATTTGTGTGCCAAGCGATCCTATTTATGTACCAATTTTTTTTAAAAATGTGCATTTGGCACATTTGGCACGGGCCAGTGTGAATACTGATAGCGAATGCATGAAAATTTGAAAATAGAGAAGGTTTCAGTATCCAAAGATTGGCTCGGTTCGGCTTCTCGGTATCCTCATGATATCGGTATCGGTTCGTTGTTTCGGTATATTTCACATCTCTAATTGATTCATGCCGTACTACACGTATGTGCCTTTTCATAAGACGGAAACTTGTCTAATTTAAACTCTCAATCTGCTGTGGTCATTGAATCTTCAAATTCACTGAACCCATACTGTAAAGTTATAAGTAGATTTTTTTTCTAAAATGCATAGTCATTACACACATCAGTAAGAGGTCAAGGCGGCGGAAGTTCAATACACATGTGTGTGGTGGATGCACGACTGTGCAAGTTTCAGAAACGCAGCGGACATACCATTATTCGTTCAGCTGGGAGGGATGGGTACATATAGATACCTTTCCATTATTATCAGATCTTAACGAGGTCTAGCCGCTGGGTTGGAAGAAGGTTACAGTAGAAGCGGACCGCACCATTTGAAGGCGGAATGAATTGGCCAAAGTCAACTAAAATCGTTTACATTTGAAGCCAAGTAATTATGATAATTAAGTTCTTCATACTCTCGAATTATTAACTCATTCAGTGATCATGTAGCATTTCTGTGGAAAGATGTGGCAGGGTGGACTTTCTCTCCATTCCGCCGCCCCATTTCATCGTCCCTGTGCGTGGCGTGTGTGTGGTGGTGGTGGTGGGGGTTCACGGCATAGAAAGCCAGGATTTTTTTTCGGGGAGGAGGGTGATACATATCATCTGGCGATGATGCCAAACATAGAACGTGTCACAGGAGGAGAGCACAAGAGGGTATGGAAAATATGGTCGCGAGCAAAGACCCACATACCCGCAAACTGGTTTCTGTGTCACTGGTGCCCAACAGGCGCTTGTATGGCCGTTATAGCTTTGTGCGCGGATCTGTTCTATCTGCTACTGCAATTACTGCTGCAACACTGTTAGTATATTTGGCAAAATACGTGTTCAATCAGAGTAAAAGAGGGATATATTGACATTTCCCTGCAGGCATTCAAGAACTGTAATTCTTTATTATTATTATCATTCTAAACGTAGCGGGATGCTGAGGAGTAATTAACCATTGTCCATCCACGCCCAAATTTTGTCAAATACAGAGAATCTATACATGTCCTATAATGGTGAAGTTTAAGAAAATTTACCACGCGCTTGAAGGTGTATCATCTGATTAATTGTTGGAAAGATCTTTTTGAGATGATAGTGTAAATTTTCGCATCTATCGGAACGGGCGTTGTAGTTCTTGGACTAACTACTCCCAGTTGGCGCGCACGGTATTGTAATCATTACGACTCCGTTCGGTAGCATAATTTCATTTTTTATGGGGGAACACCGCAGAATCCCACTCCACCAACCCACCCAAGCCGGGGTTGGTTGGTGGAAGGAATTCCGGATATTCTGTCCAAGGAAATATTCTGCATGACGATTAACCTGGATCTGTGCATTGCACATCACACAAAGCGACAGCATGACTGTAAACAACTTTTCCGCTGTAATCAAGTTATGGACGCACAAGGGCCTTTCTATTGGTATGATCGCAGTTTCAACAGCATCACAATGTAAATCAATGCACACTCTGAAACAAAGCAATCCGTATACTGCATACCACCCGGAAGTAATCTATAGTATTCTCTATAGCGCAGAACATTTCAGGAATCAGGTGGAGATAATCGATATATCTATAGAGCCAATACTCATGATCAGCGGCATAATGGTTAGAACAACATGCTCTAAAATGGTGGCTATGGTATGTTTGGCTGGTTGTGGTTGCCTTGGATTTAAAAAGTTCAGTGGATATGTCTCCAGGTTAAGCAATATTATCTCGAACGAAGTATGGCATGCCATTATTACTCTTTGTGTTATGTGATGAGAACCAGGCGATTTGCACATCGTACTGTTTGTGAAGACAACAAATTGTCAGTTTGAATTTCGCTACTTTGCGCTGGAAGCGAAGTTTTTTGGGGGGAGAGCGAGCCGCGTTAATGCATCATTTTTCCAAACGGATGCCTTTTTGTTGATATTCCAGACATTGGTCGATATCACACACACTTTGAGACAGAGAATGTTTATTCCTTAATGTCCCGATTACTGTGTCATTAACATTGAGTTATCGACCAAGAGATGTGCTCGCGAAACGAACTTCACTTCTATATTCTATCAATAATGCGCTGTCTATCTTCTTTGACACTCGATATCGACCCCTGAAATACAAACTAACAACACGTTTCACCACAAGAATGTACAAACGTTTACCCCACTCAAATACCATCTCCCTCTGCAGGGACCGCGTTTTAAGTCACGTAATATGCTGAGGTATCGAGATTCCGAAGGTCCGATTCTCCGAAGGTCCGATATTCCGAAGGCACAATACTCCGAAGGTACGAGGCCTAATACTCCGAAGGTTCGATACTCCGATTGCCTAATGCATTTAAGCCACAATTCTCCGAATGGCCAATCGTTCGAGGGTCCAATTGTCCGAAAGCCTAATACTTCGAAGGTCCAACAGTATAAATGCCCAATAATCCGAAAGTCTTTCAATAAACACTCGTTTTCCCCCGGGTGGGCCTCCTAATTTATCACGCACCTGTTAATGTACAACACGGGATTTCCACTGATCTGCCTGTACGATAAAAATAAAGTTGTATCGCACATGTGATACAAACCACGTTCGATTTCGTTTCCAGCGTAAACAGAGAAGGAACCCTTCTAAAAAATCACGTCAATCAGTGGTCGAATGCACCGTAGTCGAGATCGCTTGGAAATTCCAAGTTCCTCATTTAAATTCGAGTCAAAAATCTAGAAAATAAAAATAACACTCTGACTGATTTTTCCTTCACGAATACTTTCCCCATCTGGTCATATACATGTACTGGTGGAGTGTCCTAAACTTATTAGCTATTTAAAAAGTTTTTGTTGTGTTATTCCCTGCAGTTTAGTCAATATTTGAAGTTCGATCATCGTGACTATAACATTGATTGGTGTCAATTGGTTTCGACCAATTGAATGCTGTAAAAATTAAAAAGCTCGTTAAGTTTGGTACCTCACCATCTAACTGTGATGCCTCGTTAGCAACGAAGAAAATGCATTAATTATCCAGCTGAAAAGTGCTTTTAGTTCAATTTTCGTGTAGACAGGTTGTTACATGGGAGGTGGGTGATAAATACAGATGTGCACATACGTTTGAATGGGTTAAATATTATCGCACTCGAATGCGTAGGCCCAGGATATCACGAGAGCCGAAGGGCCAAAGCAATCTTGTGCGATAAAATTAACCCAATCAAACGTATGTGCGGTTCTGTACATTTATGGAGTTATGTTTGGAAAGAGAATATGAGAATACACTTATTCATACTAGTTAAACCCTTTCCAACTATCGGGAACCCAATTCTGATCGTGATCGCTGTACGTTCCTCCATACGATTCAATCAATTTTGTGGTAAAAAGTTCGTAAATCAATTGGTGCTACTAGCAGTCCATTCTCAGTGTACTGCACGGAATATCAGTTATGCACCATTTGCGAGTCCCGAATGATGGGTTCCATCACAAAAGTATCTAGTTTACAATAGCAATCATTTTTACACTTCATTGAGCATCTGCCTGTGTGTAACCCCACACACAACCATCAGTGTACTAATTTGAATGTCAAGAATTGAAGTATTGGAGGGGATATCGTCTATATGATCGTAAATGTGTAACACATTTTATTATGCCTCACGTTTTTAACATCAGCCGTGGTTGGATAATATGTCACCTTCTAAAAGTCATAGTACTGGAGTTTTGGGGCAAAACGCAGGTACTATCAGAACGTTTTTCCCTAGAGACAAGAGAACAAAGAAAATGTAAGCTTCACTTCCATTGATCAGCGTCGATTACGTACGCCCTGATTGGAATTTCTCAACACCAAACGCTGGTTCCGTGTCCGTTTAACTTTTTTCGTCATCAAAAGACACAAACTTACCAACAAATATATCGTCTTCAGTGGGTGTGTTTTCAATTTTAACTGCAAACGATGAATTCAAAAGAATCAGAAATATTAAAAACTCACGTGTTGTTCACCACTTCAGTGAATCCTGAATATGAGTTATAACTTCAATCAATTATATTTTCACAAGGTTAGTACTTCTCGACCTCACTGAGCCTCCGCCTCAAGTTCAAAATAAATTGTTTCACTCCACTTAATTCTAACAACTGTCGTCGTCCAAGAAACGTGAATTTATATTTCATTATACCACCTATCACACAAGCATCAATAATGAATTATAACATGTACAGCATGGTACAGTTGTAAACACTGGATTTGGTGATAATATAGAAACTCTCAAAGCGACGGCACTTGTGACAAGTCATTTTCGAATTTGGCGATCTAGAAACTCCTAAAGAGACGTCATTCGTTCGAAATGACGTCATGTTTTTGGATTCGACTACATTGTTATTACAAGATTGATGGCATGTTACATTTAACGCTTAACAATGAAAGCTATTTTTTGTTCGGCATAATAAAATAATCAGAACGTTTCTTTTCATGTTCTATCGGTCGATAGTACCTGAGTTTGTGTGATGTCTAAAATAAAACCTTCAGCAGCTTCGCTGCTTCAGGTTTTATTTCAGAAATCACACAAACTCAGGTACTAGCGACCGATAGAACATGAAATGAAACGTTCTAATATTATAATAGACCTGCAAGGAAATTTCAGAATTTAATCTACGTGCTTTAGGTATTCAATATCTTCGAGAGCACGCATAGTGGATTCTGGTGTATAGGTCTGCAGGGCCGTATCCTTCTACGGATCCATCTGATCCATCAGAACCAAACCTATACGGTTGCCTAATATTTATTATAAATACTACTCACATTTTGCTGAGGATCACTCCTACCCATCTCTATAATTGATACAAAAAAGGTCAAATTACGTGTACTGTTTCAAGTTTGTTTATTTGCTCATTATGGTTTAACACGACTTCCATAAGCTTTGATCATATCATGTCAGACTATTTTACGCGTGGGGGAGTCGGAGTACGCGGAGAGAACAACTGAACAATGGTGAGTAACTTTCGGCCTCTCTAATTTACCCGCCTGGCATAAGCGGTTAGCATTCGTTAAAGGTAAGTGTTACGTTGACATGTTGTACATCTATGGTCGACGCGCTGTATTCCCACGGGTCACTTGCCTTCAAGCAGTTCTAACCCTGTTTGTACCAAGATGATAAATCAGAGAGTGCGACAGTTACTTGGCATTGTTTAGTGCTTTCCTATGGGAGCTCTAGCTTTTTCTATCCGTAAATTTGTACAACTTGATATGGCCCAGACTATTAAAAGTGTCACTGCTCCCCAATAAATAAACAAACAAATAATGTACCAATATTCCTTTCATGTACAAATTATGTTGACGAATGGGGAGTGATCCATAGCAAAACGTGAGTAGTATATATAAGTATATATTTTATATTTGTTAGTGAATGACATATTTTTACTACGACGACAATTTTGGGAATTCAAAGAGTGTATCGCCTCTTCATGCGTGACAAAGAACAATTACTCCAAGTCCTTGTGGCCGGAGAGTTAAAATGCAGTTCAAGATGTATAAATGCGTACATTCCCACATAGTTCAAATCGAGGCCCGTTTGACAGTCTTTCGCCGGTCAACTTTGCCACTGGTGTTTTATTTATTTGTTCAATCCTACCACTTTCATTTATACAACCCTACCGATCCACCCACTTGGCATACGGCGCCAACTCCCCTACCTTCCAAGCCAGTGATCCCATCGTTAATTCCAAGGATGGCACAGTCACGCGACTCGGGCTCTCGATATCACCGCCACTTGACCCAGTACTCGGTCCGGCGACCGAGACATAGCGCTTCACCCGACCCCTTCACCCAGAGATCCGTCCCAAAGAGCCAACGAGGAGGCCTGATCCCCCATCACCCATTCCATGTGTGACCCTGCGACCATTCCACAGTCACAAAGTCACCATACTCTACCACCAACGTGTGCTCTACCCCACTCTAACCTCTATTCACCGTATAACCTTCCCTTCCCGACCACTCAACTCGCCTGTCCTCCGAGCCACTCCAACAAAATTAGACCCGTACAAACCACTCAACTCATCCACTTTCCAGTGTGGCCCTACTTCTACCACCCATTCCATGTGACTCAATCCTATTTCCAACTCAAATTTACCTGAGACCACGCCCTATCAGTGACTCTACCACACCATCCGATCACCTGTGCGACCCCGATCATGCTGTTCACACAACACCCACTTCCATTGGTAACCATTGTGATATGCAGAAACTGGATAACATAACCACAAGAATATGTAACCACTAGGATATGTATTCACTGTGACATGTAATAAATAGGTTATGTAAATCGTAGGGTGTATAAACCCGGTGTTATGTAAATCGTAGGGTGGTAACCCGCGGATATGTGAATACTATAATTATGTAACTACTATGATAGGTAACCATGTTGGTGTGCGACTTCCAGGGGGGTATCCATTAGAATACGCATGCTCGAGGATTTGTAATCATTGGTGTAGGTACGATACGTACAGTTAAAACTAGATGCCCTGCCACGAACTGTGCGCTTATCTAGGTTTAATTACGTGTAGGCATTGCGCGCAATTGCCACATCGAATGGCATCCAAAGCACGGCAGGTTCTCCTGGTTACTCCTAGCAAACACAGGCAATATTCCGCCAATGGACCTCCGGGTTCCCCGGAGGTCCATTGGATGAAACATTGCTTGTGCACAGGCCTTATGTACAACATTTGGTAGCCTTACTATGGTCACAACGCGTAGATTAACGCGCAGATCGACGTGCTATTTGTGCGCATTTTATGACAAGACTTCTAGTTTTAACTGTAACCACTATGATATTTAACCATTAGAATGTGAAACAAACACGATATGTAATCACTTGAGTGGTTAACTACAATTGTATGTGGCCACTAGGGTCAATCTCTCAGGTCACCAATCTAATTCTGTTGGAAATTCGACGCTGTTATTATGAGCTGTTTGTTTACCCAGCTTTGTGAACATTTGCGAGCAAACGCCCTTTGATATAATTTGATGTGCCTTTACTTACAAAGAATTACAGGTATTATTTCTTGTCGGAGTTAAATATTCCAATCGATAAGAATCACATTTCCCTTGAAAATATCAAGATATTCACATAATTTGAGGAACTGCGCGGTATAATTATGACACTACGGCTGTGATAAGATTTAATTTCTGATTGTAATGTCATCAAAATATCGATCAAATAAAGTCTCAATTAAGCAACATTTCCAGCGTAGATGCACGGAAAATGAATCTTTCAGATTTTGTTCAGATTTAATCGTCCAGAATATATAAGATGGCCGGAAAAGCAAACCATAGCTTTATTTCACACATGTTCTGTGAAATCCCCATCTATGGCAACTTTAAGCAATGCGGAAAATAAAAATCTGACCCGCATGCATGTGCGGAACGGAAATCGTTGACAGCATATTTTTAAATAGAAGCGAAATTTCATTTGAACTTTCGACAAATCGTGCACCGCAAATACAATTTGAATCGCTAGCGACAGCTGAAAATAGTAACACGGGCTCCCCTCACAAATTTTGTTGACTGTACAATTAATTCATTTTGTTGATAGTACGTCCACTGAGTTCCAATGTGTTCTATGTGCCAACTGGCACATAGAACACTTTGGAACTCAGGGGACGAGTTGTCAAATGAATTGCCGAGTGTCCTTCTTATAATTGCTTTTATAGACGCGAAGTCGTGAAATAAACACAGAACGGTACACCCGTGTGAATGGATTAATCGCCTCTCGTTTTATGCTTCCGCGCTGGCACTCGTACCATATCGATTAACCCATCCACACACGTGTGTCGTTATGAGTATTTTCCAGCCAGTTGAAATATTTCGGGCCAGTGAATCTAAACATAGGCGTTGACCTATTTGAAAGCTCGACAGGTTCCTGGCCATATATGAAATTTTCCAACACCGTATGTACTATATTTGGTTAATAACAAACCGCACAATGAATTCACCCCACTGACTACAGTTCCTGTACCACGAATTAGTAATTGTAATTACAAACAAATAATACACATCTTACTTCTTCGGCGTGAGGTGGTTATCTTCTGTCGCCATATTTTAGATGAATAATCTATCGTTTAATCTCTTACTGAATTCGATTGCTTGTACCAGGGTATGTAAAATTATGGGAGGAAACCACTAGTATGTGTAACCGCTAGGCAGCCGATAGGATATGCAACCATTAGAATATATAACCACTGGTTTTGGTAACCACTGGGGAAAGTAACCACCGGACCCCTAAAGCATATAACAACTAGAAGAGCTGACCATGCGTGTAAGTAATCAGTAGGGTGAGGCCCACAGCTTAGCTATCTTGCAGCTATCGTGTTATAACAAATTTGCCCTGTTGTTATAACAACACACCCACCTTGATATAACAACCCATCTTAAATTATTGTATGGCGCTAGTACGTTTCCGTTGTTTTTGGCTTTAAACACCACTCATGTCTTTGAATACTAAAGTCTCCGATTCTAAATCTTCGGTATGTAGGATAAATTCCGAATAAAGGATATTTGCGGAAAATCAGACACTTCGGAGTATTGGACCTTCGGGGTATTGGGACTTCAGAATATTGTGCCTTCGGAATGTGGTACCTTCGGGGTATTAGACCTTCGGATTATAGGGCAGTCTTAACATCAGAATATTGGACCTTCGGAATATCGGACTATCGGACAATTGGGTCTTCGGAATATCAGGAACTTCCGAGTACAGGACTATCGGAATTTCGGACTTCGGAGAGAAATGCACTTCTCTTCGGAATAAAGGGACGACGCCTCCGAGCATTTCTCACACTGTGTCATGGGGAAGAGTTTTTGCTCTTCGACCAGTTATGTACAGCTGCATAGGTATATTTAGTTGCGATACCTTGTTTCAACATTTTATAATTATATTGTAAGTTGCATGGTATTGGGTTGAAATTATAAGTTACATGGCGTGTAGCCGGCTGATACCTCGTCTGATATGATATGAACTCTCAGAGCCTTGTATGGAAATTCGTTATGCCTCAAAGTTCATGTCCAATCCGAACGTTCGAATACTATCTAAGGGTTCCGCCGTATCAGGTAACTCACGTCGTGTATGGAAATGTATCAGCCAGCTCCCGGCCATGTAACTTATAGTATTAGCCAGCTACACGCCATATAATATATTTATTATGTCAAAAGTCCATGTAAACCAAGGGATTAATAAAGTCTCACGAGAAACAAAGAACGACCGGATGTTTATTTTTTAGAAGCTGCAATTGACATCACCGCGCAGAGTCATCAACAGTAACTGGCTTCGGTATGTATCCATGGTGACAGTAAACAATCTTCGCTGCTCGAAGTGCGATATTTGTTTACAAAATAAAACTTATCGCTACAAGCATATCTGAAATACACTTGCATACATTTACTGTCATTACCACCCGAAACGGGTTAACGTAGCACTTTCAAATGTTCAAAAAATCACTTTTAATCTGTTGAGTAAACTGTAAATAAAATGTTCGCTTCAACACAAAGATCGATAGACATTGGTCGGAAGCCCATGAGCTAAAGTCGTGAAAACAGCAAATAACTTTTACCAGTTTTGGGACTACAAATAATATTTTCTGTCCATTTTTTGAATATTTAATGTTTTAAATCAATAAATACGGCACCTTGAAAGTATTTTTGGTACTTAAATTCTCTTATTTTGTTTCAGTTCAAATTTTGAAAATTCGAAGCTTGTGGAAATGCTTCGATTTGATCAAAATAGTAATGGCTGCTAGTAACCTGATATTATAAGTTACAGGACGTTCAGGTGGCGGATACGGTATCATACGAGGCGAGGTGACAACAATATTGGACGAGGCGGTACGCCGAGTCCAATATTGTTTTTGCCGAGCCTCATATGACACCGTACCAGCCACCTGAACGTCCTGTAACGTATTTATTATGCCAGCGAAAACAAAATAACAATCAAATTTGAACGCCGGCACATTTTCAAAACTGGTGCAAAAAGCTATGTGAGTTGTAACAAACGTGCACAGTTGTCTCCCTGTTTGTGTATAATTTCCCTGACAACACGGACAACAGGGATAGATGCTTTTCTTCGTACTGTCACTTTGTCTTGAGTGTGCAGAAAATGTCCGAAATGTCCGATTTTATAGAATTCGAACAAAGTAAATGTATCTCGCATCTTTTCCTTCATAGCTGTGATTCATTTCTTACAATTTCATTATAGTGCAGTCGCTATTTTTAAAAACGAGAGAAAATGAGACATATAGACACGGAGGAACGTTTGATTGATCCGTTATCGGTAGATCGAATACAGTAGTATTTCTCACTTCAAATAATTAAATTTACATTTAGAAAATAAATTTCACAATAAATTTATTATAAAACGAGAGAAAATGAGACATATAGACACGGATGGACGTTTGATTGTACTGCAATTTCTTCAATATGGATATAAAAGCACCGCGAGGTGAGAAATTTCCACGTCGAAACAAAATGGCGGTACTGACCTAATACGAGTTTCGTATTAGGTCACCTCGGGCTGCAGGTGACCCAATACGGCTCAGTACCGTCTCACTATTCGGGGGCTGTGATTGGCGAATTTCATTAGCTGGCATAATAACAAATAATATCAGGTGAGCTGCCTGATATGGCGAAACCCTGAGGTGGTATTCCAGCGTTCTGATTGGACAACTAACTTTGAGGCATAATAAGGAGATTTACAATCCGTGGAGAGTGTCTTATCATTAAATTACCCCTCACTCAATATCACAAACCCTTTATTCTTCTTCCCCGGCTACACATTCCGCGTTGGTCTTCAGAGAGCGTTGACATGTGTTATCCCCATCCCTCACTACAAAAAACAAATGTTGGTTTTCTACCTTGAATTTAAGAAGGAGGTGGGTTATTCGGCGAGCATATTTAACCCTCGACTAACAGGAATAGAAATCGACACTTCCATGCACCAAATTGCGCAATAACTGAACAAATATCGTTTCCTGGCCTCCTCGACATAGCTTATGGACCTTCATTTGGGACGAGATCGCCCCAATAAGGCGTCCTACACTACGTTTTCGAGGCAAAAATTGGACAAAAGTTTATGAAGCGATTTTATTGTGAATAGCGCAAACCGAATATGGCCTAGGCGTTAGGTAAATGGTTAAAAGAAGGAAAATAATGGTTAGACGCCTTGGGTTCTCTTTTGTTTTCTTTTTGTTGTTTGTCCTTTATTCTGTGACTCTCTCCGGGTGCTGCGGCTTCCTCCACCCGTAAAACTGTCTGACACGAGGTGACGCTGGTCGTCGATAGCGTCGTTAAACACCAATAAATAAATAAATAAATTAAAAGATCAGGTAGACTAACCTAATTTTTTGACCGCATTTTCTCTCGTTCATTTGTTGACAGAATCGACCTTGGAATAAATTGATTGGTGCTGGCAAATGTAACCACTACAATCATTGAATGGGTTTATAAGGCCATGAATATTGATTGCTAATCATCTTATCGACTGTTGGTTAGTTTATAATAAACAACAAACAAAGATACAAGTTTCAACCATTTTAAACTAACTAACACAAATATGTGCGTAAAAATAAAATTGAGATGGATGGGTAAGTTGGATAAGTAATAGGTTAACCCTTTACGCAATGAATCGCCCGCATCCGCCCGTGTAATATGCAAATTTAGCAGTTGAAAAAATATTATTTTTCAAAAAATTTCAACAAAACCATATCATGTGACCCCCTCGTTGGAACGAGCTCGTTGAGCTCGTTCCAACGAGGGGTCACATGATATGGTTTTGCTGAAATTTTTTGAAAACTTTGAAAAAAATGATATTTAAAATAATAAATTTTGAAATCGTCTGCGTTGGGTAATAGGTTAAGCGAGTCAGTAATTATTTCTACATGGCTGGAAGATTATTATTATCCCTGATGGGTGAGGGTGTGAGATGGGGAAATCTCACCCGATGGCAAGATATTTGGGCCAGACACGAGGCTTCAGAGTGAGATTTCCCCATCTCACACTCACTCCCATCAGGGATATTTTTTCTCTCGCCACCAAAACACTCTGACGTCATCAAAGGTAATCCAGGGGCACGTGCAGCTATGTCGAACAATTTTGTTATCCATTTCTGAAAAAAACCTGATTTGCTTATCGGAAAGAGCGCACAGACGTTCTGTATATGCTATAGGTAACCACTGAATTAAATCCCAACGCCTGCAAGACAGGGGTTAAAGATTTGCAGCGAAATGAACATTGACACATTTCGATGATGTCAGTCGGGCATGTGCACCGATTGATCGATGGACGCGTAGTGATAGGAAGTAAGTTAAAAAATTGAACAAAGTGTATACAATATATATTAACATCAATGTGCGGACATTTATTATGAAGTCTGCAGTGTATTCGCACACCTTTTCGATTGGAATTTCGTGCAACTCTCTCCACTCATAATGGCGTTCACCCAAAAATTCATATAAAAGAGTCAAGTGTCCTTTAATTTTGCGGTCTGTGTCTTTATTTCTATTTTCTTCACAACCGTTCGTCTGCTAATATTTCCGAAACGTGACGCCATGTCGTTTGTTTACGGAAGAAAGTGCGATGATCAAATAGTCCGTGCGTTCATTAAATATACTAATAAGCCGGTCACGTGGGTCTTGTGAGATAGATATCTATCTCACATGACCTTCTCACGCGAGACTCGCATATCTTGCATAGGAGGTGAGGGAGAAAAGCTACAGTACAACCGTCGTCGAGTGGTCACTTCCACGGGTGGGCAATATATCCACGGGCGCAATATTATTAGACTCCAAACAACAATTATAGGAATAATCATCAACAATTTAATTCGTGAAGCACTGGGTATATCAATTAAAATTTTTGATGCTGATGATTTTCATCAATTAAAAATTTTGCTTCTGATGATTTTTATTACCTGGTACACGCATGCGCGGACATCACTGATCACGCGTGGATTGCGATCACCCCACGGCGACTGTAATGTATCATTCAAACGGGAAAACAGAAAACGAATTGGCACAACTGAAGGGTACATACAAAATATACCCATAGTAGCCTGGTGTACCAAATATTCACCACGAGTGGTGAACATTTGGTACACCAAACTACTTTGGGTATATTTAATTATACCACAACCGTTAGGTTATTAAGAGTGAAAAAGCAGACGTGCATACGTGCGAATCTGGTTTTGTTTACATGAGAATCGGTGGGAGGTACTTCCGTTGTCAATTTTATCGCCGAAACGAAACGGAAAAATAAACGGAACCTTTTTCTTTTTAATAACATAATAACATACTATTTCGAGTTATGGATGTTTTATTAACATGAGACAATGCATGTTTGATAATACTAGGCATCTTATGAGGTAAACCCATTTAAAAAACCAAATAAATAACTATATCAATTCACTCTTCGCGAGGCGACGTGCGGTCAATTTGGACCAGTTTGCATTCAGGTCTACGTCACCAAAGGTCAACTTGGATGTAATTCTACTGTAGGTGTAAAATTTAACTACTGAAATCTTATTGTTGGCGTGTTCACCACGGTTGGTGTGGAAAGCTAAAATTTATGTCATAGGCTTTTTATATATAGTAGAAAAGGTAATCATGCTATAAAGTATATTATCTTCCACATAGTAAATAGCATGTATACGGATTTCGCTCTTGTTTTCTAAGAGAAATAGTGATGTTTATTTTTTTGTTTTGTTTACGGGGTGTTAGGGCTTTTTCAACAGCCAGACTCACATCGTGTCAGACAGTTTTACGGGAAGTGGAAGGCAGAGTAAGCTTAGAGAGCCAGCGCGCGATGGTGAGTAACTGTCTAACTCTCCAACTTACTAACAAAACACGAATATTTATCTATTTATTGGTGTTTAACGATACTTTCGTGGGACAGTTTTACAGGTTGCGGAAACCGGAGTACCCGGAGAGAACCACTGAGCAACAGTGAGCAACTTCCAGACCCTCCAACGTGCTAACTCCGCGCAAGCAGGGTTAGCATTGGTTGAAGACAGGTGCACCATCGATGTGCAGTAAGCCTTAGTTCGCTGCGCCACCGTGTCGCCACGTGGGCAATCAGGATTAAATGCCTTGTCCAAGGACACAACGCAGCTATCCCTGGCGGGGATCAAACCATGGACTCTTCGGTTTAAAGTCCAGTTCCGTAACCACTAAGCCACTGCGCACATAGTCGGCAGGGAAGAAGTATCTTCCCCTAGTATACAGATGACATGAGTCAGGGTAGAGCCGTTGTCATTTCGATCTCAAGTCCCGTGCTCAAACCAATGAACAAACCCTCCCTCATGCTGAAAGATAAGCTGTTATTGAAATCTATTTACAAACAGAAAACAGTTTCGCCCATAAAGAGGACATTGCATTTCATCCACCACACAGCAAAGACAACACAGCCGCCGTGGACTGGTCACTTTCCACGTGTGGGCACCTGAATATTTCCACGGGCGCAATAATATTAGATTCCAAACACTAATTATATGAATAATCATCACAAATTTAATTAATGAAGCACCGGGTACAACGGGGTGCTTCATATTTTTTTTCTGATGATGATTTTTATTATCTGGTAAGCGCATACGTGGATTACTGTCCACGCGGGGATTATGACCTGTCCACGTGGACGGTACTGTAACGTGAACAGGGGTTTCTATCTTCTGTACTCCAAGATATAGTGATGTGTATTTCTGTGAATACTAAATGAGTGTGCGGATAAATATTGAGATTTTGTCTTGTTTCGTGCTGGAAAGGAGCAACCAGTCTTATTTTTTTTTAAAGGGTGCTGAAAGAATTGTAAATGGACTAGCTCATTGTGCTTCTTCCCACGAGAGATCTCCAGATATTTTGAAAAAAGAAGAATTGAAAAAGTCTGGATGAGTTTTTGACTGCTCACATAAAATAAAATAAGTGGTTTATTCCTGTCAACCCCTGGCGAGTAAACAATAGAACGTGCCATCTCAGGAAGATACATATAGAATATACCCATTGTAGCTTGGTGTACCAAATGTTCACCACGAGTGGTGAACATTTGGTGCACCAAGCTACTATGGGTATATTTTATTTATACCATGATCGTCAGATTATTAAGAGTCGCTATTATTTTTTCTCGATTTTACTGAGCAGCAGCCGTAAATACGTGCAAATTTGTTTTTGTTTACTTGAGTATCGGTGGGCGGTTCTTCCGCGGTCAATTTTATCACCGAAGCGAAATAGAAAAAGAAACGGGGCCTTTTTTCATTTTAATAACATAAAAACATATTTCGAGTTATGGATGCTTAATTAACATGAGACAATGCATGTTTGTTAATTTATGGTATTTTATGGGGGTAAACTCATTTAAAAAGGTAATAAATAATTGCCACTTTCATTTCACTCTTCGCGAGGCGACGTGCGATAAATTTAGACAAGTTCGCATTCAAGTCGACGTCACCAAAGGTCAAGGATGTAGTTCCACTGTAGGTGTTAATTTTAACTATTGAAATCCCATTGCTGACGTGTTCACCACGGTTGGTGTATAAAACTAACATTTTTGCTATAGACTTTTCCTATATAGCAGAATAGGTAATCATGCTATAAAAAAGATACCCTCTGCTGCATACCAGACAATAAATCTGCAAATCACAAAAGCAGTGCAGGAATGTTCTACTCGTGGTTCTTCATTAAACAAACTATCATATCAAATAGATTAAAATTTTGAGTCCGGTTGCGGATACAGAGTCATAGACTTGTTCATTAATGTAAGTGAACGGGGCCAATAATTTTCGACAAATAAGGTGTAAACCAGCCTAATGATATGCCTACAGTAATTACCAAAATAAGTTGTAGCATAACCGCAATAAACTAAGTATACTGCTGATCCTGCACAGATAATGTGTCAGCTTCTGGTCTTATCAGTGTAGGACGAGAAAGATTAATAGCTTATAGTGGTTATCCTACAACTTATATTGACTTGTACTGTACGTTCATAACACGGTTATCCATGATACAAAATATCAAAAATATGCGACGGAAAATGTGAGGTACGTAGGGTTTATAAGTTGGAAACGGACTTGTTTAATAATCAGAGTGGAAAGGGGCATAAGTCCTGAAAAATAAGATGCCGCAACATGGCGTAACAAAATGCGCACGTTCATATCACGGTCATTCATCGTACAAAATATTCAAAGTATCCGACAGAAAGTGTAAGACTTGTGCCAGATAGACGTTCGGGGTTGACGAACCCTCGCAGGGACAAACGGACTGACGGACAAACGGACACGAGGCTCCTGAATCAGGCAATACTAAAACAGTGCGTCTAAATGTTCTAAGATGCGCTATTTTGGGAGCTAAAGTCTTGTTGAAAATACCCAAGAGAATTGATATTATTACGCGTATTTGATTTTCTAAATGGGAATGTATTTTAAACATGTAACATTAAGTCGTTAACTGATTACCTTATCTTTTTCAGTCCCTGTTAACATGATGTGAATTGATGGAAAAACTTGTTTGATAATTGCAAGAAAACATTACGAAGCACCCCGGGCCTGCATCTTTTAACAGCTCAGGTAGATATAGTTCGGAAGTTTAAATTGACGACAGTAATAAAGCCTTGTGAATCACACATCTTCGACTTGAATCGAATATTGAATCGAATCACGTCTGTTATTCGAAATCGAATCGGACATCGAATCGAATCAGAGGCACCTTGAAGATGACCAATGGAGGTGGTTGGGGATGGGGTGCTATAAACCTGATTTGTTCCGATTGTGATGGCTCAAGTCCCGAGTGATGAAATAATCCAACTTCATCAAGGCATGCATTCGTCAAAGGCATGCCCTGATGATATAGTTGAAATATTACTATGTGAGGATTATAGCTCATCGTCGACAACGCTTCTAAATTTTAAATTTGCATGTCACAGTGGTAGGGACTATAGACACTGGAATTAGCATGGTTGATGGCATGAGTTCCGATGAGTAGTAGGAGATGTACCCGAACGGCCCTTATTGGGGGGATCTCATGGGGGATCTCATATGTGACGTCATAGTCACGTGACCTGGTGGCGCCATATTTGGTTGTCATGGTAACACGCGTGAGCGGCCATCTTGTGACGTCATCTCCATAGTGATACGTGGTGTGAGGTGAGTGCGCATGCGCAGCGCGTGTTGTTAGGGTGATACGTGTTTCCGTCGTCCATTTTGTATACTGGAGGCCGCCATCTTCGTTTCTATGGTAGCACGTGGTCGTTTTGTGACCCAAAACCTTCTAACAAGACAGGGGTATATTTGGAGGTGTATGTTCCTTTGTAGAAGAGTAATTTCCCGATTCGTAGAATTACCCAAATAAGCCCGACAATCCCTCCAAATCACCAAATTTGTGTTATTTACTACGGATTTCCCATTTTATCGGTACAGCACGTAGTGCTATAACACCAAGGAGTACCAGAGGTGCGTTCGATTGAATAGACGTAATTTCTCGAGTCGTAGAATTACCCAAATAAACCCGACAAGTTTCAATATTTCGAATTCTTTCAGAATTCTCTGCTTCTATCTATATATGCAATAGTTTTCGTCTATCTGGCCATGTTCCTTTGTTCTAGAGTATATCCCGGTAGCGTAGAAGATCCTATTCGTTGGAACAGCTTTGATTATTATTACTATATTTAGCTATTCTGGTCTATTCTTTTTAGTTCTGACCCTATTCCAAGTACTCTTGTTGTTTCATTTATCTAGATCATTTATATAAATTATAACTAACCAATCAGATTGCTTGATTTCCCATAAAATGTACTTAATTGTACAGAGTTATATCAATCTATCACAACCAGGGTGCCCGGGGATATTGCCTCTATATCCAATGGCAATATCCCCGGGCACCCCAAATTCGGCACCCCTTTTTTGAAAATCATATAACCTTCGGCATCCCTTTTTGTCATATGTGCTTATGTGAAAAGGCACAATGTGACATAACGTGCCCTAGCACATAGGCACATGCATTATATGCCGATATGTGCTTATGTGAAAAGGCACAATGTAACACATTGTGCCCTAGCACATCGGCACATGCTTTATGTGCCTATGTGCCAGGGCACAATGTGACACAATGTGCCCTAGCACATAGGCACATGCGGGTATCTGAGGATACCTATGGCCTAGTATTGTATTATTTGAGGATACCTATCTAGAATACCTTCTGGAGAATCCCTTTTTGTCATATGTGCTTATGTGAAAAAACACAATGTGACACAATGTGCCCTAGCACATAAGCACATGCTTTATGTGCCGATATGTGCGTATGGGAAAAGGCACAATGTGACACAATGTGCCCTAGCACATAGGCACATACGATCAACAAGGAATTCTATAGCCACAGGCATTTTCCAAAAGGGATTCTTAAAAAAGGATTCCGTAAAATGGGATTCCTATCCGACTCCGTAAAATTTGGATTCCGTGTTTTAACATCGACACTCGAGGGTAAGGAAAGGGATTGATAACACACAATTATTATTACAAGAACCTGAACAGATACAACTGACAACCAAGATCGAAGGGAACACAACATAACAAAGTGAACGAAGATCCAACTTAACCAAGATGGAAGTGGACATAAGAAATTGAAAGAAGGTCAAGCTAGTCGGAATGATCGAACTAGTTGGACAAACTGAACATATCTGATCAAACACAATCAAGGTGGAAGGGAACAGAACAAGGTGAACAGAGATCCAACACAACTAAGATCGAAGTGAACAAAACAAAGTGACGAAAATCGAACTGATCTGATCGAATATAACCAAACTCGAAGTGAATTGACCATAACAAATTGAACAAAGTTCTGGACTGTAACCCCTAAATATAACACAATGTTAACCTTTGAACTCTTTGAATAAACTACAACCCTAAATATAACCCAAGGTTAACCCCTTTGAACTGTTTGAACTGCATATAATTAACACCCTTTGAACTGAACAAAGTTTACAGCCTTAATGAAAATACAACGAAGGTGATCTGAATTAAAGTTTTAAACTACAACCCATTGAATTGAATTCTTCTAACAGGGAAGGGGAATACCCTTTTTAAGAATCCCTTTTGGAAAACACCTGTGGCTATGGAATCCCTTTTTGGTCATATGTGCCTATGTGCTAGGGTACATTGTGTCACATTGTGCTTTTTCACATAAGCAAATATCGGCACATAAAGCATGTGCTTATGTGGTAGGGCACATTGTGTCACATTGTGCATTTTCACATAAGCATATATGACAAAAAGGGATTCTCAAGAAGGTATCCTAGATAGGTATCCTCAAATAATACAATACTAGGGCCATAGGTATCCTCAAATACCCGTATGTGCGTATGTGCTAGGGCACAATGTGTCGCATTGTGCCTTTTCACATAAGCACACATCGGCACATAAAGCATGTGTTTATGTGCTAGGGCACACTGTGTCACAATATACCTTTTCACATAAGCACACATGACAAAAAAGGGATTATCCAGAAGGTATCCTAGATAGGTATCCTCAAATAATACAATATCAGGCCATAGGTATCCTCAAATTCTCGTATGTGCCTATGTGCTAGAGCACATTGTGTCACATTGTACCCTGGCACATATCGGCACATAAAGCATGTGCCTATGTGCTAGGACACATTGTGTCACATTGTGCCTTTTTGCATAAGCACATATCGGCACATAATGCATGTGCCTATGTGCTAGGGCACATTGTGTCACATTGTGTCTTTTCACATAGACACATATAAACACATATCGGCACATAAAGCATGTGCCTATGTGCTAGGGCACATTGTGTCACATTCTGCCTTTTCACATAAGCACATATGACAAAAAACGGGTGCCGAAATTGGAGTGCCTGGGGATATTGCCATTTGATATAGAGGTAGTGAGAATCGGAAACAACTTCGTTGTAATAATGGGAGATAACTCTGTACGATTAAGTACAGGTTATGGGAAATCAAGCAATCTGATTGGTTAGTTATAGTTTATGTAAATGATCTACATAAATGAAACAACAAGAGTACTTGGAATAGGGTCAGAACTAACAAGAATAGACCAGAATAGCTAAATATAGTAATAATAAGCAAGGCTGTTCCAACGAATAGGCTATTCTACGCTACTGTAGTATACTCTAGAACAAAGGAACATGGCCAGATAAACGAAACCTATTGCATAGATAGATAGAAGTAGAGAATTCTGAAAGAATTCGAAATAGTAAAACTTGTCGGGTTGTTTGTGGTAATTCCACGAATCGGGAAATTACTCTTCTACAAAGGAACATGCCCTCTGAACATACCTCTGTCTTGTTAATTTAATTTATTAATTTAATCTTATTTGTTTTACAAGGATTGGCGAACAAGTTATGCAACTTATATTAACGCCTCTCCTTGGCCCAATGGCGTACGTGTGTGGGATGACCTCCATAGCGGCAACTTCGTGGCCTAGGTCTTCTCGAATACTACGAAGGGATCTTTAGCCTGCACGGAGTGTGTCTCTCTCCGCACAGAGGACAGCCATTTTACGTCCCCACCCGATAGGACGGTACGCTGTGACAGCATCGACCCCACAATTGATGCTGACAGAGAGTGTTCGGACACCTCGAGAACTTTCCCCGACCGGGGATCGATCCCGGGACCTCTGGCATGAGAGATCAGCACCACCCCCCACACACTTTTGAAGAAAAACAAATTTACCGTGGAGTTTTTAAATGGGCATTTATTTATTTATTATCTTGCTTAACCATTTGCCTAACGCGAATAGCAATTGATACCTGCCAAAGAAAGTCTAGATAAAGTTAACGTCCATTTGCTGGACCTTAAAACATATCTTATGGCAATACTGCAAATGCACCTCAAAAATAAGGCCCAGCGAATCTCAGATTCTGGGTCGAATCGAATTAGGCAGAGATTTCGAATCGGATCGAATCTCGAATCGAATCGCACTGCTCTGCAAAGTGTATATATTTCACCTTATTACAGCTGTAAATATTGCCAGAATCCACCAAAGTATTGTATTCAACGGCGACTTATGTCTTTGGGTAAGCCAATCAAAAGAGAGGAATATTTCTTAACGGAAGCAAAGTAATTTTGGAAGCGGGACCTCCTTGAACCTTCCTTCTGTCATCAGGTCTGCTGTACAGGAGACCTGAAGATGAAAGAAGAGTTCAAGAGGAGAAACTGTAGGATTTTGAGAACATGTGGATGATGTGAAAAGTTCCGAATCAGAGCGACTCGTATCGAAGGTGAACAGAATGAGGCATTGTGAATGGAATGAGAAACAGTAAACACTGTTTGAAGACAACAACAGGTGTGATAACATTCTGCAATTGTGTGCATAGGGTGGTAACATTAACATTGTGAGAAAACAGCAACAAGTCTGATAACATTTTGTAATTATTTCTATTAATTAAATAAATATAAAGGTTATTACTTGGTTAGTTTCAAATTGACCGATATATCAACCCTGGGAAGCATAATATTGTAGTCGTTGAATGCGAAAATATGGATCTATCCAGCACAAAATGATATTAATCTAAATTTGATGTCTCCAGAAAGGGAGGAGTTCACTTAACCATTTACCCAACGCAGACAATTTCAAAATGTATTACTTTAAATATATTTTTTTAATTTTTTTCAAAAACTTTCAACAAAACCATATCATGTGACCCCTCTTTGGATCGAGCTCGACGAGCTCATTCCAAAGAGAGGTCACATGATAGGGTTTTGTTGACATTTTTCGAAAAATAATATTTTTTCAGCCGCTTAATTTGCATATTACGCAGGCGAATGCGGGCGATTCGTTGGGTAAAGGGTTAATAGCATGATCCGAATTCGCTGAAATCCGTTTTTTTTTTTAACAGAGGTGTGAAATTGACTGGTATATCTTTCCAATTTTGAGCAAAAATAAGTATGATCGTTGAAGACTTCGCCCCGGACAAAATTGATAACAAGATTTTGATCTCATTCGAAGCGGAAATAACTATGGAACATCATAACCAGAATCCACAGAAATTCCCCGTGCCGATTTGTTTTTAATCCAAGATGGCGTTCAGCATGACTGCCATTTTAACGACTGTTGCACGTAGACAATTTCGTTTCCCTCGTTTGCAACTGGAACGGGCGATTTCCGCCCCAGGATTTAAAATTCTTGTTCCTAGTGTCTCTGTAATCCATTTGGTACTAAAGATCACCATCTGGGTGCAGGATGGGCGCTAAAACGATGCCCGGATCTAGAATA
This sequence comes from Pictodentalium vernedei, assembly GCA_031216915.1. Classification (NCBI taxonomy): domain Eukaryota; kingdom Metazoa; phylum Mollusca; class Scaphopoda; order Dentaliida; family Dentaliidae; genus Pictodentalium; species Pictodentalium vernedei. Next base: position 174,282,514 of record CM062297.1, read on the forward strand.
ATTTGGATTGTTGTTAAGTTTTCGCTAATTGTTCTGTTATAAACATAAAAAGAGATGAAATCGCACAGAATACTATAATTCATAGCCTGAGTTGTTTCGTGTGAATTATCCTTGTTTTTTTTTTTTTTGTTTTTTTTTTCTCGGAACACATCGCTACCATAATTGTTAGCGAGAGATTGGGGCGAAGGCGGGGGAGGGGGACATGGAGTAGATCATTGGACTCAAAGGTCGACGGTAAGATCCTGACCCGTGCTATCTGCGTTGTGACTTTGGGCAAGACACTTAACCTTTTTACTGCCACGCCCACTTTAGCCATATATGGAGGACATCTGTGTACGCCTGTATGCGAGGAAGTGTAATAAAATTTATGGCATACTTGAAGATCTATCATCTGATTAATTGTTGGAAAGGGCTATCTGAGACTTTCTCAACAATTAATCAGATGGTAGGTTTGATCTGCGCATACCAGAACGAATAGATAATCATCACCAAATAATGATAATAGTGATCCATGTATCAATGTATCTGTGAGAGAATGCATGTGTATGTGTGCATATGTATGTATGCAATTATTGTACAGCCACTGAGCACCGTGTGTGGATTCTAGGCTTTAAAATTATTATTATTATTAAATAGGTGATAGTGATGTCTTTCGGCAGCGTAAGTGTTAATCCCGATTGCCCACGCGGGGGCACGGAGGCACTGGATACTAAAGTTTACTGCACGTCGATGGAGCACTGGCCTTCAACTGCGGCTAGCTATATTTGTGCCGGGTTGAGTACCGGTTCAAGAGTATGACAGTTGCTCGCCACTGTTCGGTGATACTTTCTAGATCCTCGAACCTCCTACACACGAGAAATTGTCCGACACGATATGGCCCTGGTCGCCAGAGTTGTCTTTAAACCCCATCAAAAAAACGCACAAATCAACCGATAGACCACAAAGGGTAAACATGAACAAAATAAATAACAGAAATGGTTAAACCGACACATGTTAGGGCACAACATGCAATTGCATCGGATTAACTTTAGTAGGCTTCCCAGGGCTAATCTGAGTCCAGCATGACAGAAGTGAAGTTCGTCCGTTGAGTATCCAGACCCAGTTATTCGGGTCGAGTTCAATAGCACTCCACCCCTCCACATACACCGTCCGATGTTTCCATATAACTTCGCACAGATGAACTCTGATGTTGCCAATATATGCTGTTGTATAAGGAGTATTGGCACACAATATCATCTGCTACAACACAACGTTTTCTGATGGCGATGCTTATTCGAGTGACCGAGGAACTATTGATCTAACCGCATCACTAGGACAGCTATGAGCCACATGGCCATCGGCTCTCAGCAGCTGACTCAGAAGTTTGATGAACTAATCGTTATTCCTCCCGTTCGCGAAGAAAGCCTGTTGATTGCTGTGAAGTTCCATCACTTCAATCATTTGTATATCAGTGCAGGCACGTGTCTTACCCGTTCTCTTCCTGTTTTCTTGATCTTTAATATAAGGGCCGTGCCCGTAGCGGACAAAAATAAACATAACTCTTCCCATGTCTGTTCCTAACATACGACGCATTGGCAACATCTCTGCATGTTTTTTTTTTTAAACTTCAGACTGTGAAAGAAAGCCTGATATGTTTTATCTCATTTCTTGGCTAAGTTAGAGCTTCTAACGAATCGCGGGAATTGTGCTTTTTCTAACATATATTTCAAGACAACCTCAAGTGAGTCACACAAAGATGATAAAAAGATGCAGAAAATTGCTGCTCTTGTTGAGAAGACCGAAGCACGGAATTCTTCTCATCTCCTATTCATACACGCCGGGAGTGGATGCGGCACGGCATCCGCAATATACGGACAGAGAAAAATTAACTTGTGGCAAGCGCAACATCCCAGGAGGGTTAGCTAGGTAGGGAATATCCCTTTACCCAACGAATCGGCCGCATCCGCCCGCGTAATATGGAAATTCAGCAGTTGAAAAAATATTATTTTTCAAAACATTTCAACAAAACCATATCATGTGACCCCTCGATGGGACGAGCTCGTCGCGCTTGTTCCAACTAGGGGTCACATGGTATGGTTTTGTTGAAATTTTTTGAAAAATTTGAAAAAATGGTATTTAAAATAATAACTTTTGATATCGTCGGCTTTGGGTAAAAGGATAAACAGTTCCCTATTTTTTACTAGGGAAAACACCTGAATACTGCATAGCCAGTCCAGCCTCACCTTTGCAGAGGTTATGGCAGATACGGAATGGTTTCATCGTACAAGACAGGAACAGAACTGCAAAACCTTCCACCAGCTGCACGAGCAGCATAATTTCACAGCTCTAGTATTTATCTAAAGTTTGTCATCCGGAAACAGCTTGGTGCTGTTGAAATCGACCCGAAAATCAGGAGGTGGAGACGTCGGGGATCAGGAATCACTCCTGTCATAAAAGGTCATCATTTCCGGTACCCTTTTAATTTTGGAGGGTAAGTTTGGTAACAAATGGATTATTGAAGCCTCTGAAACATGAATAAAGTATGCTGGATTGGATTTTCTGTCGTCCGTTTGCTAATTGGGGAGTCGAAATAACTTATTGCGAATTTCGTTGAACCGGCTGTCATCTTGTACACCATCCTGAATAGCAAAATTCCCCAAAGCGGATTTCAGCGGCTTTTGGATATGTAGTTCTATTATTATTTCTGCTTCGAATGGAACCAAAATCAGCTTGTTTCTAATCTGTTCTTGTCGAACATTTCAACAACGAGACTAACATAGGCTTTTGATCTTCGACCTCACTTTCAGGCTGATATGAAGTTGCCTATGGCTGATATATCGGCCGATATGAAACTAACAAGTATTAACCTCTTGGTATCTGTGATTTTGACAATATAGTTCTGTGATAATAGTACACAGCTGCAAATTACCAACTGATATACATGCACTGTATGTACCTTTCGATGATCAAGCGCTTTGGCTCAGTGGTTACGGCATTGGACTTCAAACCGAAAGGTCCGCGGTACAATCCTCAACAGTGGTAACCACGTTGTCTACTTGGTCAGCCCACTTAACCCTTTATCCAACGCAGACGATTTCAAAATTTATTATTTTAAATATAATTTTTTTCAAAAAATTTCAACAAAACCATATCAGGTGATTCCTCTTTGGAACGAGGTCGACGAGCTCGTTCCAAAGAGGGGCCACATGATATGGTCTTGTTGAAATTTTTCGAAAAATACTATTTTTTCAGCTGCTGAATTTGCATATTACGCGGGCGGATGCGGGAGATTCGTTAGGTAAAGGGTTAAAACCCGATTGTCCGCGTGTGGGCACGGTGGCACTGTGTACCAAGGCATGTTGCATATCAATGGTTTACTCTGCCTTCAGCCAACGTTAACCCTGCGGATTTAGTAGGCTGGGGGATTGACAGTTGCTCGACGCCTCTTGGTCACACTCTTGGAGTACTCCGGTTTCCTCCACCAGTAAAACTCTCTGACATGAGGTGATCCTGGCTGTCGGAAGTGTCATTAAACCCCAATAAGAAGAACTTTAGATGATCATAAAATAGAGTCACGTGATATTTCTGATTCCAGGTACACACTAAATGTTCATAACAATATTTCATTGTGTGAAAATCTAACGCTGTTAGAGGTACTGACCACTTTAACGATGAACAATTAAACGACTTGGGATTAACCTGTACGAGACGTTTAATGCCGTTTTTCCTTAGTTTAATTATGCGGCGCACGTTCTTTGAGTGCGAGTCCAAATATTAGAATTCAAGTTGTCATAAAAGGAGGATTGTTTTTTAAATACGGACAGAGATAAACAATGGTGAAAGGAGGCTACGGCTATTTAATAAGCTCCCCGACAACGACTGAAATAAAACATTTATATTCAGAACAAAATGAATAAGCTTTCGTAAATGTCATCTGAGTGCACAATCGATAATGATCAATTTTAAGTATGAGTGTTTAAATTCTTCTCTTGATCCACCTCCAATCTTTTTCATTTTTTTCTAAAATGCCTTTTGCAAGAGTTGTCTCCAGATGAAAGACAATTTTCGTCAATGGAAGAAATTTACAGGAAAGTTAGCTCCCTTAATTTCATTTTCATTTTTGCTTTTTACAACTTTTTCCCAATCTGTTTTAAAGTTTGACTATTATTCTGTTGAAACCTTTTTTTCAGAAATAAGAAAACGACGTTTTCACCATCGCTTTATGTTCTGTAACGTTTTTTCTGTTAATTATATCAACAATAAGTGTATAGTAACATTAATATAAAAACCCAGGAGGTGAGATTTCCTCATGTTTTTTTTTTCCAGGAAATAATAAAAACTTACTAAAGTGGACACTAAGTGTTGGTAGGTGTGATACTGATAGATATTCTTAATGACAGATTATCTGTGATCTTGTTGCTTCTAATTAGCTTAACAAAAAAGAAAAGTTTCTATTTGTTCCGTTTAATAAACGAATACAACAGACAGCTCCGTGAGCTGTCTGTTGTTTTCGTTTATTAAAAGTAACATAAGGATACTTGGTTTTATTTTCTTCCGATTTTATTTTCCCAACAATTACTTAATTGCTTCTGAATTGGACCCTCCTTGCTCGTCTAATAGTTCAAGGAAGATAAATGTAATGTTAAATTTAAGACAAGATAAGTCAGGGATGCTTAGTTTAAACATATTTTCTTTCAAAAAAACGGATTAGATTAAAACCCCATTGATACTATTTCCCTGTATGGATATACAATTATTTAAGATTACAACGTATTAATCGCTGAACTCCATACAACTGGATTGCTGGAACGGCAGTTGAAGGCGTCGCAATTCAATCTGCACCCACCCCACTTCCTCGAGATGACGTCGAGTCAACCAACGCGATAACTCCTACCAACTGAATGTGAACGCTGTTACGCATTGACTGTAGTCCCAGCGTCACAGCTTTCTCTCCATCAACTTTCTTCTAGTTTATCTAGCACTAACATTAATAACAGTGTATCATCTCTGGAGATGGCGGCAAGTCAAACAATGCGGTAACTCCTCTCAATCCATGACGTTTGATTACGTGAAAGCTGTTACGCTGTGACTGTTACCACAGCGTAACAGCTCTCACTCAATCAAAACCCACAATGTTTACCCAGCACGGAAACTAGTAACAGTATATCAGCTCTCCAATCTCGGCACTTGTTTTTTTCTACCAATAATAACTAAAATACATTGCACATATCCAATGTGTATTGTCGCGAAAAATGTGCACATTGTGAACATATTCCGTTATCATTGACATCATAGTATATTCTTTAGAGTGCGATTGACAATTTCGACGAGTCTGAAAACTGAAAACCTTCGGGAATTTCTTATTCTTTTTTTAGTCCAGTATTGTTTATTTATGGCAACATACCCCTTTCCCACCGTATGATGACAACGCTTGTGAACCTGCCCAGCAATCCAACATACCCCTCTCCCACCGTAGGGTGGCAACGCTTGAGAATCTGTTTAGCAACCATTTGTATGTAGATCAGTGAAGGACATGCACAATATACTGTATGAAAAGAAAATTCGAGAACGACCAAAAATGTCAACAAAAATAGAAGAACAGGATGGTGATGTGGAGATGATGTCGAGGAGGAAGAAGAGAGAAACATGTCTTCTTGTTGTTTTCCACAATTTTTATCAAGTCTAAAAAGCAAGGAAGGGGAGTCGAAAAAATGAAGACTTCAGGTGAAGTTTCTTGTTTGCAAATTTGAGACCCTAACCTCCAATCATGGCATGTAATTGACATCGAATTGTGAACACCCATCTTATAGATGCATATTGTTCAACGAAATTTTGTACATGCATCTTTTTTTCAAACCTTTCATGCACACGCAAAATAAGATCAATATTCAATATGGCATCAATAATTTATGGACTTTCACATAAATTAAGTGGCCTGGATTCGTGTTAACGTTCAGAGCCTAAACGCGTTGGCTCTCAATGTTAACATAACACAACACATACACTCTAATGAGCAACAAACTGAGAAGACAACACACTGGAGTGTGGTGGTGTCAGCAAACGTGTTATGAATGGCGTAAATTAGTATATTTTATTACTTTCCAAAGTGCGATTTACTGGGATTCCGGGTTTGATTATAAACGATAACTTCACAAGTGAATTATGCAATCAACAATTGTGTCATGTACCCGTTCGCGCAAACGAAGGCGCTTTGCCGTGGGTGTAATGGGGACTTCATTGTTTTTTTAACCCTTTACCTAACATGAAAAGCAGACGACACTTGCAAAAAACATTCTTGAATAACTATTAATTTCATTTTTTGTCTCAAAAACATAGGTTATGACCCTTCATTGGAACGAGTTCAACGAGCTCGTTCCAATGAGGGGGCATAACCTATGTTTTAGAGACAAAAACTAAAAAAAATAATGAAAATTAATTGGCGAGTTTTGAGAATAGCGCTGGCCGTGTTTGACGTTACGTTAGGTAAAGTGTTAAATAATATAATTATCGTTAATAATGAAAAGTAATAAACAGAGTAATCGCTTGACTGGACTGGTTACGTGAAATAATTCATTCGAGGCGAGGGATTATATTGTAAAACACTCGTGCGTATTCGAGCACTCGTGTTTGTACAAGGTCCCGCACCTCTCATGAATTATTTCACGAAACCAGTCCAGTCAAGCGATTACTCTCTTTATTCGAACCAATTTAATGGAACCTTAAGTCATTTAACTGGATAAGACTAATCTGTCTCGCCCACGCCACGTGGGCGTGACAGATTAGTCTTATCCAGTTAAATGACTTAAGGTTCTATTATTTAACCCTTCGAACCCCGGTGGTATATTCCACGTCAGTTAAATTGGAAGCAATTCGAAGGGTTCATATTTACTATTTAGGGATAAACCAATCAATATTTTCAACGTGCAGCCTTGGGCCTATACGGTGCAAATAATGATTGGTCTATCCCACACTTTAACTTAGCGGTAGTCCAGAGCGTAAAGCGTTGCGCTCGGAGCCCAAGGTTTGCGAGTTCGAACCCCAGCCAGGGAAACGTAACGTAATGCAATACCGGCGTGGATTCAAAACCACACTGCTCCTCCATAGTGCCATGTTCGGGGATGATGCTATGCTCGTTCTATCGGGTGAGGACGTAAATGGCTGTCCCGTGTGCAGTGATTACTATGCACGCTAAAGAACCCTACTGTGGCAAAAGAGCTGCAGCTCGGCAAAATTCCCCCGATCCCCCCCCCCTTGTATATAGTGTAGTTCATTACCTGTATAAAGAACCCCCGCAATGAATCAATCAGGGTCCTCCGCAGAATCAGCGGAGGAGTGACTGTACAAGCGCATTGAATCGTGCAACTACCGGAATAAAACGGGTGTAAGACGCGAACTGCAGCTTCAGTACGACGGAATATACCTGAGATGATTCTGGTGATGTGGGGTTCTCACAGGGTGCTCCGAAAAATTAACGGAGGAATTTCCAAATAACATAACTTAGCAGCCAATTTACTGAATGAAAGTATGATTTATCATGTTTCTGGAACGGAAAAAAGGTCTCTCGGGTTCAAATGGTTAATTATCACCTGAGTATTCCATCACCGTCTGCAGTTTGTAAACAAACATTCCGACCCACTTCTCTTCCAGTGACAGGGCTACCCATTCCACCTCACCTCACACCACTAGTTGATGATTTTTCTCCCACAACACACGACATGACGTCATCAAAATCAAACGTTTCAAAAGCGACGTCACCGGGATATCAGATCTCCCAACTCGCTTCAATATGACAAACCAACGCTTTCGTGGACGAGCGCTCGTGCTCATACAGTAAGGCCGGTCACTTTCCACGGAGTGGGCAGTATTTCCACCCACGGGATAATATTATATTGCAAACACTTATTATAGGAATAAGCATCAAAAGTTTAATTAATGAATCACCCGGGGCAACCCGGTGCATCATTTATTAAAATTTTGCTGGTTATAATTTGTATTACCTGGTAAGCGCATGCGTGGATTACGACCAGCACACAACGAATGTACTGTAGTATATACCTTTGATACATTCAGAACGTGTCAAGGCTCTTTCAGAATGTGCAATTTATTTCGTCTACGGCAAATCGGAGGAACAGGGAATTTTCATCGCGCTAGCAGTCATTTGATTTCTATGATTTCTATTTGTATAAACCCGTCACAATATTTAATATATTTGATGAAAACTTTCATCAAAAGATAAACTATGAAAAACGTTTTATTGAGAGAAAATCCCCCCCCCCCCTCCCCCGCTTTATGACCCAAATGCTAATTTGAATTATACCATACAGTTGGAAGAAATAGAAACTGTTTTATCTAAATTTGATGAAGTTATGGGTAAGAATATTCGTCACTAGAAGTGATTTACAATTAACTTAGATCCCCTTTAATTTCCTAAAACTGACAGTCAATTTAACACTAAGGGTATGGGTATTTCATATAAAAATTGAAATTTCGATATGAAAGTAAAATTGTTGAAGTTAGAAAACGGCCTTCCCCATCTTTTGATACTCTCTATTCATTATATGAAGCATGTGTGCATCGTGATATATATAGAGAGTAATCGTTTGACTGGACTTGTTACGTAAAATAATTCATGAGAGGTGAGGGACGTTGTACAAACACCAGTGCGCGAATGCGCACGAGTGTTTTACAATATAGTCCCTCGCCTCGAATGAATTGTTTCACGTAACCAGACGAGTCAAGCGATTACTCTGTTTATTACTTTTCATTATTAACGATACTTATATTATTTAACCCCTTTCCCAACGTAACGGCCAGCGCTATTCTCAAAATTCGCCAGTTAATTATTATTATTTTTCCATTTTTTGTCTCTAAAACATAGGTTATGACCCCTCATTGGAACGAGTTTGTCGAGCTCGTTCCAATGAGGGGTCATAACCTATGTTTTTGAGACAAAAAATGAAAATAATAGCTATTCAAGAATTTTTTTTGCAAGTGTCGTCTGCTTTTCATATTAGGTAAAGGGTAAAAAAAATAAAAAAACAATGAAGTCCCCATTACATCCACGGCAAAGCGTCTTCGTTTGCGCTCACGGATACATGACACAATTATTTATTGCATAATTCTCTTGTGAAGTTATCGTTAAAAATCAAACCCGGAAATCCCAGTAAATCACACTTTGGAAAGTAATAAAATACTGTCAATGTCCTTTCCATTAATATAAAAGTCTGGTGGGTGAGATTTGCTAATTGTTTTCCTGGGAAGAATAAAAACTAGCAAATTACTCTAAAACGCATTTGCTAAACAAACGTGGACACTTTCTGTTAGTAGGTTTGATACTAATAGATATTCTTAATGAGGGATTATCGGTGAACTAATTAGCTTGTCATAGAAAGCAAAGTTTCATTTTCTTACCTTTGATAAACGAAAACGGCAGACAGCTCAGAGGGTTGTCAGTTGTTTTCGTTCATTAAAATTTACAACATGAAATTTGGCTTTATTTTCTATTCATGTCATAGCCGTTTTCTCAACAATTACTTGTTTCTTAATTGAACCTTTTGGAAGTGCGGTGACTCAGTTATTACGGCATTGGACTTCAAACCAAAAGGTCCACTGTTCGGTCCCCACCAGGGATAACTGCGTTGTTCTCGGCAAGGCACTTAATCCCGATTGTCCACGTTGGAACCCGGCGGCACTGTGTACTGTGTTAAAAGAAATGGACCTTAGTCGCTCGTCTAAAATCGTTTTTTTAAACCGGGCATTCTACAATCACTACGGAAACGCTCAATCATATGTCCATTCCCAAATTATAAGATACTGGGCACGGGAATATCTTTACATTATAGGTGCATTGAGTTGATGCGTACATGTTGTAAAGAACGTGATACTATTCTTTATCTAACAATCAACTTCATTTGCACCCACAAGCTCGGAAAAAACGTTTGTATCAGCCCTTTCCCCCCCCCCCCCCCCATGTTCCGATTCCGTATCAGATAGACTCAACTTCCTGTAAATGCCGCACTGTAGCATTATGCAGCATCATGAAAGCAATATACATTGTGATTGCGCATTCAAATATAAAATGCAAAATTTTGACCAATTCCAACCCAATTTAAACTGAAAAACGGGGGAAACGGGCTTTATGTAACTGGGTTGTTAGATAAATGTATTGTCATGGCCAAATGCATGTCCTATAATTTGCATCAGATTCTCGGTCGTGTTCACAATCGGACCGCAGCTCGCCCTGACGGGCTCGTAGCGACCCGACTGTAAACACATAATCGGCCAATATAAACACCACATTCTGACCTCGATCAGTTCGGAAGCTGCGGTGATATCCGATAAATTGAACGTAAAATGGAAATTATTTGTGTTCAAATCCTCCAGCATTAGCGAAATAAAATTTATTCTAAAATTGGGGGTGATTTTATAACACACAAGGCAACTAATTCCTTAAAAATACATGTAAATAACCTATTTGAACACAATTTTCATTACTTACGTATCTACCTGTCACACGTGTTTGCCAATCACAACTGAGTTTTGGTTTTGATTTTTATTGCAAGCAGACGTCAGAACTGTCACATTCTGCAGCTTACACCGATTTTTTAAACTGGTGGTTTCAGTGTCATGGAGACGAGTAAAAATACAGAACGCCACTATGAATGCGTTCGTCAATACGTCACCTATGCCATCGTTCAAGGATAGAACTCATGCCGTATTGACGAACGCATTCACACATCGTGACGTTTTGTGTTTTAGCAACAAACTTATGAATCATATGGAATCCAATTCGTTAATAGTTGATGAACAGTTTGGGTTCGGGCCGAATCGTTCATAGTACCTTTTCACCACATTTATAAATTTCAATAAACTGTTTTAATCGGGTTGACGGAGACATGCTTTTGTCCAAGCTAAAGAAACTGGGCGTGGACAGAAACATGTACCAATCTATCTGAAATATAGTTAAAACTAGAAGTCCTGTCATGACATGCGCACAAATAGCACATCGATCTGCGCGTTAATCTACGCGTTATGATCATAGTTAGGCTATCAAATTCTGTTTTTGTGGCCTGTGTATAAGCAATGTTTCAGCCAATGGAGCTCCGAGTAACCCGGAGGTCCATTGGCAGAAACATTGCCTGTGTTTGCTATGAGTAACAAATTCCTACGTGCAATTAATCCTAGATAAGCGCACAGTTCGTGACAGGACTTCTAGTTTAAACTGTATGTACTAAAATACCCAATCATCTAATGTCCATTTAACTGATTTGGTATTGTACGCCGTATAACCCGTGATCGGTGGCGCGAATGTTATGATAGAGCGAACTTGCACCATTGTTACAGAAATCGGAACACCAGGTCAGTTCACTCTAATTCCGGGGCGTCGGAAGCACTTCGGGGAGGGGGTCAGACCGCGGGAAAAGGGCATATACTCGCACTAGCAGCCCCGCCATGACATGCCTAAGCATGCATGTTTCGACGGCAGAAGGCCCGCGATTGAGGAGTTTGAGAGGCCCCCTCTACCATCGAGAGGGTGGACTTCCTCCCAAATTCCCCCATTGAAGCTTGAAAGCTCCCAAGCTCCCGGAACTGATGTATTTAACTTTAAGGTTTCAAAGCAAAACAATTAGATTAATGCAGCAACAAATTGTTTTGGAAGTGCCGGCCGAAGAGATTGTCACGTTGGCACCAATGCAAAATGCAACGTGTAAACAACACTTAACATATATCTTAAGACGGACGTCCTCGGTAGAGAGGGCCAAAACACATTGATTCAATTGCACCTTGCGCCGTCAATCACATGCTTGCAGCTCCACCGATAGACGAAGAAATAATTTACATGAATTACATTTTATGGACGACATCACTTGCGAATCAATATAATGTTATATGGTGCGCAGTGGCTCAGTAGTTAGAGGTGCACGCTGCAAGCTGAGATGTTCTCGGTTCGAATCCCACCTGCGACGACCGCGTTGTGTCCTTGGGCAAGACACTTCACCCCCATTTCCCACGTGGGGGAACGGTAGCGTTGTGTACTAAGGCGTACTGCACGCCGATGGTGCACTTGTCTTCAACCAGTGCTAACCCTTCTTGTGTGGAGTTAGTATGTTGGGGAGCTGACAGTTGCTCGCCTTTGTTCGGTGGTTCTCTCCGGGTACTCCGGCTTCCTCCACCCGTAAAAGTTTCGTGGTCATAATTAGCCATTGGGCAGAAATATGTGACCTTAAACACCAATAAATAAATAAATAAATAAATAAATAAATAAATAAATATAATGTTAAATGTACTATCCAATTTTCTGACGCCAACGCACATTCAGTATATACAGATTATCACCACAGTGTGTGTCTCCTGGAATTCAGATCAAGGCGAGTTGTAGGAACAGAACAGCATTTCTACGAGCCCGTTAGGGCGAGTCGAAATGCGATTCTCTGCCTACAACGAGACTTGATCAGAATTTCCGGAGACACACACTGTGGTGATGATAAATTTATCTCACATTATTGACCACAAAATGTGTTATAAAACTATTTCAAGAGGAATTTTTTCATTTGCCTTATCGATGGAAAGACGCAAATTGAAAAATAGAATAGCGTTCATTGATCTCCATATTGAGATCAGTAATGACATTACACTTCAGAGAAAATTACCTCACTGGGATTCACTTTACTGAATACTGTCTTGCGAAGTGGAGCAACTATGTGTTTCGTCAACGTGAATTTGGTTGTAACATTTGAAACAATCACTGGTGAATTAAATATCCCTCTTGTTGTGAATGTTTATTATATTTTAAAATATGCTCTTCATCGTTTATTGAGGTGGAGTGTTCCACATTTCACAGCGAAAGCTAATCCTTTAACTTCAAGAGAGAAGCCTCGACTCGAGCGTTCAGAAAAATCCCAATAATAGGCTGCAAACCAGCCCAAGATGCCGAAAAGTGAGCATAATTTACCTATTCGTTGAGTTAACTTCCCCAGTAATATTATAGCATGCCGTGCATAATAAATATGTTACAGGGCGTTTAGTTGGCAGATACAGTGTCATATACGGCTCAGAGAAAACAATATTAGGTTCGGCTTCGCCTCCCCTAATATTGTTTTCTCTGAAGGGAAAAACGCGAGGCGATCGAAGAATGATATTAATGCCATTGTTTTGGCAACAGCAGAATCACGCGCTTGTATAAGGGGCCCTTGATAAGGATTCGGAACAAGATACATTAAGCGTTAGTTGCGTAACAGTGCAAAAACGCCCCGATTGTGAGATAAATCATTATATTGCAGCGATTTGAGTTCAGAGAACTTTAGGAACGAAACAAAATATTCGATTGGACTAGTTTGCGTGAAATCGCTCCGCGATATCATTCACTCCACCATTTCGGGTTGTACGGCCTGATTGTAAGGGGACAATGTCCCACGAACAAGGTTCACCTTGTTTATTGACGATTTAGCGCCAGCCATCAAATCTAGTTATTGTAGGGTAACCCTTGGTGAAGATACTGTTGTTACTCTTCTGACCATCAGAGAAACTACAGCATGGAAAATATTTGGTGTTGAAGAGTGTAAAGGGTTAAAAGAGTACAGTGAAAATATAGAATATACCCATAGTGGCTTGGTGTACCAAATGTTCACCACGAGTGGTGAACATTTGGTACACCAAGCTACTTTGGGTATATTTTATTTATACCATGATCGTCAGATTATTAAGAGCCGCTTTTATTTTTTCTCGATTTTACTGAACAGCAGACGTACATACGTGCGAATCTGTTTTTGTTTACATGAACATTGGTGGGCGGTACTTCCACTGTCAATTTTATCGCCGAAACAAAATGGAAAAAAAAACTGAACCTTTGTCGTTTTAATAATAAAATACAATTTCGAGTTATGGATGTTTTATTAACATGAGACAATGCATGTTTGTTCATTTTTGTTATCTTATGAGGTAAACCCATTTAAAAACGTAATAAATAATGCCGGTTTCATTTCACTCTTCGCGAGGCGACGTGCGATAAATTTAGTCAAGTTTGCATTCAGGTCAACGTCACCAAATGTCAAGCTGGATGTAGTCCTACTGCAGGTGTAAAATTTAACTACTGAAATCCCATTGCTGGCGTGTTCAATACGGGTGGTGTGTAAAGCAAAAATTTCATAGGCTTTTTATATATAGTAGAATATGTTATCATGGTATAAATACCGTATTGATCTACTTTTGGAAATGACGACATACTTTTTATTCTGTCTTGGAGCATGACCAAGGAACTAAAATTTTGATCCCCTTTCTTTACGAGGGATTGTTGCTAAATTGTCATATAGAGTAGACCAATTAATAACGTTAATATGCAGACACGTGGCTGGAAATTACAGATATTAATTGGTCTAGCTTACAAGTGATTCTTTTAAAACAAGGCTGTCCCCCGAGGTGGATGATGCCATTTTATAAAAACAAAAGTTCCGAAAAAACCATTTGCGCCACAAAACACGAGCAGTCCTTTATAAGTTTAATATAATAAACCTTTAATCCTTTGCCCAACGTAACGGTCAAAACCGGCCAGCATTATTCACAAACATCACCATTCAATTTTCATTATTTTTTTTTTTGTCTCAAAAACATAGCTTATGAACGTTGAGCTCGTTCCAATGAGTGGTCATAAGCAATATTTTTGATGCAAACAATTTTTAAAAAAATAGTTATTTAAGAACCTTCTTTCCAAATGTCCTCTTCCTCTCGTGTTAGGTAAAGGATTAAAACAATAACAGTCATTATTACAACTTTAGTGGGCATTCTTAAGGCTATTAATTTAATTTTTAGGGCATTGCAAATAGGGTATTTTTACTAGCGTATTTTTACTTAAACGCCGGGCCGGCCGGCGATAGTCAAAAGCTTCGTTCATTATCGACCTGCCGGCCCAGCAACTAATCGGAAGCTAGATCTATTTCTCTGATTACGTCCCTTGAATTTCCGCTGAAGCGTAATTGTTTTGAATAGATGGTTTAAATGTTTACTCTATTTTGTCGACCCTATAGTCGTGTCATAGTTGGCAATTACGCTATATATTTGGATTATTATCTTTATAGTAAGTATGCATTAACCCTTTACCTAACATGAAAAGCAGACGACACTTGCAAAAAAAATTCTTGAATCACTAATTTTTTTCATTTTTTGTCTCAAAAACATAGGTTATGACCCCTCGTTGGAACGAGATCGACGAGCTCGTTCCAACGAGGGGTCATAACCTATGTTTTTGAGACAAAAAATGAAAATATTTTGAAAATTAATTGGCGATTTTTGAGAATATCGCTGGCCGGTTTTGGCCGTTACGTTGGGTAAAGGGTTAATAAGTTTATCTATCGATCTCTTATAAATTGTCAATTGTCTTCAAATCTGGGTTTTATTCTCCCCCATTTTCGAGGACCATGTCAGCTGACAAGTCACATGACTTATGTTAGTAAACAGACGACACATGCTTAAAAAACTGTCAAAATGCCCCAATCTGTCTCTGCGAACCTACTTCATACTTTCATTTGAATCCTGCTTGGGTCCAATGTCCAAATATGTGGTAATAATAATAATAATAACATCATTTTTATCGGGCTCCACGGTTTATTAACGGACCTCTGGAATGATTAACAGCCCTCGGGCTTAATAGACACATGAGTTGTTAATCATTCCAGTTGAGCAGTAAATAAACTGTAACGCCCTGAAAAATCATGTTATTGTTATATTACCGTAAAATGTAAGGCGGAAGGAACGGCAACTGGTTGCCAGTACAACTACCGTAATATTAACGGTAATTTTTAACAGTGTAGAACTTTGTAGATTTTGAGAATTTTGCCGTGTTGATAAGGTATACGCGCACGAGTTTATAAAAATGCCTTTGTTTGTTGAATAGTAATAACACACCTACCTCGAATTTCGGATGCAAAGACAACTTTTTTTGTGATGAGAATAAGTGAATCAGGAATGAAAAAACAGTTTAGCTAATATTATCTTGAATTAAGCGACATCAATGATAATGATAACATATGAATCCAAAATTTATAATAAAAAACATAATGTCTAGTAACAGGCGTGATTACTGGTAATGATAATATATGAATCAAAATGGGGAAAAAACATGATATTTAGTAATAGGAGAGATTACTGGTAAGATGATTTATCATATGACTCGTCCGTTTTGGTTACTTTAAAACATTTGAAAGATTTCATTGGTCAATTTAAAATATGGACAGTTTGATTGGCTGAACAAAATACAACTGGGTCAAATTTGCATAATTTGAGTAGGGAGAATTTACGTTATCTTCCTATTTAGGTTGTGTTATATTGCATTAACCTTTTACCTAACATAACGACCAAAACCGGCCAGTGCTATATACGAAACATTTTCATTTCTTGCTTCCAAAACATAAATTATGACCCCTCATTGGAACGAGCGCATCGCGCTCGTTCCAATGAGGCGTCATAACCTATGTTTTGGAAGCAAAAAATGAAAATTTTTAGTTATATGATGATGTTTTTTTCCAGGTGTCGCCTGCAACACACGTTAGATAAAGGGTTAAAAAGTCATACTAAGTCGTTAATTTGTGCATATGTGTGTCATATGATAAATAGAATATGAAATAAGTGTTTTTCTCATATGATATTTATGAAACTCATCCGAATTTTCTGTTTGGGGCTCGCCAGAGGCTCGCCCAAACGGAAAATTCTTAGACTCGTTTCATAAATAGCATATGAGAAGAACACTCATTTCATATCCTCTATATATGAATCAAAAATGGAAAAAACACGATGTTCTGTAACAAAATTACTGGCAATATTAATATATGAATCAAATCGGGAAAAACATGATATTTAGTAACATGAGAGAGTACCGGTAATGATGATATATGAATCAACAATGGAAAAAAACACGATGTTCTGTAACAGGCAAAATTACTGACAATGATAATATATGAATCAAAAATGGAAAAACAACATGATGTTGAGAAACAGGCGAGATTACTGATAATGATAGTATTGGAATCAAGATGGATAAAACATGATGTCCAGAAACAGGCGAGGTTATTGATAATCATAATATATGAATGAAAAATGGTAAAAAAACATGTTGCCCAGCAACAGGCGAGATTACTGATAATGAAAATATATGAGTTAAGACGGAAACAACATAATGTCCAGTAACTGGCGAGATTATTGATAATCATAACATATGAATCAATAATGGGACAAAACATTATGTTCAGTAATAAGCGGAATTACTGATAATGATAATAAATGAGTCCAAAGGGACAAATCTGATGCCCAGGAACAGGTGTGATAACTGATGATGATAATACATGAATCAAAACTGGGACAAAACATGATGTGCAGTAACAGGCAGGATTACTGATAACGATAATATATATCAGTCAAAAATGGAAAAAACAAATATGATACCCAGTAACAGTGAGATTACTGATAATGATAATATATGAATCAAAAATGCAGAAAAAGCATGATATCCAGTAACAGGCGCAATCGCTAATAATGATAATATATGAATAATAAATGGAAACAAAATGATGTTCAGTAACAGGCGAGATTACTGATAATGGTAATATATAAATCAAAAATGGAACAAAGCATGTCTTGCAACAGGCGGGATTACTGACAATTATAACATATGAATCAAAAATAAAAAACAAAACATGATGTATAATAACAGGCAAGATGACCGATAATAATAATTCACCATATGACTCGTCCGTTTTGTTCGCTATAAAACATTTGATATTTTGTTTTCATATTAATCAGTGATTAATAAAGCCGTCCGTCAATTTCATTGGTCAATTTCAAAACTAGACAATTTGATTGGCTGAACAAAATACAACTGGGCCACATTTTCATAATTTGCATAATTAGAGTTGGGAGCTTTCATTGGTCAATTTCAAAACTGGACAATTTAATTGGCTAAACAAAATACAACTGGGTCACATTTGCATAATTTCAGTAGGGAGAATTTACGTTACCTGTCCTATTTAGGGTGGGTTATATTGTATTAATATTTTATCTAACGTAACGGCAAAAACTGTCTCGCGCAATACAAGAAAAACGCCATTCTTTTTTTTTATATTTTCACTTTTTGCTTCCAAAACATAGGTTATGACCCCTCATTGGAACTAGCGTGTCGCACTCTTTCCAATGAGGGGTCATAACCTATGTTTTGGAAGCAAAAAATGAAAATGGTTAGTTATACGAGGATGTTTTTTTCCAAGTGGCGTTTGCAACTCAAGTTAGGTGATCGGTTAAAAAGTCATACTAAGTGGCTAATTTGTGCGTGTGTGTGTCATATGATAAATAGAATATGAAATGAGTGTTTTTCTCATATAATATTTATGAAACTCGTCCGAATTTTCCGTTTGGGCGAGCCTCTTAGACTCGTTTCATAAATATTATATTAGAAAAACACTCATTCCATATCCTCTATATATGAGTCAAGATGGAAAAAACATGATACCCAGTAACAAGCGAGATATAGGAGTCAGCATGGGAAAAAACATGATGCAGAGTAAATGGCAAGATTACTGAAAATGATAATATATGAATCAAAAATGGGTAAACATCATTATGTTCTGTAACAGGCGAGATTTCTGATAATGATAATCTATGAATCAAAAATGCAAAAGACAAGATGTCTGAAAACAGGCGAGATTACTGATAATGATAATATATGAATCAAAAATGCAAATAAAACGATGTCCAGTAACAGGCGAGATAACTGATAATGGTAATATATGAATCAAAAATGCAAAGAACACATTATTTAGTAAAAGGCGAGATGACTGATAATGATAACATATGAATCAAAAATGCAAGAGACATGGTGTCCAGAAACAGGTCAGATTGCTGATGATGATACTATGTGAATCAAAAGTGCAAAAAAAACCCCTCCATGTCAGGCAACAGGCGAGATTACTGATAATAATAATATATGATTAAAAATGAAAAAAATATAATGTTCTGTAACTGGCGAGATTACTGATAGTGATCATATATGAATCAAAAATGAAAAAATGATATCCAGAAACAGGCGAGATTACTGATAATATGTGAAAAAAAATGAAAAAAACATATGTCCGGCAACAGGTGAGATTACAGATAATGATAATATATGAAAGAAAAATGGGATACAAACATGACGTTCAGTAACAGGCTAGACTACTGATAATTGTAATCTATGAATTAAATATGCAAAAAACATGATGTCTGGAAACAGGCGAGATTAATGATAATAATAATATATGAATCAAAAATGGAAACAAAATATGACGTCCAGAATCAGGCGAGATTACTGATAATGATAATATGTGAAATAAAAATGGAAAAAAATGATGTCCATTAACAGGCGAGGTTACTGATAGTTATATTATTTGAATCCAAAAAGAATGTGATGTTCCTTTACAGTTAAAACTAGAAGTCTTGTCACGAAATGTGCGCTTATCTAGGCTTAATTGCGCGTAGCAATTGCGCGCAGTTGTCATATCGAATGCCACCCAAAGCACGGCAGGTTCTCCTGGTTACTCATAGCAAACACAGGCAACGTTTCTGCCAATGGACCTCCGGATTACCCGGAGGTCCATTGGCTGAAACATTGCTTGTGCACAGGCCATATGTACACAATTTGATAGACTTACTATGGTCATAACGCGTACATTAACGCGCAGATCGACGTGCTATTTGCGCGCATTTCATGACAGGACTTCTAGTTTTAACTGTATTATCTCGAAACAGGAGAGATTAATGGCAATTGAATTATATGAATCAAAAATGAAGATAAAAAATAGATATCATGCATTATTCCGAAACAAGAAAGATTACTGATAATAATAATATTTGAATCAAAAATGAAAGAAAAAAATACACATCACGTCTCTCATTATCTCGAAACAAACGAGATTTCTGACACTGTTTCCACATGAGCCAACTCTGAGTATATATGTGTAGTACTTGTGTGAAGCAATATAGCAAATAACTGTGTCCAAATTCCAGAAATTAACATGCGCTGAACCAGTGATGAGGAGGTTAGACAATTATGTATGCTAACCTTTGGTTATGTCTGTTCAGTTGCCGATTAACCATCCTTTATATTTGGAGAATATCGTTCCCTGAGCGCAACAAGGAGCAACCTGCAATGCTAAAACACTGCAGATGACTCCGAGTTGCATTCAAAGTACGATATACAAATGCTAGTGTGTTAAACCACATGGTGTCTCATTCGTTAGAGTGTTGGATTTCAAACCTACAGATCGACAGTTTGATCCTGACCAGCGATAACTGCATTGTGTCGTTGGGCACGACACTTAATCCCGATTTGTCCACGGTGGGTACGGTGGAAACCTTGTACTAAGGCGTACTGTACGTCGATGGTGCATTTCCCATCAACCAATGCTGTTCCTTGGGAAGTCCGACAGTTGCACGCCGCTTCTCGGTGGTTCTCTCTGCGTCCTCTGGTTTTCTCCATCCGAAAAACTGTCCGACGCGAGGTGGCCATGGCTGTTGAACGTGCCGTTAAAACCCAAATAAATAAATAAATAAAACCCCCAATTATTGAAGAAATAAATAAATAATTTATAACCCGCGATAATGTAATCAGAATCCATAAAAAGAAAATATTGTGTATTGATAGATTGAAAGCAACTCCTTGCAAATCCTGCATAAAATACTCGATCCCCACAGAGTTTAACTTATGTAAATTGCGCATAAAATAATCGGGTCTGATGACCAGGTTCAGGTGTTTCATGCAACATTTGTGTAAGTTACTTAGAGATTAAAACAAGGTTAATTTCATATGTTTCGAGATACAGTCGCCTGAGTGCTAGAATGTCCTATGTCCCATTGGGGACATAGGACATTCTAGCACCCAGGCGACGATATGTGTGCCCGAGATAGCTTCATATCAGTCTGAGACCAAAGGCTGATACTCGGTCTAATATCTCGGCCTACATGGAACTAACCAAGTGATATTCTCTTTCATTATTAAACCATTGAACAAGGTACGGGACTAGACATCAATAAGATGCACAGGCATACTAAAACTGACGTCATTGCACCAAGTATTTTAGACGTTATTGAGTTGAGTTTAAAAACTCGTTGGTCACAGACCGATCGAGAAACCGCCAGACAGACTGAGCGACGACAGACCGACCGACGCTGCCAAATATAGAGCTGCTTGTCACCGCTACAAAATCGGATGACATATGGTATTGGTACTCGTTTCAATATATCGAATCAATGTGTCATAACACACATTCACAAAAACATACCCTGTTTAGCCCTCAACCTACCTTCTTTGGCAACAGAACGGTGCTTGTTGTTTCAACCGGATATGACGAACAACCGCCTTCAACATCAATGTAATTTGATAAATCACAGTTATTTGAATTAGATTGTCTCCTGTAGGAAGCTGATAAACAGTCATTATTCTGCGAACAAAGTAATGCGCAGTGAATTTTGCTGCGTGCTGTAACCGTTCCTAAGATACTCAGTGTAAGCTTACGTTGATGGCAGGTCGCGAAACTGGCATGGTTAAAAGCAGTGGAAACAATTCTGGCGTTCACTAAAAGAACCAGAAGAAGTGGTGCATAAACTCGACTAACTTGCAAACCTGCGTACTCCATGGTCTGTTATGACTACATTCTACTGCAAAGTGTGTGTAGCCCGAGTCTACCACGGTTCTAAATCAATAGCTTTAAGGAATCGCACTACTTTTATACCTACGTTTCGTTGAAAGTATCGAAAGTCGATTTTATCACCTGAGAACTGTTATTTTATAACTACAAACTAGTGATTACCAATTCGCAAAGGATATGTTTCTTCTATAATTATCACGCAAACAACTTTCAACAGTAGAAAAGAAAGAAACCGGTATTCATGTACGTTGTTCCTTCGTGTCTGCATGATTAAGTGCCTGATGGTGCGGATGCGTTTGTTCAAGGCGTTTCGGAGAATAACTCTTCCAGGGGCGGAACTAATTGTTTCGAGGTCTGTCCCATCCTCCGATCAGTTTTCCAGTCAGGACATGGGTTGGAGTCATAGATATCGATGAACTCTTGCTAGGATCGGTGTACTTTCTTACGAGACAAAATTGTATAATTGGTCTTATGTCATACACACAATCGGTCATACAAATGGACGCCTGTGGTACCCGATTTAGGTAGTTGCGTGCCGAGCAAAACCAGTCTGGATACGTTACGTGTTAATTACAGAACAACCGCCGTGGACGGGCCACTTTCAATTTTTCCAAGGACACAATAATATTAGATTCTAAACACTAATTATCGGAATAATCATCACAAATTACTAAACGAAGCACTGGGTACAACCCGGTGCTTCATTAATTAAAATTTTGCTGATAATGATTTTTATTACCTGGTAAACACATGCGAAGACATCACTTCCCACGAGTGGCGACTGCACTGAAGATAAGAATTTGGGTCACGATTACTATATGTACATTTAATTTACCCATACATTAAGACAATTAAACAACTCAATAGAGTTTAATGGGACCTGTGCGTAGGAATCCCGTAAATAAGTCTGATTGGTACGCCAAACCGGTTTCGTTCTGATTGGAGAACAACATCAGAGGCAAAGGTAACTACTTGTGGCTCAGCCTTATACACTATCTCGGCTCAGTGTGGCGGATACGGCGTGGTGACGTGTTTGGCAAAAGCATTGGGTGTTTGTGTTGGCCTGTAATGAGTTTGGTGAGAAGGACATACAAAATCGATGTATCGAATGACGTCATCCTATTGTTTCCATTGTTGAGTGAAAAACACGAATGTAGGGTAAAGGTAGGTAACAATAGTGGGATTAACACTCTGTAGTGGATCTAAACATTGCCTATGATTGTGAATACACTTGGCGGACATCATACACACACGAGACACACCCATTGCCATTCAATGAACAAAACCTTTCATTTTCCGACATTCGCTACCGTATTATATAGGTACTATACACCGACCCGGAATCTCCGAAAAATACGGACCAGCGCCGAATTAGTGAAGTACATTGGATCTTCACACTAAAAACACAACAGCCATTTGGCCTGAACAGAAAGGACTTTTAATTAAGTGGTATATATTTACCCATAAATTAATTTGAATGAGGTCTTGAGATTTGTAAAGCAATGCCAACTGGCTAATGACGAAGGCATGCCTTGATGATGTAATTGAGCTATTTAATGAGTTTTACACCCCCATCCGGCCATCTTCTCCATGCCCTGAACCCTTGAACGGTTTACTGTTGACAGACGGCAGGACTTTACATAAATCGCCGAAGACATTGATTGGCACGTATTGCTTTTTCGCTATTACATATTAGGGAAAATAGGGAGGGATGGGTCAACAGACGCTCTAAGACGCTTTGTAAATTTGTATTAATGTTGGCTGCATGGAATCGCTCTCCTGGTCTTCTCCATACCCTAGAACGCCTATATGTGTGGTCTAGGCAGTACCTTCACTCATCTGTAAAAGGGACAGGTCGCCAATCTTCTCTGGTCCATCCAACATGGTCCATGGTCAATTCATACCGTGTCTGGTGGTGGTTCTGGGACAGCGGAACGCGAATACATGGTCTTCTCGGTTGGAGATCACATTCGTACAACTTTGCCCGGATAGTCTGCGTCGAAACATTTACCCCGGATGCATTCTGGAGGTCACCGGGAAGCTGGGTTGCTGCGGCAAAACGGTTCCTACGGACTTAAATGATCAAACATCGGTCTTCAGCTGCAGATGTTGCCCTGTCTCTGTCACCACCATGCCCTCTTTCTGGTGTGCCATACTGCTGAACTCTTGTCACTTGACCAGGACCTGGTGATCACCGTATGGTGCACATCAAGGGCTTCACCAACCTGACGATGGGTAGCTCCGTGCTCTACCATCCCTACAGCCGGCCACATTTCTGCTTCACACAAATATCCTCTTGCATTTGCATTTGCCATACTCAATCATTAAATCACAAGGGCTTGTGCTGAAATGAAGATTGAATACCCTATACATTCCATCCACATGTAGACAGTACACGGAAACATCATGAAAATCAAGGGGTACATGCTTTCCATGACTGTCACGAAAAGTCTGCCTGTCAAGAGTGCTAATGTAAACACTGGGGACCATCTCAATACATTCCTCAATAATATCCATCAAAAATATCTCAAATATGTCACAAGAAAATTTCACAATGATGTGTTAAACATTTGGTGCTTAGAAAACTTTGAGTAGTATATATATGTATACTCTTATTACTGTCAGACGAAGCATCTAATTAAGCTTAGTTAATTCAGTGGATGCGATTTTCCGTATATTGTCAACATGCTAACTTACCACACATCTCTGAAATCTCAGTAGATATTTTAACTCTTTACCCAACGAATCGTCCGCATCCGCCCGCGTAATAAGCAAATTCAGCAGCTGAAAACATATTATTTTTCGAAATATTTCAACAAAACCATATCATGTGACCCCCTCTTTGGAACGAGCTCACCGAGCTCGTTCCAATAAGGGGTCACATGATATGTTTTTTTTTTAAATTGTTTGAAAAAATTTTAAAAAATGATATTTAAAATAATAAATTTTGATATCGTCTGCGTTGGGTAAAAGGTTAAAAAAAATCAAAGTGAAATAGAAGTGGAGAACACTTATTTTGTATTGTCCCTTATTGATTGTTCTAAAACGATGCCGGCTAAGTTTTATACCGGCGGCAAATAAAATTATTTAATTTTGAACCAGGCCGTTTTTAACATTTTAGCTACAGATTTACAGGAAGAAAAGTGCCAAACGTCAAATGAAATTGGAAGTACAAAAATAACATCACATTCGCGATTTAAATCATTCGTTACTGGTAAGCATTTGTCATGGACTCCATGTATTGATGTCCGGCTATTCCAACCATTGTATTTTTTAATATCTTAATTTTAATTATTTTTTTATCGGACGTGGATTCCGGCGATGGAGGGCCAGACGTATGCCCTCTCTAAATATTCTTATTTGTTAAGGGCATACATGCTGGAACAGTCGTGTATTTTGCTTTTTTAGTAAACGGCGTAACCACATTTTATATTTCACGAACTAAATATTAATTCCTCATAGCGGCACTGATCTTCGAGGATATGACCGAGAATGAATATTTTAACTCTTGCAATAAGCTTCCAGTGTACACCATATAGTGTCACAAAATAACTTGTGTATCAGTTTAATAGATATTATGGGCAATGTAATGTTATACCATACTGAGAACGCGGTGCCTCACTGGTTCAGGCACTGGACTTCAAACCGAAAGGTCCACGGTTAGATTTCTATCAGGACTAACGGTGTTGTTTGTGTTCATGGGCAATGTCCTTAACTCGATTGTCCACGTGGAGGCACGGTGGTGATGTGTACTAAGGCGTATTGTATTGCCTTCAGCCAATGCTTATCCAGCCTGTATGGAGTTAGTACGTTGGGGAGTCTGGCAGTTGCTAGCTGCTGATCGCCTATTCTGCATACATGCCATCCAGTAATATCCAGTATAATTTTCTTCAGTTTCTCTGCCTGAGTACCCTTGGACATTATAACCCTTTAAACCCTGGTGGTATCTTTTATGTCAGTCCAATGGCATTAATCTGAATAGACCCTATTCGTTATTTGGGGTATATCAGTTAATGTTTTCAACGTGCAGCATCAAGGCTACACGCTGAAAATATTGATTGCTCTGCCATACTCATACACTTCATGCCTACAGGTCGTATAACAATACTGAGTCAGAAAATCGGGCTTTCGGGTTCAAAGGGTTAAGGGTAAACAACGCATTGTATAGACACTGGAGGGGTGAAGTTCACCATTTTATTGTCCTTTGTTATGAGGTGTCCAATCTTTAAAAAAACAAACTGTAGCAATGTTCGATAATTCCTTACAGAACATGGCTTCCATTTTTGTTATTGTTTTATTTGTGTTTGTGTTGAAATTTGTCAATGCTGCCTTGATGTCATTCCATTTTGGAGCGTCACATTGATCCCGTAAACCAAAAAACAAAAACATACATTATTCGTACTCAACAAAGAATATAACCGAGAATAAAACAAACCATTTTACTCACACAATCAATAAAGACTCTCAGGTGCTCTGCAATTCTATATATTTTTCTCTCTTTGTTCTGTTGATATCCATATATCCTCGAATGACGTTTTATAGCTTAACAGTTATACCTGGCGCAAGCTCACAGTGCTTTATTCCTATGAGACGTTATTGGATATTCATAGGGCCAAAACTAGGAATTTTTAATACACAAAAAATTGTGAGCTTAAAGATTTATGCAAACTTATAATGCAATGAATATGATATAGTGGATCCGACTGCAAGCTTGAAGCGAAAAAATATCCGCAAAATTAATGAAGTTGCACACAAACATTCGGAACGGAAGAAGGTAATCACAATGAGTCTAAGCAGACTTACGTAGTTTATCACACGCCTTCAATGGGCACAGAAATAAATGTGAAGGGCGAGAGAGAGGCAGGGAGAGAGAGAGAGAGAGAGAAGAGAGAGAGGGGGAGAGAGGATAATAAAATACGTGAAACAAGATAAAGTCTTAACATTCATATATTTTCTAATTCTGAAAGCGGAACTATTTTAACCCTTTACCTAACGTAATGGCCAAAACCGGCCAGCGCTATTCACAAAAATCGCCAATTAATTTTCATTATTATTTTTTAATTTTTTGTCCCAATAACATAGGTTATGACCCCTCTTTGAAACGATCTCGTAATAAGCTATGTTTTTGAGACAAAAAATGAAAAAAATTGGTTATTCAAGATTTTTGTTTACAAGTGTCTCTGCTTTTCATGTTAGAAAAAGGGGTAAATAATCGCTTCTTTGGTTCGTTTAGAACAATGGGAACAGTCATGGACTCGAGAATGAAATTGTGGTCTTTAATGAATTCCAAGTTCTTATTACCTGAAATCGGCTTAGTCCTTAAATAGTCCATCGCCTTAGTTTTTAGATTCACTCGTCTAGGATACTCGTCTGGTAGCACCCGTGTATGTTGCTTTTCCATCCAACTGATCCAAACGATAGAATCTTGAATCCACTTCCTTTCTCTCGGATGAAAACGAGGGCAAATTTTGGAGAATCCCATGGACCAAGGAAAACCTATTGAGGGAATTTAAAAAAGTCAAAATTTAAGCCAAACTGTATTGACCAGGTGTCGATTGTGTGGGTACAGGATACCTGGTGGCCTTATCTAAATTTTGAAAGACAAGAATGCATGTATACATATGAGTGGGGATTTTTTTTAATTTCTTCGAATCTTACTAAAGAAACACAACGTGGCGAGGGGGGGGGGGGGGGGGGTATTGTGTCTGATTAAATTATCCCAACAATATGAAGCAGACATGAAGTTACTAATTGAAACCGAGTTACAGTATGCCACGAAGAGGCTAGGGCTCTAACTTCGTGAGCAGTAATCTGGTCTGTTATTCTGTCGGCTGGAGCTAAACGTTCGTAGGACAAACGAGTGGCAAACTGAATCCAGTGTGAAATGAAGTGTGGAGAGATATCCCTTCTGCTATGAATGAGAAAGAGGAAATATCTTTTCCTGCCTTTCCTAATTTATTCATTTATTATTTATTAGTTTTTTAACGGCACATTCAAAGGCAGGGTCACCTCGTGTTGGACAGTATTAAAGGAAGGCAGAGAACCCTGAGAAAATATCTTAGCCGCGGCGAGCAACTGACTCCATGCTTACAAACTTTACACACGTTGGGTTAGCTCTGGTTGAGAACAAGTGCACTATCGACGTGCAGTACGCCTTAGTACGCAGTGTTGTTACCGTGTCCCCACATGAGCAATCGGACCATTCCTAATGAACTTTGTTCTGCTAACACATGTCCTAATAGCTCATACTGGAAACAACAGCGTCCCATTACATTGATCAGAGTGTGGGGAGGCTGTGATATGAATATGCAAGTGAGCTACACCAGGAACTTGGTTCTTAGGTAAAACGTAGCATTAGTGGTGAAGGTGAGTGTGTGTCTTACTCTCCGATAATACTGGGGATCGATAGATAGTGCGTGAAACTCGCTGATTCTTCTTGCGGGTGCAAACGCTGAGAGAAAAACCGTCAGGAACTTCCAATCGGTATCCTCTAAATGTTCAAAAGGAGCCTCGGAGAGGCAGAAAAAGACCGGAGACAAATTCCATTTGAGTTTAATTCTGATAGTTTTAGGTATCTTTAGAGAAGAATGCTGCATTAGATTACCCCAAAACCGGCCAGAACTGCAATAAGAATTCCAGCCAAACAAGAAGGTTTCAGAAAGCACAGAACGATAGCGCCTGATGGTAATAGTTTGAAGACCTTTAGTATCAAATAAATAAACCAAAACGTCTAACAGTTCAGCTACGGACAGATGTTTACAGCTCACATCGTTACTGAAACACCAACTAGTGAAAACCTCCCACTTTGCATTGCAAGCTAGACTAGTGGAAAATCTTCTGGGCGCAGAAATGCATTTCGCCGCTCTTCTAGAAAAAACCTCTCTCTCGGAGACAGGGCCTGAAAAAAGACTAGCGTGAAGGTGCAACTGTCTAACATTGAGCGGATATTTCCGAGGTGGATCTTGGTGAAGAAGATCCCAAAGCATAGGTAAGTAAATGGGAACGTCTAGAAGAAGCGGTCCTATTTGGTTGATCTATATCTTCTGTGGAGTGAGTAGAGCAATCAGAATGGTACGGAATGGTACGGCAGTGCAGTCAGAATGGTACGGCAGTGCGGTTGTTGAACTTGTGATTGGTGTTGGTGGAAAGGCATGCCGCTCCAATCGAGAGACAGAGCGTCGATTAAGAAGTCGAGTTGGTCTGGACAAGGAGAAACGAATGTGACCAATTGTTTGTTCCTCCTCGCCATGAACAAGTTTATGTGAGAAGTGTCCCACTTGACGCAAAGAGACCTGAGGACATGTTTGTTCAACATCCGTTCTGACGCAAGAGTCCGGCCTTTGCGGGATAGAGCATCGGCTAACACATACAGACGACCGGATGTGTGCCTGACTGGTACGGTAATGATGTTCTGTTGCGCTAGTAGAAGGAGATATCTGGTCAGTTGATACATTGGGAAAGAGTGAGTGCCAACCTGATTCCTTATGCACACAACCGCTGTCGAGTAGAATGAGAACAACAGATACGCAAAGACCAATCAGACGAAGGAATTCCCTGGCGGTCTGCTGAGTCGATCTGGAGAAGTGAATTGAATACACATCGATTTTGCAAACGGAACACAGACCAGATTACGCTGAGTGAGACATTCCAGCCCGAGATGAGTGAACAATCTGGGTGGAATGAGGTCCGGCTTCTCCCAATTGTGTTGAGGACCCGGCGACAGAAAAAGCTGCAGAAGTTGTTGAACATCGTTCTCCAGAAGTGAGAAGTTTGCATGTCTCTGGAGAATGTCGTCTAGGTAAGCCGAAGAACGTACTGGTGAATGTAACCGGTGCTACGCGATCACCAGATTCATCAAACGTGTGAAGACCCACGGAGCGAAATCTAAGCCGAATGCGTTGGTCTGTATTGATACTCAATGCTCTGGATCGAGAAGATCCAGAGCATTGCGTATCAATTCAGACCAATGCCTTTCGGCTTAGATACTTGCGAGACTGAGGATGAATGGGAATGTGAAAGTAATCATCCTTCAGATCGATACTGGCTGAAAAATGGTTCTCGTGAATGCATCTCCATACTGACCTGAACGTATCCATACTGAACGTGAGGTATTGTCAGGTAGCTCATACCGACTACAGGATCGAGCTGACTGCTCTTCCTCAGCACAAGAAAGAATCGGTCGCAAAACCTCCGAGAATCCTGATTGTGAACGACCTGGATCGCTTCCTTGAGTAAGAGAGTCGCTATTTCGAAACCTGGTAGTGACGCTCCCACTTGATCTGATGGGATGATGGGGGAATCGCATTACGAGTAAGAGGAGGGAACGTCAGCAAAACTGATTGTGAGTCCGAACTCTACTAGTAGAAGAGTTAAAAAATTCTGAGGCCATTTTGGACCATTGTGGACGAAAAAGAACCATATGCCCACCTACTGGAAGCGAGCCAAGGTGAGCAACTTCACTTCCTGGCCTGGCGAGGCCTTTTGGAAGAGAAACGTCCTGTTCTTCGATTAGCTTTTCCTCTAGCCCTGCGGGAGCGAGTGGAAGGCTGAAAGGAAGCTGGAGACCTATTAGGGTTAGCGAATCTTGAGTAGTATGCTGAGCGTCTAGATCCTCTATCTTAACCAGAAGAGCTGCGATTGTCAATTGTCACATTGTGGGAAAAGTTAAGAACTCCTCCTTGAACGGCTGCAATAGTTTCCGTCAAACATGTACTCTGATTCGAGAGAGAAGCCGAACGAGATTGATTATGGATTATTCTGGGCTTTTGGGGTAGATGAGTTGACGGTAAGAGCAGCATCACTTTTGAGAAGTTCCAGATTTGCGACGTTTACTGCTGAGACGTTAATTGCCGTCAAAATATAACGTAACAGTGAACAGAATGGGGCGGCAGTATCGTCAAGCTCTTCAAACTGAGATATTCCGGCCGCTAAAAGCCGCTACAAGGTGATCTGCTAATGATAATCAGAAAATCTATAACAATTATTTATAAAAACTCGTCGGCAAGGATACGCTAATTAACTTAGACAATAAAAATTTCCGCGTAGACACATCTTCGTCAAGTGGTAAGGCAAAAACTCACCGGAACTGTCATAACGTTTACACAGCTTTAGTGGTAGTGACGTGTCAGACCGCCCAGAAGAGAAGACTTAGATGCTTTAGCAGAAAGTTGTGCGTTGTTGGGTGAAAAGGCGTCATTGTCTAAAGAAGACTGCAACAGTCTAGCAAGAAAGGGCGACTATATAGGAGTAGTAGGAGACGTTCGTTCTACGGTTGTCATTTGACGAGACGACAACGGAATTTAATTCGGGTTTGACTTCAAGAACATGGTCGAAAATGTAGTCTAATGGGTTAGCAAAACTAGACGAAACAAAATTGTCGTAGTGTTCATCAATCAATTCTTCACCATCGGTGTCTTCGCCAGTATTAACATAATCGGTATCAAGAAAAGAAGACTTAACATCGGAGGCGGCTGTATAACTGTTGGGATGCAAAGAGCCACGGCTCCATTTAGGTAAAGATGAAATCGAGTGTTCAGCCTGCTTCTTCTGATGGTGTAATGTCTCTGCGAAGGAAACGAACATTCGAGCAAGATGAGAGCAAATAGATTGAGGACTGATCGTCGCAGATTCCGAAATAGGCGACTCAAATGGAACAGAGCGAGGCGTAGTCGACGACTGAGGGCGTTCGGAGGGGGTTTCATAAGATAACGTTACAGAACTAGCTTATGTACGAGAAGAACTGTAATTACTTCCGTGGTCCAAATGCTGACGCACAAAATCTGGTGAAGAATGCTGGATGTCATTGTCGAAATACCGATCAGCCTGTGCACTACGTGATCGAGTAAAAATGGTAACATCCTCTCAAGGGCCTGACCCATATCTAGTTGTGTATGATGTTTGAAGCCTTCGAGATTCCTCAGAATCTACGGGGTAAGCAGCATGACAATCAGCGGACTGTGGACTAACCCGACTGCCTACCTGCAACCGGCGTAGACTTTGTGTATTAATAATCTAGTCGAAGGCATATCTGATGTATTAAATTCAGGAATCGTTGAAACCTGACCGCCATCGATTGCTCTTCAGCTGTCAACATCAGTGAGTGAACGCTTCAGAACAGACAACAATCTGGTATGTAGTGTCCTTAACCATCACTACGCTCGTGTTTGAGGTCCGTAGACCTCGGCCTGAGACCAATAAATTCATGTATTCCGAGACTTCTGGCGTCGGGGCGCCCGAATTTCTGATTTGTTTGATATCCTTGGATATCGAATTCACCTTTGATAGTACTACGAAATATATATTAAGACGCGACTCAGATGTAGACCAACTCAAGGAACGTCCGATGTACCCCCTGGCTCTGATCTGGTAGTACTATCATCTACTCCAGTCTCGTGACCTGATGACACTTGTGATTGACAGAGACTTCTTGAGAATCTATCAGAATAAAGTCTTGAGACATAGACTCGGGGCTAGTGTCATCAATTAACCTGATTATCTGTGAAGATTCCAACGTTGACAGCAAGGAAACGGTATCATGGCTGCTGAAGGGATCGGTAACGCCTAGTGGTCCTTCTTGGTATTAGATTTCAGCATAGACTTCACTTCAGACTGCATCTTCCTAGACCAAACCCCGCAGAGTGGAGCAGGTGACGCAGTGATAATCTGCGCGGCATCCACTGCAGGAGATACAGTCTATATGATCGTTGTCAATGTGCTTCTTCCTCGAGCATTTGTTGCAGGTAGCAACTCGAGGAATCTTCGACACAAGAACCTGAACATGGAGCAAAACAAAATTTAGGTTACCAACAAAGATGAAGAGATGATCAAAATCGCTGTAAGACTATAATTACATGATGACCTAGAATAAGATAGGAATCAATATATAACAATGAGAGGCAATATTATTGATGTAACAATGAACAATTCACTTATGGAATATAATCCAAAACATGGTGATAAAATGAAAATTAGACAGAGAGTAATCGCTTGACTGGACTGGTTACGTGAAATATTTCATGAGAGGTGAGCGAAATTGTACAAACACGAGTGCGTGAATGCGCACGAGTGTTTTACACTATACTCCCTCGCCCCGAATGAATTATTTCACGTAACCAGTCCAGTCAAGCGATTACTCTGTTTATTACTTTTCATTATTAACGATAATTATATTATTTAAACCTTCACCTAACATGACGACCAAAACGACCAACGCTATTCTCAAATTAATTTTCATTATTTTTTCATTTTTTGTCTCTAAAACATAGGTCGATCTCGTTTCAATGATGGGTCATAACCTATGTTTTTGAGTCAAAAAATGAAAATAATAGTTACCAAGAATTTTGTTTTGCAAGTGTCATTTGCTTTTCATGTTAGGTAAAGGGTTAAAAAAACAAACAACAATGAAGTCCCCATTACATCCACGGCAAAGCGTCTTCGTTTGCGCGCACGGATACATGACACAATTGTTGATTGCATAATTCTCTTGTGAAGTTATAGTTTATACTCAAACCCGGAAATCCCAGTAAATCACACTTTGAAAAGTAATAAAATAATATACAGATACATATTAGACAAAACAGTAATAACAATATGAATATGTATAATTGGTACCTTAAACCAACCAATCTCCCCTACTTTTTATTTTATTTTTGGGGTGGGTGGGGGGGGGGGGGGGGGGTACAAGTTCCGAGATTTTGAGTTGCAAGATCGAAATCAAAACCACCACGAATCTCACCATCAACAATGACCGTGCAATGTTGTAAGCATGGGCTCTACATCCGCGGCACGGAGGGAACAGACCTCAAAATTAGATATGTTGGAAAACACATCTGTACAGGAATAAGGAAGTGGAGGAAATTAACAAAAATACGATTTATGACCTATATAAATGCATATAAATAGGTATTAGTACCCATACTCAGTCTAATAAATATGTTTGCACGAAGATAGGTTACATAAACTCGTTACGTTTTTGATTTTCAACTAAGATTTTTCAAAATCACTTTCCTGAGAGAAATCTCCAGTGTTCTTCATAGTTTATTGTTGTTGTTCTAAAACTTCTATATATGCACTGAGACAACCATAACACTTGATTCTGTAAAGACTGATTCTGTAAAGAATTCGAAGCTTTTATTGTCTGGAACCGGTCTGGTCCTTAAATAGTCCATCGCCTAAGCTTTTAGATTCACTCGTCTGGGATATTTCAGCTGATAGGAAAAGCGAATCTACGGCCCACTTTTCCGACCACTTGATCCAGACGATTCATAAACATGAAGTTTCTTTGAAGCAACGCAAAAAAAGTTGCTTAATCGAGACTTGATTTGGCCAAATTCGTGAAGACATTACCATTATGAATGAAGACTCACCACAGTCGTAGTTTTATGATTACGCCGTGTTGGTCCACTGATCATATTAATATCTTGAAAATTTAAAGATGAATTAAATAATCATTGATTTGAATAGCTATAAAGAAGCACGAACGAATATATATCTTGTAGGTGCTGGAATATCACATTACATCAACGGAAGTCTGCGCGCAAACTCCATGAAATGTGGATAAACAAACAGTCAATAACAGCGCCTGACTTCTTGAGGAAATAGACTGATAGGCTGGCAGCTGGCGCCAGTTGTGTATGGAGATAAACAAAAGGGTACTGATATTACCATCCACCCAAGGCTGAAACTATCCTCAGATTTTTGGACGAGGAATGATCCATGATTTATGCCTGGAGACACATGACTTTTCCCGACTGATGAGTACAGATACACACATCGGCTTAAGGTTGAGTTATCCAGGCAAGCATTTATATATTTATTGGTGATTAAAGCCACATATTTCTGCACAGTGGCTAATCATGACAAAAACATGGATAAAAAAGTCAAGTCCAGCCAATCGTTTATACCCATGTTGCCCATTTTAGTGGACTTCCACCCCCAGGCATTGTTGATTACCAGATCATATTTTACCAGTAAACAGAGCTTTTTTACCACCATAAACATGCACTGCTTCACTGCCCGTGGTTCCCACGGGGAAGACAACAAGAATACGATCACAAACAACGATACTCGATAATCGGCAATGGTGTCGGAAAAGGCGTGGCAGAATGCCATAGATTTTACCCCGACATTACAGAGGATACTTTCTAAACCCGTAGCGGGTTTCACATATCTCAAAACTGGAAACCATCGCCACTGTTTTAAGCCAATTCGAAAGGCTTTGAACATGCCAACTATTTGACAATTGTACTTTGCCCAATGACGAAAAACATTTTGTAACCAGTCCATACCCCCCCCCCCCCCAGGTCTTACGCCCATGCATGCAGCACGGGTCGCTATGTAGAGACGTATTTTATTACAAGTCTGTTCTATGCAATCCCCTTCTACAGCAACACTAAACCACGCGGAAAAGGAAAATCTGTTCCGCACATATGTGAAATCATTGACAGACTATTTTTAAACAGAAGCGAAATTTCACTGGAATTTTCTGCAAATCATGCAACGCAATTACAATTTGAATCGCTAGCGATAGATGAAAATCATCCTTTGAGTTCCAATGTGTTCTATGTGCCAGTAGGCACACAAAACACATCAAAACTGGGGGGACGAAATAGTAACACGGGTTGCCCTAGCAAATATGGTTGGCGATAAAATGTGTTTGTTGATTGTTGTCAAATGAATTGCTGAGAGTCCTTCTAATAATTTGTTGTTTGTGTTTTTTTTTTTTTTGTTTGTTTTTGACGTAAATGCGTGTAATAAACACAGAACGGCACACGAGTGTGAATGAGTTAATATATATGGTACTTGTGCCATCGCGGAAAGATAAAATTCGAGGCCTGCAGACTCTCGTTTTATCCTTCCACGCTGGCACTCGTGCCATATCGATTAACCCATTCAGACGCGTGTGTCGTTCTCTGTATGTCTGGTTGGTTTGTCAGCCAAGGTAGAAATTCGATTTTTAGAACAGACTCAGACGGATCAATAGAAACGGAATACCAAAAGATATGTGAGTAAACATTAAGACAGTGGATTCGAGACGTTTTGGTTTTTGCTGGAGGTCTTTCAGAAAATTTAATTGCTTTAATTGCTGTTTTCTATGGGATAATTCATATTCTTGTATGTACTGTCTGTTAACGTTTTTAATAATGTGTACTTTGTTTATATGCTCTTGATACCATTTGGAGTACGAAAACTGGGGCACATAGTTTTCATTGAGTAAATGAACTCTGACAGACTGAGCGGAGATCTTGAAATTTAACAGCATTGAGAGATCACCTGAAAGTACCCCAAAACAATAGTCTGTTGTTGAGGTGTACAGGTACTTCATCTAATGGTTCTTTGTTAACTAGGGCCCGACGAATCGCGATTTTTCGCTCGAATTGAATTTCAAATCGAATCGGACAAAATATTCGAAACCGAATCTAAACTCGAATCCAGCCCACTTCCAAGTTGTTACGATACTATGGTCGTCGTACTAGTTATTCCTATATCTCGTGTGAATCCAGTACTCGTGAGGGATATGATGATATGTGCTCGCGTGCTATTGCACAAGTTGGGATTTGCAAATCACGCATTATTTCGAATCGATTGTAAATTATTTCTACGGAATTCAATGTTGTTTTAATATTTTTGAACAGTTATATGACTTTATGACAAAATGAACTCATCTCAGAAGTTAATGGCTTCTGGCAGTTTTGTGTTTAATTCTTTGAAGTTGTTTTTGAAAATTTTTGCAATTTCGACATTGCGTCGATTATAAATCAAAGGAAAACAAAGATTTTATTTTCCGGAACCGATAAGCCAAGAAGAAGTGGCTAACATAATTAAAAAATGTAAGTTTTCTTCTTCCCCAGGAGGGGACGAGGTCTCATACAAAATCCTGAAACACTGTCCCAATACTTTTTTCGGTAGACTCACTAACCTCCTAAACTGCTGTCTCACTAGTGGACACTTCCCAAAATGTTGGAAAGTAGCTACAGGAGTCATGATACCCAAACCCGACAAGGACTTGAGCAACCTAGCTAATTACCTCCCAATCAGCAATCTCAGCTGTATTGGAAAAAAATTCTAACGCATTATCACGACTAGACTCCGCAGCCATCTCGAATCAATCAGCTTTTTCAATAAGTGGCAAAGGGCATACAGAAGCCAAGGAGAGAGGGAATCGAGCATGTTTACAGACTGGTAGATTATATGAAAACGCCGTTCAGTCAAAATGAAATTGGAACCGCGCTATTACTCGACGTAGCAAAAGCACAATGGCATGAGATACAAACTAGCTAAAATGGGGACACCTACCAAAATTCTAAGGATCATATCATCATTTTTATCTGAACGAAAAATCAAAGTGAGGGTCAACCGCGAAGTGTCAGACAAGGTAAAACTCGAAGCGGGCACTCCACAGGGTTCGGTCCTCAGCCCGCTTCTATTTATAATATATGTGAATGACATTGACAAATTAGGGAAGAACCACGTTGAACTATCTCAATTCTCAGACGACAAAGGAATGTGTACAGCCAGTAAGTCTCGAAACATAATACAAAACCTCCTGCAGGATACCATCCGCGACCTGCAAGACTGGTGCGCTCTGTGGCGCATAAAGCTAAATGCAACGAAAACACAAAGAATCACATTCTATAAAAAAGCAAAGGAAAAAAGCTGTCCCTAATATTGAGCTTAAGCTTTACGACCATAAACTTGAAGCTAGTAATGAGGCAAAGTTTCTGGGATTCACCCTGGATAGCAGTCTCAATCGAAACAATCACGTAAACTCAGTCACTGTCAAAGCCACTAAACGCATCAATTTCCTGAAAATGATTAGAGGTAAAAATT
Source organism: Pictodentalium vernedei (assembly GCA_031216915.1). Classification (NCBI taxonomy): domain Eukaryota; kingdom Metazoa; phylum Mollusca; class Scaphopoda; order Dentaliida; family Dentaliidae; genus Pictodentalium; species Pictodentalium vernedei. Next base: position 174,319,983 of record CM062297.1, read on the forward strand.
GTGGAGCCAATAAAGAAGTTCTCCTCAAGCTTTACAAATCATATATACGCTCAGTACTAGAGTATGGGGCCATAATAACGAGTGACCTGAATAAAACCAACATTGAAAAACTACGACGTGTTCAAAATTATGCCCTGCGTGTGGCACTATGCAAACCCAAATGGACACCGATAAAGGAACTTCACGAGCCAGCAAAAATAGAAACTATTGATACGCGATTAAAAGACCTACAAATCAAAACCCTCAACAGACTCTAAGATAGTGAATTAATGGTTGAGCTGAACGAACACCGATCCCTTAACAGAAAAAAAAAAGTTTCCAGAAAATAAAAAAAAAGAAAGAAATTATACAATATAACTAAATTGCGTGGAGTCAGTAAGGATTGCCTCGCTACTCATTGAGAACTTTAGGATAGAGTCTGTGTGGACTGCTCGCAACTCTGCTGAAGCGCGACAGAAATGCGTTTAATAAGGCCTATATAACAAAACCCTCTACATACTCCATGATAGTGAATCAATGGTGAAGCTGAACGAACACCGAACCCTTTACAGAAAAACAAGATAAGCCACAGTAAATTAAAATTACTCAATATCATTAAACTGCGTGGAATCAGTGAGGATTGCCTAGCTACTCATTGAGATCTTCAGGATTGAGTCTGTGAGGATTGCCTCGCAACTCTGCGTGTGGGGAGTGAGCTCCGAAGAAACACACCCCTTACCCCATCCATAGCAACAATCACACAATAGTCACAATACACAATAGCGGATACATATCTTTCTCTCTAACTATAACTTTTCTAATAACATTCTCAGATTTTCTTGCAACACTCTTATCAAGAAGAAGCATGGAAATGGTAGACAAAGCATAGGGGGAACTGGTGCAACCTACCTTTCTGTTGACATACACAAGAAACCACCAAACACCAGGCAAGGATTGAAACAACCTTGTCTGGCTGGGGACGATCGTAAATTTTATATAAATAAGCATTTGAATAAAGATTTAACAGCCCTTTTAAGGGCTTGAGGGTGTGTGTCTGTGAGAGGGTGTTTTTGGTTGTTTTTTTTTTTGGGGGGGGGGAGGTCATTTGGAATTCCCGAAGGATAACCAGATACCTCATAATCACATACGGCATCCTATCTCCCAGAAGGCTTGATGGATGACTCCCGGTCTTTCAAACTAAACTGTTGGAGCTTTCCCCATTCCTTTTTTTAACCGCTATGGTCATATACCGGGGCCGCTACCAAACCAGCGTTTGGTTTTCTTTTCTCTTCTACCCTTAAATTTGCCATCCCACGACATTATATTCTGGCTCGCCACCATGGTGGGACTCAACCCCCCTACCATCGCCAAGCTAGAACCGAATAGAGCCAAACCTCTAACAGTCTTAATGGCGTTGAGGGATTGATTATTGACAATCTATCACGCCAACGTAAACTGCCTGGAATTCTAACCGCAGACCCCATTTGAGGCAATAGGAACGCTAGGCCTGTGTGATCCAAGTGAAATAAAATAAGGTTAACCGGGTCACAAGGGATTTGTAAATCTCACATCGTCCCTGCGCGCCTTCTGCGCGCTAAAACCTTTCATTCATTCGATTTTATTTGGCAACCCAGAGTACTCTCTATTGAGTCCGTATGGGAGATAGGTCCTGAGCTTACCAATCCAACAGTTTTCACACTCAAATCGTTTGTCTGTTGTGGTTTCATCATCGTCCAAAAACGGGATTTGCTCAATGAGTTGAAAACTGAAATGTGACTTAATGTCATGACCCTGGAGGTTAAAGTGGTCTGAGACTGCCTTTCCTGAATCTAAACGGATATCTGATATTATGATTTTGCATGCTGACGCGCAGAGGGTTTTTTGTCTGGCCGACATATTGGATATGGCATAATTTACATGTGATTAAATGAATAATGTTTTCAGAATCACAGTTGAAGCTGTTTCTAACTTGGTAAAACATACGGGTTTGTTCGCTAAAAAATGTTTTACCGGTATTCATGTAATTCATACGATGTGTGTAACAAGTTTTGCGTTGACATACATTTACTGATCCATTTCCCAGAACTGGACGGTTATGCCGAATTTTCGTGAGGTGCGTTGGCTCAGAGTCCCGAATGGGTGCCTCTATCTCACGGATTGTATCAGATTTAATTTTTCGCAAAAGTCGTTTTGAGTAACCGCGTTTATCAAGTGTTTTGAAAAGAATTGAACATGCGTGATTGAGGTCGCTTCTGTTCGTACAATTTCTATGGAATCGAATAGGTTGAGATTTTACCAACCCATTGAGTAGTTTGGGTGGGTGGTAAGAAGCTCTATGGAGAAGTTGGTGAGAATCGGTCGGTTTAAAAAAACACGTTTGTGTCTGGAACATTGCTATGCCGGAACTGAGGGCCCTTGAATATAGTTACATCCAGAAAGTCAATGGTATTTTCTGAAATGCATGGCTGTAATTTAATGGATTCATCGTTGTTGTTCAGGATTTCCAAGAATTCGTAGAAGTCATCCCGGCCATGGGGCCATATGATGAAAATGTCGTCTTGGAACCTGTGATAACATAATGGCTGTTGTTTTGCTTTCGCAAGAGCACCTTTTTCCCATTCTGCAACAAAAATATTAGCAAAATTTGGACTGAATTGTTTACCCATACTACATCCACTTATTTGGAGGTAAAACTTATTGTTAAATTCAAAGTCGTTACCTTTCAATGATAATTCTAACAATTGCAGGATTTCTTCCGATGGTCTGTTAGGATCATCGTACCTTTCGAATGATTTTTTTATTGACTCAAGACCAGCGTCAATACCAATGTTAGTGTACATATTTTCAATGTCTAGGGTAATGAGGAGACTGTCGGAAGGAACCTGCAATTTGTTAATTTTCATTAAAAAGTCCTCGGTCTTTGAGGAAGCTCGGATGGCGGCAAGCAATTGGTTTTAAATAAAAATCAATATACTGTGAAATGCGGTGAGATTCCGAGCCACAGTCGCTGACAATCGGTCGACCAGGAGGGGTAAATTCGTCACTCCAACTGCTGAGTGGTTTATGTATTTCAGGTAAGAGGTAAACCTTATGATTGTTTGAATCCCTCTCTGCAATTAAATACTCGACATGTTTTTTCTCAATGAAGTCGTTGTCCAGCAAGCTTTTAAGAATTCTGTTAAATTCTGAACAATTTTCTTGCCAAATCGGTGCTTCTAAAGGTTTGTAATATTTTGGGTTATTTAATTGGCGTTCAGCTTCTTTAATATAATTATCTTTAGACATCAAAACAGTAGCAGATCCTTTGTCACAAGGCTTGATGGTAATTTGTTTGTTGTTTTTCAACGTCTTCAGGGCGTTTCTTTCGATTTGGTTCAAATTCTGTTTGTCTTTCAAAAATGATTCCGGAATTTGGCTTACTTGTTCTTTAACGTTTTGCGAAATCTCATTAATTTCAGGTTTAACTTTCAGAGGTAATGGACACCACCCGGTTGGATTGGCAAAGAGGTCTTTTGAGCCTGTTGAATTTCGAAATTTATTTGCCAATGCTGTTGCCCTAAAAAATGTTGGCTTGCTGGACCAACGTTCATTTCGTTAATGTAACTGTAATCATCTATGACAACTGCACCTCTCCCAAAATCTACTATTTTGGGCTTTTTGGGGTTTAGGTATTAATGGGGCTGGGGCGGGAACGAAAGTTAAACCATACCTGAGCAGATCTTTCTCACCTTCAGTTAATTTGAGATCAGGAACCAAGTTTACTATTTCGGCTCCTAGTCCTACTTTCTCTCCATGGCTGATGCCTTCTTTTGTATTTAGTTTAAAGGCTGCTCTTGGATGTAGGGTTCTATGCGGGGCAGCCATCCTTCATAGATTCTGTTCGCTGTTTCCGTGGACCAGTGGATAAGATCACCTGGGCAACATTTAAACTGGCTTGCAGGAATTGCCGGGATTATCTCCAAATTCTTTGTTGACTTCGCAGCTTCGCTGATGACAGTCAAATTCTGTTCGTCCCTAGAACATAAACTAGAAGAAAAATTATGTTCCCGAAAAAGAAGTTTTGTATTAGGGTAACATTTACGGAAATTGCTTATCATATTACCTAGTCTACCTGTTGATGTGTGACCATTTTTTTCTGTTCTGCACATCTGTGCGCCAGTCTCTATTGTTGACCCCAACGTTGAATAAAATTGCTTTTGGATGTTGTCGATCTTTCTCTTTTTCCATGTTCTTGGCTATCTGTCGAATGTGGTTCAAGGTTCCACGATTTCCAGAACCGGTAGAATGATGACTTGACGTTTGTAGATGTTTTCTTTTGAGGTGGTGTCTTTACTATGCTGGCGTACGATGGCGATTTCGGTGTTGGTGAGCATCGTGCTGCCATTGTTGTTTTTTTTATTTTGGTCGCTGGGGCTGTAGGAGAGATGGTTTCTCGTCTTTTTCTTTTTGATGGAGTTTCTCTGGAATTAGAAAAAGAAATTTGCTGGCGGCCCACCGGCGATTTAGAAGGAGCACGTTGATTGAAAGAGGTCTGACTAATGACCGCTGTTTTTTTTTGGAACTGGGACAGAAGTTGATTCGAAAGAAAATAGAATTTGTAGGTAGGTAGGTAGGTACTTTATTCACAATGTAACAAATTTCAACTTATAAATAGCAACATATAGCACATACTACTGGGAGATGACATAGCTAGATTGGCTGTCCACCTGCCATCTCCCTCAGGCTGGAAGAATATTTCTCTGAATTCAAACCAGTATATGTCAAGTGAGGTACATTATTAATGAACGATTTGTAATATTGCGAATTTAATGAAGTATGCGATTGAGTGAATGTGTGACCGTGGATGGGGGACTGAAATATTCCAATAACTTTGGCTCCCCCCTCCTACCCTCCAAACCAATGAAGACCAGAAGCAATGATGCTAATCGAAATTGGTTTATAGGGCAGTGGGAGAGATACACTGTCCCGACACCAGCGTGACACCAGTATCACTGGTGAATGGTGATAGTGCTTATCAACAGTGGCACGAGTGCCTCGGTGGAATCAGGACTGTTTGTTTTGCTTGATAAAATATAGACTCTGGTTCCTACGACACAGTGTCTGCACATTAGAGTTCGTGCTCGGTTTCGGAGCCGAGAAGATCTGCAAGCGTCCCATCGTATGGAACAGGCGCCCCGGACAGGTCAAAACCACGCAGGGGGGAATGCTATTTCATATTGCACCAAACAGAAGTTACGGTATACCGTGACGACCCTTACAAGACTGCCTGACACCTTAAACACCAATAAATAAATATTCTCTGTAGCACCGTCGCTGAAACAGCTAGGCCTATTACCCATAGTTCTAGTTTTTGAAGGCTTAACTTGTTACTATTCACGTTCTTGAGAACGTGAATACTAACAAGTTAAGGCTTCAAAAACTAAAACTATGGAAACTGTTCCAGACAAAATTCACTAATTACTTAACAATTAACCTTTGTCATTTACTCAATTAAATATGAATTGAGCGTACATGAATGAATTGTCGAATGTCAGTTTTATCCAATTTGTGATGGAAATGTATCAAATTGGAGATAGTACGAGAGATTCCAAAAATCGAATCTTGAGACTGATGTGAGATCGATCTCGAAGCAGATGTATGGTATAAATATCGAATAGAATCTCAAATATTCGCAGGACCCTATGCTCAAGGTGTACACAACACATATAGCACATACGATGAAAAGGGGAATGAAAATCCTCTAGTCGACAACCCTAAGAAACTACAGCCCCACGTTGGGCGCCATTATCGCAGATTGCGCAGTTGGTCCATCCTTGCCACGGTAAAATATTTACGGAACTCCAGTAGGTTCTATTCACATATTTATTTACATAATACCAGCTCTTCATTTAAATTTATGTACACAACATCATTCCAAGTAAAGTATCATCCCAGTATCATCATATGTTTACATTACATCAAATCATCAAACATGACCCTGAAAAATAAAGAGAACAAACCCTAGTACCCAGTTTTTTAAATGAAAGCCTTGTTAGAAAGAACTGCCAAAAAGGAATTCTCCAAAAAGAAGAATCCTCCTTTATTCCAATGTATTTTCATTCGTGGGTTGATCGGTGCGAGTAACACCGATCACACCACAGATGCACATACCATTGATATACTTTTTATAAAAAAATTACATAAAGTATCTTACCAAATCCAACTGACAAAGGTCTTCCTTATATTTCCAAACAAAGCCTCCACAGTAACATGGGTACTGACAAACCGACAGCCAAGATCCGAGTGACGAAAAAGAAACTTTCCCGCCAACAAACCGAAAGGAAGTAGCACCAGTGAGAACGAACAACTCGCAACACCTCATTAACCCCAAAAGCAACCAAGTCTCACCGACGCAGCGCCTGCAAATGAAATCTATTCTGCATTATAGAAATAAATATTTACTACTCAAAGTTTGCTAAGCACCAAATATTTGGCACATCATTGTGAAATTTTCTTTGACATATTTGCGATATGTTTGGTGGATATGATTGAGGAATGTATTGAGATGGTCCCCAGTGTTTACATTAGCTCTCTTGACGGGCAGATTTTTCGTGACAGTCATGGAAAGCATGTACCCTTTGATTTTCATGATGTGTTCGTGTACTGTCTACATGTACATGACATGTGTAGGGTATTCAGTCTTCATTTCAACGCAAACCCTTGTGATTTAATGACTGAATATGGCAAATGCAAATATAAGAAGACATTTGTCTGAAGCAGGAATGTGGCGGGCTGTAGGGATGGTGGAGCAAAGGGCTACCCATCGTCAGCTTGGTGAAGCCCTTGGTGTGCACCAGACGGTGATCACCAGAGCATGGGCAAGATTTCAGCAGTATGACACATCAGTAAGACGACATGGTGGTGGTAGAGACAGGGCAACATCTGCAGCTGAAGACCGGTTTTTGATCATTAAGGCCCATAGGAACCACTTTGCCACAGCAATCCAGCTTCGCAGTGACCTCCAGAATGCATCCGGGGGAAATATTTCGACGCAGACTATTGTGCGAAGGTGGTCTCCGATCAGGAAGACCATGTATTCGCATTCCGCCGTCCCAGAACCACCGCCAGGCACGATATGAATGGGCCATGGGCCCCGTTGGATGGACCAGAGAAGATTGGCGACCTGTCCTTTTTACAAATGAGTCAAGGTACTGCCTAGACCACACAGATAGGCGAGCTAGGGTATGGGGAAGACCAGGAGAGCGATTCCATACAGCCAACATTGCTGGGCATGACCGCTATGGTGGCTGGTCAATCATGGTCTGGAGCGGCATCAACTGGGATGGACGTACAGAGCTCTGTGTCCTTGAACGTGGTACATTGACTGCACAGCGATATATTGATGAGATCCTGGATGTCCACGTCAGATTGAATGCAGGTGCAGTGGGTGATAGATTCATTCTGATGGACGAAAGTGCCCGTCCTCATTTTGCCCATGCTGTCGGGGAGTACCGATAGAGGGAGGAGATTGAGCGTATGGACTGGCCGGCAAGATCCCCTGACCTCAATCCAATCGAACATGTCTGGAATGAGTTGCAGCTTGCCATTTCAGCCCGTCCAGTCCAGCCAAGAAGTGTCCAGGAGCTTGGTGCCATGCTGGTCAAAGAATAGAACAACATTCCACAAAGGACCACCAGGAACCTCATTGGGAGCATGAGAAGGCATTGTTAAGCTGTAATTGACAGTAATCGGTCTCATATGATATTGAACCCACACCAGTTCGATCCGTCTACTTTTTGGCATATTGAAAAATTTCCTCTTTTCCCAAAAATATCCATTTTCCATGGTTATCGTATTCAAAAGCTAAAAAATAATGGCAAACACAAATAAAATCTTAATTTCTGTACTTAATTAAATAAAGATACAATTAAATAAAAAAGTATATACACTTTTCATAACAATATTTCAACTAAAACGTAAAACAGGTAGTTTGATGTGCCTGGTGCTTAGCAACTTTGAGTAGTATATAAATATGTGTTTAGCATTCAGAGTCTACCTGTAAATAAGCAATTCAAACAATTACGTTAAATTTTCACACTGCCACGTAAGCATCAAATATTTAATTAATGAAGCACCGGGGACAACCCAGTGCTTCATTAATTAAAGTTTTGCTGATGATGAGTTTTATTACCTGGTAGACGCACGCGTGGACATCAAAGCCCACGCGTGGATCACGACCACTCCACGGCGTGTGTACTTTATAAAGTCCTCCCTGGTGCATTCGCCGCTATTTCTTTGTAAAAAGGTTAGTGGTTTGGAAGAAAATGTGAAGATTAAAACGTTGAATTTGTAGAAGACAACATAGCAAAACATACTTCTTTATGCCCACAAGTTTGCACTGTTTTCTTGGCTTGGAGATGGAGGGGGTAATACGCTGATCTCTCTACAACTGGATTGCTGGATTTTGGGGACATTTGTTGCTTTTAATGTATAATACAAACAAACTTTTTAGATGCAAAGAACATTATTTATAACTATCGGTTTGGCTTCAGAAAGGGACACTCAACATTTCATCCGATAATGCATCTTTTCATCTACGCTTCCATAATGAATAACAATGCAACTAAAGATTGCACATTATCTATTTTTTAAGATTTTTCCAAAACATTCGACACTATTGACCATGAAATCCTCGTCAGGAAACTTGAACATTACGGAATTAGAGGTATAGCTAATTCTTGGTTTCAGAACTGTCTCTCTGAGAGATCCCAATTTGTGCAATTCGCGAGTGAATCCTGGAATCAACCCAATATTACTACGGGTGTACCCCAGGGTTCTGTCTTCGGTCCTCTTTTGTTTGTGGTCTTTATCAACGACATTTGTGAGTCGACCGTCATGAGTATTTTACCCTTTGCGGATGACACAACATCCTACGCATCTGGTAATGGCATCAACCTCCTAGCGGAGAGGGCAAACAATGAATTGTCAAAAATCAAGCTAGCTAGCTAATACGTTATCATTAAATGCTAATAAAACTAAGGCCCTACTTCTTCATCCCGAAAATGACAATTACAATTTCAACAATGTACAAACTCAAAATTTCACTAAATAACTCAAGCTTAATAATAGCAGGTAATAATCGTCAACACAAATTAATAAAATTCCTAGGAATTGACATGGACGAGAACCTTAGATTTAATCATCATGTATTCGTAGTCTGTACGAAATTATCCAGGGCAATTAATATCCTGAATAGAGTCAAAATTGTTTTCGCCGCTCGAGACACTACGTATACTCTATTTCTCTTTATTTCAAAGCCATTTAATTTACGGAATACAAATTTGGGGCAATACACCAGCCACTAAATAAATTCTGAATCTTCAAAAAAGGCTGTGCGTATCATAGCGAACAAAAAGTTCCAACTCACACACCGATCCTCTTTTCAAACGTTTGAAAATCCTGAAATGTAATGGTCTGTACAAGTTACATTCACTTCTATTCATGTACGACTGGTCTATAAACAACCCCCCGCCCTCTGTCAGTTTTGATAATACATTCCAAGTGAACTCAAACCCATCTGGTATGAATACTAGGCAATGTGGAAACCTAATCACACACAAACCCCGCACTCAGTTCTCAGCCGCTCTTCCATATTTTTATTTTCCCAAACTGTGGAATGACTTAGACACAACGTTGAAAACCCTCACCCGAAAGGCATTTAACAAAACTTTATTCAATCAATTTTTAAACGCATACGAAGTCAGTGTTAGGTGTTTCAACCCAAGATGCCCTGACTGCTTCGCCTAGTTGAAACTCTCGGGATCGTTATTACCTTCATCTCCTCTCTTCCCACAAGTAGATGAAAAGGTTGTCCCGCGGTTTTCCGGTTTTTACATCACCCCATTAGCCTACGATAATTGTACTGGCCTACTAAGGAATGCGTATATTTTTTTTTTATTCGGAAACTCTGTTGATTCGATTAGGATTCGGAAACACACAATCCGAGACAGAACTCTTGGGAATTTGATCCATGATGTGGAAACAATACTCAATTCTAATGTAAAGGATGTTAATATAAACGCAACAACTACCTGCTGCCTGAATGGACTACATTTAACTTGAATTTAACACTTGCCATTTGCCATTCTATTTTATTTATTATTTTGATTGTCTAGGGGATGCCGGAAAGACAGCCACAAGGCTATCTCATTCCCCACAGTAAACATTTATACATCATTCAATATTTTTTTTAACTTTACTCCCTCTCTCTCTCTCTCTTATTTGTATTTGTATGCTGTGAAATAAAGATTGAAATGAATACTCAACGGCAGCAAAGTTAATTTTCGACGCTTTGCAATCGCTGATCGCTACTTTAATTAAGGCCCTGCGATTTAGAATATTAAGTGGCTATTCGGTTCGATTCGAAACAGCTGTCCGATCCTAATCCATTCGAATCTTTTCACAGGAACAGAGCTTGGCATCAGTCATCTTCGCCGTCTCACAATGCGTATAGTTCTGATGGAAAGTGTACATAAATTATATTGAAAATAAAGACTGGGTGTAGTTTCCGCTATCTAAACAGAAACAACACATGTATGCATGCCACCAGCCGTGCTAATTCCAGTCATACTAGACACTACCCCTGTTGAAAGACAATTTAACCCTTTACCTAACATGAAAAGCAGACGACACTTGCAAAAAAAAATTCTTGAATAACTAAATTTTTTCATTTTTTGTCTCAAAAACATAGGTTATGACCCCTCGTTGGAACGAGCTCGACGAGCTCGTTCCAACGAGGGGTCATAACCTATGTTTTTGAGACAAAAAATGAAAATATTTTGAAAATTAATTGGCGATTTTTGAGAATAGCGCTGGCCGGTTTTGGCCGTTACGTTGGGTAAAGGGTTAAAGTTTCCAGGCAATATCAACGATGAGTTGTTGTTAGCGGCTAGTCCTGTGAGGTGCCCAGTGCCGATGATTCTTGCACCCGTTTCTGTTTTTGAACGATAATCTAACTGGGTAATATTCCAATTCGACAAAAGCATGCCTTGATGAGAATATTTTATCAGTCGGGACTTAGAATTGTAAAAGTGTTATAGTATTGGCTCCATGTATAAACAAGGAATCGAGATGTCGGTGTTTTGGACAGTTTGTTTGCCGTCTGATGTTATCAGCATATTCCACGGTGCTGGAACAATTCCAGTTTGTAAATTCAATTCAGTCGTGCTTCATCAATTATTGTGATGATGAGTATTCCTGTAATTAGTGTTTGGAATCTAATATTATTGCGTCAGTGGAAATCTATCCCACCAGTGAAAAGTGACCAGTCCATGGCGGCCGTATTGTAAATATCAGTAGTCGTGTTTTGTGTGTTCTTGGTCAACAGGATTGTGTTTTCACGTACACTGGACTTTTCGGTACTTTGTGATTCCCCATAGGGATTTTCTAAACGACACAAAAAGGTGCCAGGATATGCTCGTCAACAATGTGCCCTCACGTGCTGTGGAGAATCCTACGTAAATCGAAAAATTTTGGGAAAACAAGGGTGTACATAATGGTATTTTCAGTGTTATGGTATGTATGTTTGGACACATTTCAGTATGGAATTCCCCACAGACCTTTTCTGGGCCATTCACAAGTCGAAACTCGTACTTTGTTCGCGAAAAAAATCTTTTTTTCTTTCGAGTGGAGAAATTCATTTCTTCGAATTGGTAGAATTTGTGATAGATTTTTTTTTTGCGCCTTTTTTCGAATTGGAGATTTTTTTAGATTTTTTTTTACAACGACAAAATCTAAAATAGATTGAAGTCTCAGTAAATCTCGGCTCGGATCGATTTAAGTGGTACAGAAAATGCATATGAAATCGAGACTCATTAGAAATATCATATACACTAGAAGTTGTCGGTATTTTTAATGGCGAATCATGTCTGTATACAGAAAGGCACAGAATGAGAAACAATTGTCGGTTTTCTGGAATAACGCACCCAACATGTGCCACCAAACATGTTGATGGAGTTATTTGGGATAGAAATACATACACCTGCCAGTTTAAAGTCCATCAGATCCGTAGGGGCTGAGAGACGGGGCACGTCACGGCAACCAGAATTATTCAACTTATTGTTAGATTGTGACATATCAAAGTCCTGATCACCGAAAAAAACGGCCTCTCGGGTCCAAAGAGTTAATGCCCTATTTCCCTATCGTATGGTTGGTATGCATGTAATGTCAAAGTCACAATAACTTAAAATGACGTAATTCAAACACAAGAAAATAAAATTGTCCAAAATAAGATGTTGATCAATTTACAAACAGGGAAGGGGATAAAAAGAAATTACAAAAAAACAGTATAAAGGACTACGATAACAACAAGTCATCATCTATCTTTAACCGTTTACCTCACACGAAGAGCAGACGACACCTGCAAACAAAATTCTCGAATAACTAAATATTTTCATTCTTGTGTCAAAAACATATCTTATGACCCCTCATTGGAACGAGCTCATCCAGCTCGTTCCAATGAGGGGTCATAAGCTATGGTTTTGACACAAGAAAATAAACAATAATGAAAATTGAATGGTGCTTTTTGTAAATAGTGCTGGCCGTTTTTAGCCGTCACGTTGGGTAAAGGGTTAAATAACTTAATAACAGAAATAAGTGGTGATAAATGAGTTTTATTTAATGCTCAGGCATCAATTCACGCTGAAAAATTAAGTCATATTCCCCTGTCGGTCGGCAAAACGAAATATCAAAATGATATTTAGAAATCGATATTTCATCGTAGGTTCGGATGACGAATCACATGTACTTTAAACGAGTCAGCACATCAGTAATGAATTCCAGAGTCCCAAATACAAACGAATTCGAATAATTGATAGTGACAGTGACTGAATCAATTCATTAAATCAGCGGTTTCAAAGTTTGACTTTCTCATTCACCTTCCAGCGAAAAGCCGAAATCACTTTCAAATTTCTTCAGTTCAACTTCACACGTCTTCAGTGCATTGAGTTCAAAAAAAATAAAATGACGTGTCTCGTTATTGAAAATAAGAAAGTGGTGTTTTTTGTTATTGTTCTATTTCTTCGAAACACATTGCGATTATTTCAATTCGCCAGCCTTGGTAAATCGTAAAGTTAGGGGAGAAATAAGACGGAACTACTTTTTGTGCGGATATTCACACATTCCAATGGTTGGAGTTTGGTTGTTGTAATTTTTGTATGGACGCCAGTTCGGCACATAAATTTTGCGCCTTAATGGCAAATAAAGGCCACAAATTGGAGAGTTTGTAGTCGTAGAGCATTAAATAAAAAGAAAATTCACGAAAATTTGATGAATACCGAAAATATCTCGTGAGTGGCTACAAGAAATATGAGGATCTTCACTCGCGACTGCGTCGCTCGTGAAGATCCTCATATTTCTTTGTAGCCACCCACGAGATATTTTCGGTATTCATCAAATTTTCGTGAATATCCTCTATATATCTGTTTGATTGTCAAGAGATTTGTCCTGGGCAGGAATATCCACCAGCAGCGTGCATAGAGTTAATGTGAAAGGTAGATAGATTCACCAGTATAACCCAACTTTGAAGGCGAGGTTCCGTCGATCCTGACTCTACCACCTGTTTATTCTTTGTTTCTTCCATGTTACATTTATACTTCAGATTATTCAGACACAGAGAAGGTGTAGACAGGGTGTATGAGGCATTCAAACACGGTGTGTGTAGGGCGGTATAGCATTGAAACATGTCTGACCGGACAGAGAATTCCGACCACATAGAAAAACTCTTTCTTGATCAGATCGCATTCCGGTCGGGAAACGCTTGCATCAATGACTCGCCATTCACTGAACAGGGCCTCAAACACTTAAAAATCTGTTTTCAGGCCCTCCACATGGTCCGTTTGTCTGCCGCATGCTCCTTTTTATAACCAATGCAAATTTTAAAAAAATAAAAATTAAATGGTTTATGTCTGAAATTTTACCCAAGTTAACAAAATTGATAAATTTGTCACTTAAGTGCAACAAGACTTTCCAATGCTTTAGAATTGGAAAGCCTTCAAGCACTCAAGTGACGAAATACCCACCATCCGTGCATTCTGTAGACTATACGGCGCAAAGCATAAAACAAACTACGAACATAAACTTTTGATGTCAAAGAACTAATGACAAAAACAAAAACAAAATAAAATAAAAACTGCCCGCACATATGCAATTTTACACAAATGGCACGAGAAATAGAACATTTACTTTGTGGGGCCTAAAATAATGATAAAACTAATATGGTAATAAAGTAAAAACAGAATAAAAAATAAACAATAATCGCGTATGAGATTCAAGATTCTAGCGCTGTGAGGTAGAAAGTGGGCGAAGAATTTTCACCAGATCACGACCCAGAAGCGACCAGATCACGACCCAGAAGCGAGTCGAATGAAATCCCCTTTCTTCTTTAGTAGTCGTTGCACTGCAAGAATTATTCATTTGAAATATCGTTTATGACCGTAGGTTCAAATTATTGCTTGTCTTCACTGGGTTTATAGATTTTTCAAACGTCGATCGAAACAAATGAGGAAGTGACTTTGTATTACTACTGAAATAATGTCATGGAAGACTTTCCGTTCCGAGGGATGTGGTTCCGTATAATATACTATAATTCTTTTTTCGATTCTCGATTAAATCAAATTACTGAAACAATACCAAACGTCGATATTACTCCAAACGTCTTGGTGAGTGAGAGTCTCTTCGACTCTAAAACAATATTACTGGAACGTGCTTGAAAAATGGCAGAGCAATTTGAGAATACTCGATGCAAAGTACGTGTTAAATGACACGACCCTTGTGCAGTCATTTCTGAAGAGGAGGATCACTTGAACGCATCTCGGTACAATTTATTTCAATACAAGTTTGTAAACAAATAAAAATATAAAGAGATATGATAAGACTACCCAACGAAGCGACAATTAAAACATTAGATGACATTATTTTGAGATTTGTAAGTACTTATTGGAAATGTTCGCAAACATTCGGGCATACGGAAACAAACCAGAACCCACGGAAGCTCGATAAAAGTGGAGGGGCACCAACTTTCAAAGATATCATGGTTCGGTATAGTGGGAGAAAAGTTACAGTAGTAAATTGATAAATATGTCATGAAACACTATAGTCCTCTGTTAGATGAGCATGTGCGGTGTGGTCACTGCTCTGTCCACGTTTTCTACTTCAACCATCTTCCAACCCGAAGGCTGACCTTCGGGTTGGGAGGTGGTTGACGTAGAAGAAACCGGCCGAAGCAACCGGAGGCGGAATTTTTTTAGGCCAAATGTTGTTTGGATTTGAAAATAATATATTACATAGGAATGTCCATTTCTTAACACGTTTGCATGCGCCCATTTTAACTCATTGTGAAGCCGGGTAACATGTCTTGTGTCCAAAAGTGGAGAGGCATGTTTCCCCTGTGACCCCTGGTTCCGCAGCCTTTGAAACAAAGGTAAGACAAACAAACGTCTTAATATAAAATAAAACACGCTAAAAATAATGGTCTCATTTCTTTAAAAAATAATTGAGATACAACCATGATCTGTTTTGGAACATCTGGAACCAAAAACATTGCGAAATATTGTCGTTTGATTAAGGAAAACAGCGTATTTGTGAATAGCTGTTTTTCATAACCCAGTGAGAGCGATATTTCTGATATTGACACAAATTTGTTTTAGATCATGAAAAAAGTCCGTGAAACGTTTTGCTACTGTTCTAATCTTTCATCAGACTCTAAAAAGAAAATAAAATAAATGGCACTGAAAATTTTACGAGGAGGGGTGCAGGTAGGACCACCGACACCCCCTGTCCATTCGTAGCAGTTGCGCATCCACGATGCGGGTGGTGAGGGAAAAATCAACTTCGGCGATCTTTAATTCACACGAAAAGGTTTGTTGATTTTCTTTATATTTCTTAATTTCAACTGCTTAATGTGTAGATTATGTGAGTGGATACGCCGACACATTAGGTAAAAGGTTAGAGGCAGGCTTAAAAACGAAAAGTTTGGCAAGATCTTGTTTGTCAGTGGGTAAAAAGTACAGCTGTTCCCCCACCGAAGTTTAACGCTTTCGATTGACCTTCGCTTTTATGGACCAAACATATTGCATCGATCTCCAACCAGACCCGAACCAAATAGAATCCGGGGCGGATCGACACGCATGACTGTCTCAGATATTGTCCGTCGGAAAAAAAAAATTGTTTGGTCGCTCGACCCCAACATTTTCTCTGAAAGTCACTAATTTGTTTTGTTTTTAAATGGCCATGAGACGAACTTTCATTACGCAAACAAAATCAGTATGTTTCAAATATTCTCTGTATAAAGGTGCTCGCTTTTAGTATATAACAGTCGATCAGTCATGTACATGAAAAATTCCGTATATTATTAATATTTTAAAGAATTACTTTCGTGAACGAAAGCTGTTCTTTTAAATAATAATAATAAACTAACGTTTCCGTTTATGATTATTTCAAGGAAGTATACTGAGCTCACATTCAAATCCGTGACAACTATTAACGGCCCAGGAGCATTGTCGTAAATTTTAACTCCCGCCTCACCATATCGATAAAATTTTGAGATCTCGGTTTGAGCCTGTCAGGAGACGACGACGCCGGACACATTGCAGCCATCACTATTAGATATAGCGCCATATTAGACGGGGAGCAAGAGTGCGCCGTCCACAATAGAGTCGCCGTGGACTGGTCGTAATCCACGCGTGGGTTGTGATGTCCACGCATGCGTTTACCAGGTAATAAAAATCATCAGCAGCAAAATTTTAATTAATGAAGCACCAGGATGTACATCATTAATTAATTTTTAATGAGTATTCCTATAATTAGTGTATGGATTCTAATAGTATTGCGTCAGTGGAACGTGATTAGTCCAGCGGCCTGCACTATATGTGACTTTAAGAATCGAGCTCACAAACTGACGCCCCAAAATCTTAACGGAAGAAAATAATGATACCACGGCATCAGGGCAACGGAGGAATGGGGAACTAACAGATTAAAAGCAGTGGTGGACCGATTATCCATGAAAGTTATCGGCATCGGCTGAAAATTTGATATCGACACGATATCACTACCCACAGAATGATGGTGGCCGTTAACCAATGTTTATTTGTTTCTTTATTGTGATTTAGCGACACCTACAACTACTAGTTCATATCGCGCCGGACAGTTTTACGAGAACGGCGATGCGAACAACTGTCAGAATCGGACACCATGTTGATCCGTCACAAGTAGCGTTTATCAGCGGTAGAAGTCAAGAGCACATCGTCGTGCAGGAAACAAAGGGCACTGCGCCAACGTATCCCCATGCGGGCAATCAACATTAAGTGTTTTGCACAGGGACACAACTCAGATAACGCAGGTCAGGACCAAAGCTTCGACCTTTCGGGTTAAATACCAATGCTGTAACCAATGAGCCACCGCGCTCCCGGCCGATAACCAATAACTTCATTTTTGTTTCAACGATCTCGATCATATGGAATATAGCGGACAACTGAACTCCAGAGTCAATAAAGCTGATTTTATTTTCAAATTAATATTTCCCTTCCCTTGAAAGAAATGCGGTGGGCACCATCCTACTTTCAGGGAAAGAAGTGATGTCATTCACATCATCATTTGTGATAAAAGATTCTAGAAAGTCAAATTCCTGTATGCTACAGGAATATATGGTATTTGAATTTGAATATCGATGACGGTATTGGAACCATTGACGTGGAATGTTGGTATATGAAAAAAACAGTTCAACTTGAAAGGATTATACTACTAGTTGTCCACTTCTTCCAGAGAATATAAAAATGTACAATAATCAGAAAACTGTTACATCCTGAGGTGTCCTCGATTCCAGTGTAAATTCTCATTCACCCTTCAATATATATAGATGACGAATTTATTTCCTTACTAAAGTCATTTGCTTTCCCCCAAAATATCATTTCCGAGAAATAGGAATATAACCGTGCGACCTATCATATTTTGTTTGACAGTGCTCAATGAGCGCAGCCAAACAAAATATAAGGGGTTGTATTTATAGGTATTCTCATGATGAGATGTTTCAAAGTTAAATGAATTGGTCAATATATCATTTTCGGCATCGTTGTGCGCATCGTCATTGAAGAGGTTTCAATGTTTTTTTAAAGGTTTTAATGGATGTTCAGTGGATTTTGTTCTATGTTTTAAAACAGCGTAAAAATGTCAACAAATACTGTTCAAATGCCATTTCGAATGAGACTAAGGACGATTGGTAACTCCGCTATAAATTATAGTTCCTTTAGTGACCTAATATTTTGTTACGAATTACACAATACCAAAGGAATATTTGTTTTATTGAACAGCTGTGTCAAGTGTATTATGCCATTATCTTATACTATGCCATTACCTTTACCCAACTCAGACGATATCAAAATTTATTATTTTAAATATCATTGTTTTAAATTTTTCAAAAAATTTCAACAAAACCATATCATGTGACCCCTCGTTGGAACGAGCTCGACAAGCTCGTTCCAACGAGGGGTCACATGATATGGTTTTGTTGAAATTTTTTGAAAAATAATATTTTTTCAGCTGCTGAAAGTAGGTAATAAAGGCGGATATACTACAACTTTGTACATGTACGTGTACAACATACGTACACGATGCGTCCACCAACGTGGAATTCGGTGTTAAATCGCACGCTTGTTCACAAAAATGTACAGTGGTCTTGAATCCTCCATGTTTTTTTGTGACTCCTAGATCGCACTTTTAACGTTCAAATACTCGTGGTGAACGCGCGTTTTTAAAAAAAGGCGAAATTGTACATCGTCACTTTTATCTTTTACTTTAGAATTTTTTGTAGACGTTCCCCTCGCAGATCAGACCATCGATCCATCGTTGGCGAACGCGAGCAAAAAATTCTGGGCTAGATAAAAAAACGGTCTGCGGATTCTACATCAGTGGTTCAGAATCCGCTTTTGTTTTGAGGCGGTGGGTTTTTCCCATTTATGACGTCATTAGGGGAATTCCCAACTATGAGAATTCCCAAACTCAGGTAATCGACCGATCGGATCGCTCGATTCTCCGCCAATTGACCGATCGGATCGCTCGATTCTCATAAACTCGCTCATACGGAGTTATCTGCCCTCGTCGTGGGGTGGGGAATATCCTAGGAAATAAATAAAAGTGATCGATATTATATAGGAGAGAGAAAAAAATATATAAATAATAGTTATTTAAAAAAATAAATATATCAAATCGAATAGATAATAAAAGAAAATACGTAAATCATGAGCGATTCTCAGACTATTAGAGCGAGGCTTCTTTTAAACATGCTGATGAGAGCATACGCAATCTGTGTGAACGAAAAACTACGTTCCATCTTGTTAGAACGATGCGTCGGATGTCGGGATCATCTAGACTTCGATCACGAGAATCATTCGTGTCTGACGATGGAAAGGGAAGATATGGTCGTCATGTATTTCGAACCGCCGTTCGAGCGCGTTAGATTCAACGATGTGATCACGTTTTGGAAGAGATTAGTCTTCTGTAAGAATCAAGACAAGCCTACAGATTCGGAAGAACTGAAATTGGCGCGTAGAAGTTTGACTTTAGAAGACAAGGGATGCATCAAGAAATTATTGCTGAACGAAGCATACGTCTAAGTTTTTTTCGTTGATATAAAATAAGGGAGAGTAGAAAATAAAAAAATAAATACACACATAAAATTTTTATCTAATATTAGAAGAAAAAAATGAGAACCAGGAATAAATTGTATCCGACGTTAGTGGACGACGAGGACGAGAAGCCGATCGACGTTTCGCCGACGGCGCCGTCGCTAGAAGAAAGAGAAAAAGGAGAGAGGTATCGCATCGATCAAATCAATAGAATCCAAGAGTATCTAATTCGAGAGAGAGATTCTCGTCGTTCCCTCAAGAAGAAGTATTCGCGTTTCGTGACAGTCGTCAAAGCGATCGACACGACACTCATCACGATTTCCCTGGGTTTACACGCGGCCGGCATCGGATTTTTGTCGACCGCGGTCGGCATTCCGATCGTGTTGACCGTAGAAGGAGTGGCTCTCGCCGCCGGATTGTTTAGCACGCTCGGAAACTTTTTGAGTAGGAAATTATATCTGAAGGCGAGGAAACACGACAAGATTCGCGTCTTGGCCGACTCCAAGATCGACACGATATCCGAAATGATCTCTATGGCGTTGAAAGACGGTAGGATATAGGACGGAGAATACTTCGCGATATTGAGCGAGAAAACGAAATACGATGCCATGAAAGAAGCCGTGAGAATCAAGACCCGTCAGATCATCAAGGAAGAGATGAAGGATTCTCTCGTGGAAAAGGGGAGGAAAGAGGCCAGGGAGGAATTCAGTAAGATGATAGAACTCAAGAGCAGCGATTGAAAAAAAATATATATATAATGAGAACAGAATTTAAAAAAAAAAAATATTAAATTTATATATAAAATAAAAAAACGAAATTAATTTAAATAACTCTTAAAAAATGTATTGCGTAAAGTGTAAGAGAGTTACAGAGACGAGTAATTCTCGAGAAGTGCGAACTAAAAACGACAGACGGATGCTTCGCGGAATTTGCGACGTGTATGGTTCTGTCAAGACGCGATTCATCAAAAAAAAAAGAACGCGAGCAAAGGTAAAGGCATCGTGAATAAAATGATCAACAATCTACCTTTCGAAATGCATCTGCCCGGTCACAGTTTCACGGGACCCGGAACAAAATTGAACAAGAGACTCAACGTCGATCTGACTCCCAAATCTTGGAGCAAACCCGTGAATAGGGTGGACGCGGCCGCGTACGATCACGATCTGTGCTACGTCGAACATCCCGACACCAAGACTCGCAACGACGTCTGCGATAAAAACATGTTGGGGAGATTGAGAGGCATATCGAATCCGACCAGGAGAGAGAAGATGGAACGTTCGCTGGCCGGCAATCTGATCGGTGCGAAACGTCGATTCGTTCAAAAAAAAAGCGCATCTGAAAAGAAGAAGAAACGATTATTGACGAGCGAATTGGCCGAGGAGTTACACAAATCCATAGTGCGTAAATTTCGAAAGAGAAGGGTGTTCGTGAAGGGTCTGGATGATATTTGGTCTGCCGACTTGGTCGACATGAGATCGTTTTCGAGGTGGAACGAGGGCGTCAAATATCTATTGACGGTCATCGACGTGTTTTCCAAATACGGTTGGATCAGAGCTTTGAAGAATAAATCGGGACCTCTCGTCGCCGAGGCTCTGAAGAGCGTGTTCGACTCGTCTTCTCGAAAACCGAGTAAATTGTGGGTGGACAAGGGAAAGGAATTCTACAACAAGGACGTTCGTCGATTGGTAGACCTCTACTCGATCGAAAACGAAGAGAAAGCCACCGTGGTGGAACGTTGGAATCGAACGATGAAGGAAAAGATGCACAGATACTTCACGGCGAATTCGACCAAGAAATACATATACACTCTGAACGGTCTGGTCAAAGATTACAACAACACGCGACACAGATCGATCAAGATGACTCCCACGGAAGATAGCGATCCTCGAAACGAAAAACGGGTCTACGCGAATCTATATCCCGAGAGATCTAAGATCAGGAACAAGTTTAGAACCCCGAAATTTGCGGTCGGCGATCGAGTGAGAATCTACGCTGATAAGAAGCACTTCGAAAAAGGTTATACTCCTCGATGGACCTCGGAAATCTTCGTAATCAGCAAAATATTTCACACCGATCTGGTGACTTACGAAATCGAAGCTTTGGATGGAGAAGAGATCATCGGAAAGTTTTATGAACAACAATTACAGAAGACGAAGTTTTGATGAAGAAGACAACATTTTTTTTTATTTACTCTCTTTGACATTTTCTTGTTTACACACATATATATAAGAGAGAAAAAAATAATAAAAATAATTAAAAACTATTTTTAGATAAAAAAGCAAGTTAATTAATAAACAAAAAACTAAAAATCCTTTAAAATGACGAATATACTAGATATAGCACAAAGCATAGTGAAAGATGAAAGTATTCAAGAATATGAGGTTCACGAATACGAACCGGTAACTGGGACGAGTTTGAACAATGCTGGAGAGATAAGAATCAACATCAAAACTCAAGATCTATTCGTACATCCTAGCGAGAGTTACATAGTGGTGCAGGGACGTCTCACCAAGGAAGATGGGAGCGACTACACTGACGACGACACGGTTACTCTAGCCAATAATGGCATCATGCATCTATTCAGTAACATAAAATACATGCTATCCGAACACGAAATAGAATCTGTTTTTCATCCCGGTCAGGCCACCACGATGTTCAGACTCTTGACGTATCCTGATGATTTTTCGATATCCAAAGGACTTAATCAGTTGTGGGTGAAAGACACCGTTGGTCCTGCTAGCGCCGGCGCCGCCGTGATATTCGACTACGTCGTCAAGACGTCCAGACCTAAAGGAACGTTTTCGTTCAGGATACCTTTGAAACACATCTTTGGATTCGCGGACGATTACAACAAGATCATGTACGGATTCAAACACAATCTAACGTTGATTCGAAAAGGAAACGACGACGCAATAGTGAGACTCACTGCGACCGATGCGGGTAAGATAACTCTACACAAGATATCGTGGTTCATTCCGCATGTGGAGCCTTCGATCATGGAGAAAGCGCGTCTCTACAAGATCATAGAATTCAAGAGTAAATTACCCGTGGGATTTAGAATGAGACAGTGCGACACAGCAAGCATTCCTCCCTCCATGAATCACTTCGATTGGAGATTGACGGTGAAATCTGCTTCCGAGAGACTGCGTTTCATCATGGTTGCGTTTCAGACCGATAGGGACGGGTCTCAGGAAAAGAATGCGTCGTTGTTCGATCACTGCAGTTTGAGAAACATGCAAGTGTTTCTGAACGCCACGAGATATCCAGCAATCGATTACAATGCGTCGTTCAACAAGAACGATTTCTGCAGACTGTACGGTGACGCCGCTGATTTTAGAAAGAAGTATCACGGTCTAGACGAATTGATGAGCAACCCCAACATATCTCCATGCGAATACAAGTCGATGTATCCCATGTTCGTATTCGACGTCAGTAAACAGAGTGAACGATTCAAGAGTAGCGTCTTAGACATTCAGATCAAGATGCAATTCGATAGGAATGTTCCAAGAAAAACCGAAGCCTTTGCCCTGGTCGTGTTGGACAGAGAATTACAATTCGAATCGGATGGAAATAAGATGTCGATTATTTGATGAGAGACGAGTGCGAAAAAAAAAATAAAAAACAAAAAAAAAATAAAAAGTAATGAGTCATTATTAAAAACAAAAAAACAAAAAAGAATAAAAAAAAAAATTCGTTTTTAATGATATTTTTTTAACAAAAAAAAGTTTCATCCGAGAAAAACTCGTCTTTTTTCAACATTCTCAACGTATAAAATGTTACAATTCCTAAGTAGTCACGTAGAAAAGGAAATACACGTTCCATTTTCATGTTTGAAAAAAAAAGAAGATTTTTACGATTACGTTCTGAATTATTTAAAAGATCGCGTGCTATTCACTCGAGAGAAACAAAAAGGATATTTCATGATGAAGATATTAAAACTCGAACAGATCTTAGATTGTTCGATCCTGTGCGATCATCTCTCCATTTCCGTCAGATGTTCCATCCTGTGTTGCAAGCCAAAAAACAAAAAAAAAAATGTGGAAAAATGGTTAGATAAACAGCGGGATAGACGATTGCAAATGAAAAGAATGAGATGCTTTCCACCATCACCACAACCTTCTGAAGAGAATGGTAATGATGCGAGTGTTACCGAGAGATGCACAACATTCGTTCATAATTATGATTCGGATAAACAAAAGTGTTGTTATAAATGTATCATATCACAAAGAAAAAGAAAACAAAGAAGAATCGACGCTGAAAATTGAGAGAAAAGGAAACGTCATTATAATATATGGTGATAGTGAAGAAGAAGGAAAACAAAAAAGAAATGAGATCTAAAGATGATCTCATTACTTTTTTTTTTTTTTTTTTTTTCGATCAGTAGACTCACCACGGAAGTGGCGGCTTCGGGATTATTGGTTTTCGTAATGAAATTAATCCTGTCTCCGGCGTTCACTTTGAGAGGCGTGCTGAACGTGCTAACATTCGCGTGTTGATTCTCAGTCTTTTCGACTCTGTATCTCTTATCACTCTCCACATCATTCACCATGAGATTGATGACCACTCTGTTATTCAAATCCGAGGAAGCCAGACTCATTCGAAGGATTTCACCTCCCAGCGGCATGGGATATCCCACCTGACCATGTTTCGATCCGCTACTTCCATTTACGAAAGACCACTCAGCTTTTCCTTCATCTAAGGTGCCAGCCTCTTTGGCTCACACGGTGATCAATTGTCTAGCATACTTTACTTTCTCCACCACCGAAATCAGGGTGCAGGCATCCGTCATGTGCATGGGTTCCGGTAGATTCGTGAGTGCGTGTCCACCCATGTCTAGTTTACCTTCCATGATGTCGCCCTTTCTCCAGACCGAGTTGTCGTCCACGTACTTTCTGCTGACCACGCTGGAATCGAATTCAGGATCGTGATCGAGACCAAATAAATTGTGACCGTTCATGATGATGCCACCCTCCATGGTTCCGCCAGATTGTTTGTTCAGGTAGAGATGGTCCACTTGCGATTCTAGGTATTCTTGTGATTGTATCACGGCAGAATCCACGTAGCCCTTGTTGACAGTGGTTGAGTCTGCATCCATGTCGTCAGTCTTCGACAGATTCAATATCTTGTTGAATCCCGCATTCAGATCTGATTTCTTTTCTCATCCATCAGACTTTCTCTGTTCCAGATCTACGTAGTGTTTGGTCGCCACGTCCTTGGGATTCGTGGGAGTGGCCACGTTTGTTATCTTGTTATAATTGGCGTTCAATTCCGAGTGCATCGTTTTCATAATGTATCTATTTCTCAGGTGTTCACTGAATCTCGCGTGAGAGTATCCACGTATTTCTTGGTCGTGGCATCGGTGGGATCTATGGGATTCACGACGTTCACCAAACATTTGGATTTCAGATCGAGATCGTCGGTCATGGTTTTATCCACGTAATTATCCAGCAGGATTCATTTGAAATCGGCGTTCCCCCGTCAACATATTTTTTAGTCGCAGCATCTGCGAGATCTATCGGCTTGGGAAGATTGTAGAACTTCTTATCGTTCATGTTCAAAGGTTCCTCTCGAGGTTCGTATCTCCGAACGTAACGTTCGTCCAAGTTGGCAACGTTGTAACCATCGTCGACTTCGAAAGTCTTCCTTTTCTTTCTCGGGTTGACTTTTTTGTCATCACTTCTACCAAATTTATCGACTGCCATGTGGTTGTGGGATTTTTTTTGTTTTTAGAAAAATATGTTCAAACGCAGTTTGTTAAAAATGAACTATGTTATTTTATTTTTCATTTTTATTCGATTAAAATTTTTTTAAAATAATCTCTCTAATGTAAATCATTGAGAATGTCTTGAAATCGATCTTCAAACCATCTCTTGAGAACGTAGAGACACAGGTGACTGCAAAACACTTGATCTGGTGACTGCACTTGTTCCGTGTTGTAACGAACCATCGATTTGTTGAAATAGTTCTCTATTTCTTTTGGCGGCGAGATTCCGCAGCTGTCGAAATAATAATTTTTCTTCTTCCCGTTCTTGATCCACGCCACTCAGTGAGTGCCTTCACCCGATGAATCGTCTAGATTTAAAATTCCGCATCCCGATTGTCGAGGTCTTCTCTTTGGCAAGGCATCTCTGGAAAACATGCCTAGAAAATCTTTGATTTTCAAATCTTTTGCCCCATTCAACAGATCGATGTTGGATAGGGGTTCGTTAGGTAAGACGACACCTTCTACGGATATCTTTATTTTCTTATTCATAAATGCGTATATATTTTTTTTTATTTATTTTATTATAATTTACTAAAAATGACGTTATTTTTTCTATTTTTTTCTTTTTCTTTTTAAACTAACTCTCTCGATGTCACTATCGATTTCTATAATTTTGTGTTCATCTAATTTTTCTTGATTTTCTGGAATCCTATCATCCACAATCATATCTGGAATCTTATCATCCACAATCGTATCTGGAATCCAATCGTCCACATTCATATAGTCTAAAATTAGATCCAAAGTCCAATGTCCGAGTGCCAAAGTGCTTATTTTATCGTCTAATATGAATCTCTTATTGTCGTCGGCCGTCAGCAAAATCTTGTTGACTATTTCGGTATACACGTCGTGATTTTCGCTTCGAATCGATTTCATAGTCTTATACACCGGATCACTTCCTAACAGACAATCTTTATACTCTTGGAAAGAGATGTTTTTCTTCACCACGCACGCTTTAACTCCTTTGCACTTCTTGATCTCTTCATCATCTTCTAGACGATAAGCATACAGTTTGGGTCTCAAGCCCACGAATTCGATGATCTGTTTACCGCCGCTCTCATCCTTAAATTTACCCAACACCTTCTTGTTGTCGTTCGATTGAATGTTGGACGGGTGATCGACGGGATAATTGCTCATGTCGAACCATTCGGCCACGTCCTGAGATATATCTCGGTAGACGTCTTTCGTCTCTATCTCGTAAACTAAACTGTCCATGTCGGTGAACAGTAGTTTGGCTTTATCGCCAAATTTTGGTTTGACGTAATCATAGTGAAACTCGTACATCAATCGCTTGCTGACATCTAAGATGATCGGTCTGAGATAACACAGTTTGTAGAACTTCAGGTGCGTCTTTTGCATGTGAACGGCCACTAGATTTTCGTCGAATATGGTTCGGTGTTTGTAATTGGGTTTCGCCACTAATTTTTTAGCTCTTTTCTCAGACGTGAAGAGTCGAACGTCGGTTCTCTTCCTGATGTTTTCCATCGATTTGCCGTACACGCAGTTGTTCATGAGTTTGAAGAAATCTTTTTTGAAATCATTCTCGGCTCGAGTTCTGAGATTCGTGTTGAGATCAATGTATTTTTTCATCCAAGGCTCTTCGTCGAATCGAATGATGCAATGTATGTCGACTAATTTCATCCCGTAATCGACGTACTGTTTCAAATTCTCGCTGTAGATGACTTAGTTACGTTTGTTAAATAAATTGGGAATGAGTTTTTCCTCGTCTCCTTTGTTCGGTTCCATTCGTTCGGGAGCCAGCGCATAATCATTGTGTGAATCGTGTAATTCTTCCGGATAGTTCAAATCGACTTCTAAAATGCAAGGATAGTCTCTCCATTTTTGCATCTCTTCCGGTTCCTTCACCCATTCGAAATTTCTAATCGGTAAAGGATGGCTCATAGCCCAACTGTACAGATTATTAGCGTCCCAATACTGTATGTATTTAGTCGACCGTTTCGAATCGAAACCTTCTTTCATGTAGGGATTGTTAGCTTCAGAATATCTGTGAGAGATCATCGAGACGCCACCTCTCGCAGCCCTTTCGAACATGAGCAACATGTCCACGTTGGATAATAATTCCAGTTGGACTTTGGTAGTCTTTAACAGAGCGTCCCATGCCAGACCGGGTGCAGTGAAATACCAAGCAGGATCCAGATCGTAATTTCGACAACAGACGTCTCGAAAATTTTCGAACACGTTTGCCAAGAGCAGAACGTCGGTCTTCAGATAGAGATCATGATAATCTCTCATGGTTTTCATATCGAATGATTTCCACACGTTTTTAGCGTGTTCGTAATTCTCGTCAGAAATGTCGGATTCGTATAATTTCGAATAAAAATCTTCTTTCGAAGGTAGTGCGGTGTCTTCGAATCTCTTTAGATTGTTCATGTAATCGTAAGGATAGACTCCTTTCCTCAACATGATGTCTACTCGTTCTCCGAAATGTTTGCTCTTGATTTTAAATTTATCCTTGCTCATGTTATCGACTAATTTTTCCAGAGCGGTCAACATGAATTTAAAACTGTCGATGAAACGTATGCATCTACGAATGGATTTCGTTTTTTCTTTCAACGTCTCTCCATCAATTACTCTTTTCTTCTCCATGAGCTTCCATTTCGTGAAGGAAATGTATCTTTCTTCGCTGTTCACGACGCAATTTAATTCTTCGTGTGAGGTGCTGAGATTTTTCACGAACAGATGACTGTCGTAACCTGAGAGATTGTGAAACATCACCGGATAGAAAGTGGCATCTCGGTATTTTAAATTACACTTGCTGTGAGCCGGACCGCGATACAGACCTGTGTAATGATCATGGTCTCTAACCTTCTTATTTTCCTCCAAATTCTCGTCGAACGATTGTCTGCATATGTGACATTCGGTGGCTCTGTTATTTTCGTCCTGCTGCTCTCGCATGATGATCATTTTCGCCGGAGTTTTGAATTTGTCGTATAACATTTGAATTTTCGATTCTAACTCTTCCACGAACCTTTGAGCCACGTCGTCGTCTTTGCACTGTTTCGTGTAGGTGAAGGGACCCATGTCGTGTTGCGAGTCAAAAGTGCATTTCACGTAAATGCAATAGCCCAAAGGTATGTGTTTTTGATATCTTTCGACGTAACTTTGAAGAGCGTTGGGTTGACAGGAACTCATTTTCGCGGTGAAACATTCGAAATCGGCGTACACGACGAATGGTACTTTTAACCTTCTATTGTGATTTTCAAACTTCACGATGGTGTTGGGTTTGGGCATTTCGACGGCGACACCTTGATTTTCGTTGCAATATTCCTGATGTTTCGCTAATGATTTTTCGCTCTTAAATATGTTCATGCAATTGTAACATAATGATATCTTTCCTTTATGATTATTATTTTGTTTCGACAGCAATCGGGTCAGATGTTTAACCCAACAATAATGGCGATTGTCACCATTCGTAACCAATAATAAAAAAATCGTCTTTTGTCTTCTGAGATACGAAGTCTGTCTGAGAGGATACATCTTTTGATTTTCGTCATTGTATCCCAAGACGTTCACCGCTACGGTAGGATTTTGAACCTCAAAATGTTCGATGTGTTTTAACTCTGTTGGAAAAGTCACTCCGGTCCAATCGAGATTTTTAGAAGTTTCCTCATAACGAGAAACTCTATCGGAGTGCATTTCGACAGGGTATAAAGCAGAGGTGACTGCCCATTTAAAACACTGATCATCTTTATTTCTCACGTTGACCACGGCGTGTTTCTTAGTCAAGAAATCCGGTAATTCCAAGTAGGAAGATCCTTTCAATGGATCGTTTTTATTTATGTGAATTTCGAGTTTCAACACCTCATCGAACGTCCAATTACTACCTTTATGTTGATAATTCGCGAGAGATGTCAACAACTTGTCTTTCATCTTTTCGAAAACGTCCGATAGATCTGAACCTCGAAATACGGGTTCGACGTTAGATCTGAAATATGCAATTTTCACGATGCTCTCGCCGGACTTCACGTCGATTTTATTCATTATGCAATGGAGTATCATCTTAATTTTTAATCCCACGTTCATGTATTCGTGAAACAAATCCAATACTTTTTTCTTCGCCTATTCCATGAACAATTTTGGATCGATTTTCTTGAACGAGGGAACCACGTTGAAAGTTTTAAAAACGTCTTTGATTGCACTCTCCCATTCTGCGGGTTTTGATTGGTATGGTTCTGCAACGAGTTGTGTTACATATTCTTCTCCTTTCTCTTTGTTGATTGCTCGTTGAATTTCGCTCGATATATCTCGTTTGTCTAGAATCTGAAGTGCATCACTCGTTTTCGTTTTAGTTTTTCTGTTCTTTTCTTTGGAAACTTGATGTTCTTCAACGGCTTTTCGTTTAGTCGTCTTCTTATTTTTCACAATCGAAACGTTTTGGGTTTTTTTTCGACGTCAGCATTTCAATTCCTTTTACTATCTTCTCATTTTTCACAACCGATGCATCTTTTGACGTCGCTGCTATCGACATTTCGTTTGCCTTTCTAGTGTTTCGCAAATATTCTTGTATGACTTCAATTTTTTTTGATTTAGTTCTATGATTTCTGAAATCTGAAATTTGTAATAGTTAACAAATCTCGTTTATCTGAGGTATGGTTTTCTCATTTAAATTTACCATTGTTTTATCTGTTTGCTTCATTTGTAAGAATATTTTTTTTATTAAATAATTTGTTAAAAAAGTTTTGCTTTTTTACTCTTTTTATATATATAAAAAAAAAAAGAAAAAAAAAGTTAAATTTTAAATTCAATTTTTTTTTCTTTAATGTGTTTTTTATTCAGAAACAAGGCTAATTTTTAAACGTTTGAAGTCTTGCACGTTCTAGACTATAATTCGGATGTTTAGACTTGATCATTGTTTTTACCTCAAAATTGAGTTTGTAAGAATATTTTTTTTTAACTTTTATTTATATATAAAGAGAAATAAAGAGAAACTTTTTTAACAAATTATTATTTAATACAAAATTTAAAATATACCTTATTTGCAAGAATTCATAAAAACCAAATAATCGATCATGACAACAACACCTAAAAGATGTGAATTGAAATTGAAACAAGACGAAGGGCATGAGAAATTCGGTTTTAATATCTATACATTACAACCACATGATCCCATTGAATTGAATGAGGTCGAGATGGTGGACTTAGAGCGCTACTACCACAAATATCGAAAGTGTTTGAAATTGGACGAAGCCACGCTCGATTTGTTTTACGAGTACCAAAGCGATCTGCTGAATAATATCATCATCGCCAAAGACAGAGAATTCGACAAGGGTGATTTATTGTTGTCCTATGGAGGTTACATATATCCAATAATCTCACTCGAACTCGTGAACAAATTGGGTGGTGAGAGCGCATTCGCCTATGAAAAAAAACTCAAAAGAGTAATGATAAACATTCACACCATTTTCGTAAGTGGAAAAATGACGAATGTCAACCTGCTAATAACGGACTTGGAAATATAAACAATAGAGAGATTGAAATTTAAAATTTAACTTTTTATATATATATAAAGAGAAAAAACTTTTACTAAAAAATTTTACATTAAAAAAATTAAAAATTAAAAAAACAACTTTTTTATATATATATAAAGAGCAAAAAGAACTTTTTAAACAAATTATTATTTAAATACAAAATTTAAAATATACATTATTTGCAAGAATTCGTAAAACAAAAAACTAAATAATCGATCATGAAGACAGCAACACCTAAAAGATGCGAATTGAAATTGAAACGAGTCAAAATGAATAAGAAATTTGGTCATAAAATCTATAGATTACAACGACACGATCCCATTGAATTGAACGAAGTTGAGACGAAGGGCTTAGAGCACAAATACGACAAATATAAGATGCCTTTGAAATTGGATGAAGCCACGCTCGATTTGATTTACGAGTACCAAAGCGATCTGCAGAACATCGTCATTGCCGAAGATAGAGAATTCGACAAGGACAATTTGTCGTTGCTCTATGGAAATTACATATTTCCAAACATCTCATTCGAACTCATGAAGAAATTGGGTGGTGAGAGCGAGTTGACCGATGTAAAAAAAACTCAAAAGAGTAAAGATAAACATTCAACACGTTTTTGAAAAAGGAGAAGACACGAGTGTCAGCATGCTAATAACGGACTTGGAAATATAAACAACAGAGTGATTGATTTTTAGCGAAGAAAAATGAAAAAAAAAAAGTAAAGAGATCATCTTTTGATCTCATGTTTTTTTTTTGTTTCTTCGCACTCTGTCTCACGATATTCGTCATTATCGTCTAATTGTTTCTCCACGTTTTTATCCATTTAAATATATTATTTTATACTTTCTGTGATTTATATTTTAAACAATTTTATATTATAATGACATATTCAAAATCGGTATGTTCTTAAACGGCGAATTCTCACCGAGCAACAAACCCTTGCCGAGTCGCTCGATGTTCCGTGCACTCTTCAGATAGAGACCGTTTCTTCTCAGAGAGTTGCCACCTCTAACGGGTTCTACATACAATCCTTTACCGCTGTCGTCTACGTGGACACGACACACGGCTCCTCCCTTCTTCAAGAACAGTCCGCTGCCACCCATTAATTTCTCAACCGCCGAACTAGCGAGTCCCGTGAGAGCTCCCACGCCGAGAGTCTTTCCGAGAAAGGGTAGTGCCTTTGCGGCGAAGGGTAATGCTTTTGTGGCTATTCCTGCCAATAGCGGTAGGAAACCACCTTTCATTCTCAAATTGTATCTCAATTGAGCGGGACTCAATCTCACCGTCAACCCTCTTCCATCATGAATCGCTTTCTCCATCCTTTTGATTTGACTTCTGGTCCAGGCGATCGAATCCTGACCACCTCTTGTCAGATCTTCGCGAGTGAATTTGAATCTCACCACCTCGCCTCGAGTTGTTAACGCTCTCTTAAGTTTCTTCCTCTGTCCTGCGGATATGTTCACGTTTTTAACCACGTATTGTGTCATAATTCTGTTTTTTAAAATATCTTTACTTCAATTGTTTCTTGTTTAATAATTATATTAAAATAATTTTGTAAAATTAATATTGCGTTTATTTTATTTTTGTTATCTATATATATACACAATATTTTTTTTTTTTTTTTGCTTTTATATTTCTCCTATGTGAAATCGTATCGTCACTCTCTCTCCCCGAAGATCTAACAGTTCACCATTTTGATCCGTCAATGTGGTTTTGAGACTATACAACGTGTCCAAAATCACTGGTAGATAAACTAAATTTCGAGGTCGCTCCACGATCTTATAACGCGGCGACACGTTTGGAAAGAAGGAATAGATCGTTGGTTGAGCGCTACCATTCACGTAACTTCCAGCAATCACGTCCACGTTCACCAGAATGCTATTGACTGCGAGAATGTCGACCGTATTTTCAGATGCCGCGTGGCCTCGATACATCTTTCGATCGAATCCCAACATCTTGCCTATAGAATCGTCCGTGTTGAAATCCACTCGAAAATTATCTTCCAAATCCAACATCGTCTGTAAGGTATTAGGATTGGGAGCGAGTCTGATCTTGTTGCTTCCCTTTCCATCCGTCTTCATTCGCGTCTGAATGTAATTGTTCAAATCGTCTATGTCGTAACTCCCTTTGGGAATTCGAATCTCCAACCAATCCGTTCCGTCGGAATACTTGAACGAGTTATTCTTTTCGGTGACGTTGGGAAAGGAATAATAAGTCTCCAGATTCACCAAAGCCATCTCATAACTTTTCTCTCTATTCAATTCGATGGAAGGTTCGAATTTCGTAGCGAATCGACTCGAATCGCCACTCACCACGATTTGAATGGATTGTTTCGCAGCCGTATTCTCGGCTATCCGTTCTAACAATTCTCCATGTTCAAACATTATATTTAATTTTAATTTTATTTATTCAAAACTAAATATTTAAAGATTTATTATTTTCTAATTTTTTTTATTTTCACGCTCTATCTTATTATCAGAAACATAAAACTTGTCGAATCCGCACCGATTTTTTCCGCGATTAAATTCGCTTGTCAAATCGATCACAACGAAATTGTAAAGTCCACCATCCCAAACCCTCTTGCAGAATCTCCTGAATTCCGCAGCGCTCATGTCGTTTGCGACGTGATCGCCGTAGATGTGATTGAGATTCTTGAGATCTTGGCGAAAGAGACATAGAAAATTAGCGTTCTCCCTTATCGTCTGTCTGGGCAACCGAAAATAATTCTGCGACAGGTAGAAACAGTCCACGTTGCTGTGTCGACCCCTAACGTAATACGATTCGCATCGGTTCTGTCTTTCCAAAAGCAGATCGTCGAAAATCACGAGATTCTTATCTTCCGATTTCAGTTCCCTAGGATCCGAAACGTCGCTAGCGTTCTCATAAAATCGACACTCGAAGTTCGAAGATACATTTCTCTTCATCAGCTCCGTCGCCGCACCGTCCAAAATGGTCGAAAGTGGAGCTCCGCTCTTGTCGAATTCCTCCCTACTCTCAAAGATTCTGGCTATGACGTCCTTGGGCAACCTACGATCCATGCACTCTCGAAGCAATCTGTATTCGGGTTGAAACAAGCTCTTGCCAAACACGAACAAACTGTCGTAATCTAGCCAGTCGGGTCGGGACAACAGATTCATCAACAGATTGGTCTTTCCACAATTCGATTTTCCCACTATCAAACCTCTTATGCTCTTGGGAAAGAACTCGTTATTCGACCTCTTGGTCGCGGCGTCGTTCCAAGACATATCTTTAATGTTCATCTTTGTTTTATTTTGTTTGTTTGTTATTTTAGATTCTTTTCAAACGCAAATTTTTTACGTTTTTCAAACTCTGTTTTTAATGTTATTATTTATTTATATCGCACCGTCGCGAGTTCTCTTCAATCCGGATCCACTCGTCATTTTGGCTAAATCTTGTATGGGCACCACGGCATCCTTAAAATCTTTCCAACGTTTCGGCGTTCGCTCTAACGCAGCTCGCTTCGCCGGCGGACTGATCAACTTGTCGATCAACGCGTCGACTGCCCTCTTGCCAGCCACAGAAGCTATCCTACCACTGGCTTCGGAGGCGGCTTTCTTACCAGCATCCAAAGCCGTCTTCTTACCGACCTCAAACGCGGTCGATGCGAGTTTTCTACCCGCGTCGCTCGTGAACGCTCGCATTATAGAATCGACGATGCCAGAACCGCCTTGAACGTAAGTTCTGACGTATCCCCTGTTCTTTATCACCAACATATTTTTTATGATATTTTTTTGTTTTTTTTTTTCACTGGTAAATCGTTTTGTTGTTTTTAAATACTTTTATTATTCTAGTGTAAGAATTTACTGTTTTATTTTTGTTTGTTTGTTTGTTTCTCTCTACTTATTATATACACATCAATCCTTCAATTCGTTCATCAGCCTTTTATACTGGTTTTTATTCAAAACCTTCTGTCTTAACAATTCGTCAGATATAGCAACTATCTGATTATCTAATCCCGTGTTACCAGCCCGTCTGCTCGCCATGAACAAACTCAATCTCTGAGACAGAGCGTCGGAATCGCTCGGAAGAAAAGTGGTTTTCACCCCTTTGCCAGTCACCGATTCGACGAACTTCTTGTTCATATCCCATATGGGTTTCACCACTTTCGTCCACTTGTAACCTCTGTTGGCTTTGGGTCTCATCTCTCCGGCATCGTTATTTCTCTTCATGGCGTGGGTCTGAACCAGAATGTCTCCGTAATTATCGAAATCCTGTTCCATGTAATCGCCGGGCTTGTCGTAAAGGAGCAATCTGCGCAGACCATCAGTTACTTTATACTTATTCGAACCCACGATCAATTCATCATCGTCAATTTCTACTTCTGTGTCTCCCACAAAAGTTCTACCCTCAGAATCCTTATAAATTCCGTACGACTGATCTCTCTTACCGCCATCATCATCGGACGATGCGACGCTACTAGTGGTGATAGTCGAAGCTGTATCGTCGCTCTCGCTCAAATCTGTTTGAATTCCCGTGGGAACGTAATCCGGTGTAGATTGAACGGAATACCGATTTCCGAAACTAGGAGGCAACGAACCCATTCTCAAAGAACTCTTCTTTATGGGTCTCAATTCTTCGACTATCTCCTTCCTGCTTCGCTCTTGACCCTCCGTCACGGGTTTAAATATTTTTGTGGCTTCGCGTTTGAGTTCCATCTCACCAAGGCGTCTGCTCCTATCAGCCGACTGAATCCCCTTCTTAGCACGTTCATACTGGTCTAAAATTAGATCTCGGCGCCTAGGAACCATCTGTAAAAACATCTTTCGTTTTTAATTGTTAATGTTCCTTTGAGTATGCTAATATGAGTTATTTATTATTTTCAAAATTAAATGTATAATTATTTTTATGTTTTAAGTAAATAAAAATCTTCTGTCTTTAATATAATAACTAAAAACCAGTTAAGGAAAAACATTTATAAATAAGAATTTTTTTGCAGAAAAAAAAATATGAGAAAAATAATACTCCATGAATATCTTGTAATATTTTGGGTTAAAACCCCGTTAGTACTCGCACGTTGAACAACGCTATTTTCTCTAAAATTTTTACATGGTAATCGCTCAGTCAAAAAAACAAGGGTTGAAAAATATTTTAAAAAAATTCTCTGGCGAGAATTTTTTTGGGCAGAAAAAAATATGAGAAAAATAATACTCCATGAATATCTTGTAATATTTTGGGTTAAAGCCCCATTAGTACTCACACGTTGAACAACGCTATTTTCTCTAAAATGTTTACATGGTAATCGCTCAGTCAAAACATCGCTTTGATCCATAGAAATAGTTTTTTCAGATAAACCATTTAACTTGACATTAATCTCATTTGAATAAAAACCTGTAATACATCTCAGGCGTGACAAAATAACGTTCTCAGTAAGTGTCTGTACAGTAAATGTCACTTTGACATGCGACCTGCTTGCCAGTTTTGATAAAACACAGACTGATGATTGTAGACTGACATTCGAATGAAATGGTTTAACATGCCCAAGGCGCGCAGGAGCTCTATTTACCACTTTTATTTATTTCCTAGGATATTCCCCCACCCCACGACGAGGGGAGATAACTCCGTATGATCGAGTTTACGAGAATCGAGCGATCCGATCGGTCAATTGGCAGAGAATCGAGCGATCCGATCGGTCGATTAGCTGAGTTTGGGAATTCCCATAGTGGGGAATTCCCCTAATGACGTCATAAATGGGAAAAACCCACCGCCTCAAAACAATTGAGAGTTCTGGACCACTGGTCTTGAATCCGCAGGCCGTTTTTTTTATCTAGCCCGGAATTTTTTGCTCGCGTTCGCCAACGATGGATCGATGGTCTGATCTGCGAGGGGAACGTCTACAAATTTTTTTAAAGTAAAAGATAAAAGTGACGATGTACAATTTCGACTTTTTTTAAAAAACGCGCGTTCACCACGAGTATTTGAACGTTAAAAGTGCGATCTAGGAGTCACAAAAAACATGGGGGATTCAAGACCACTGTACATTTTTGTGAACAAGCGTGCGATTTAACACCGAATTCCATGTTGGTGAACGCATCGTGTACGTATGTTGTACACGTACATGTACAAAGTGGTAGTATATCCGCCTTTATTACCTACTGCTGAATTTGCATATTACGCGGGCGGATGCGGGCGATTCGTTGGGTAAAGGGTTAAGACAATCACATTTACTGCATATTCGTGTTTTCACATCATGCTACACAAAGGTGTAAATATTGCAAGTGGCTGAGAGCATTAGTTTCATCATACTTTTCAGCCAGTCAAATCAATAGATAACTGTACGTCAGGGAACAAAAAAAAATATGGTTACTAATCTGCATGTCATCACAAAATTCGCGATTTGCACAGGATTTTTATCAGCATGAATATAGGTAGAGGGTCGTTTTCGCTATGGTAAGTATGGGTCCGAAGCATTTCCGATAACAGTAATGTCGACCTATCTCTCACTCAAGTCTCCCAAACAGTCCGCATCCCTTCATCAAATTTCCAAGGCCTACCTTCAAGTCTGGTCATTAAATGCCACAAAACAGGTTTATCTACATGTGGCTACTAATTCCCAAATAGGAATTATTTATTGTGCCTTTAACCACACTGAAAAAATAAAATAAACGATTGATTTATCTCTGAAATAAAAGATTTATCAATTAAAATGTCTCTGTCCGAGAGGACCACTGCATTCTAAACGAATAGATCAACCGACCTGGTTTCTAGAGTGGTAGGGCCGAATCAAGCCAAGCTGTTAATGGTTTTGTCGTGCTCTATCGGCTCTATCGATAAATATGTTATCTCCACCTGATTCCATGAATTATTCTATGCTGTGGAGACTAATATGACTTACTTCCGGTTGGTATGCGAAATTCTTTATTTCTGAGTTTTCGTTTGTGTACATTGTGATTCAATTCAATAACGTTGTTAAACTATTAATAGAAAAAAAGTCTACCGCGTCATTGTGTGTCATAATTACAGTGCAGTCGCCGAGAACTGGTCGTGTAGACAGTAATGTCCACGCATGCTTTTACCAGTTAGTAAAAATAACACCAGCTTTTAGATAAATAATGAAGCACCGGGCTGTACCTATAATTAATGTTTGGAATCTAATATTATTGCGTCGGTGGAAATACTACCCACTCCGTTGAAAGTGGCCAGTCCCCGGCGGCCGTACTGTACAACGTCAAAGTTTTCAAAGCTGATGTCGTTGATTTGTGTGATGTGCAGTGTGCGAGCCTATGTTGATTGTAGTGTCATATTGATTGCCAAGCGCATTTGTCCTAGGGGAGAACACCTCGGGACCCCACTCTACCAACCCATTCCCGACTGGGGTGAGTTCATGTCGGGGTCCCAAGGTATTCCGTGGTGTTCACTCCAACGCGAAATTTGACTATGCGCTATCAATCCGAGTCGTAATGTTTACAATACCGCAAATAACAACCGGGAGTAGTTAGTCCAAGAACGACAACTCACTTTCCGATAGACGCTGTAGCTAGGAAGTATTGTTTTAGCAATTTTCTCTTTCTCTTTCTTGTCCACACCTAGGTGAATAATTTCGAAAATTAGAACTATTTTACTTTCTTTTCGTGTTATTTTCAAATAATTTGTTCAACCAGACAACCTGAATTCTCTTTTTAGACCCAAAATACATCTCTATTTTTTGTTTTATAGAACAATTGCCTTCGAGGAATGAACGGAGTTGTGCTCAGTGGGAATATGAACTTCCAAAGAATAGCGACTGGAAGGTTACTGATCCGATTTGGAGAAGGGATGGGGCGGGGGGGGGGGGGGGGGGGTAAAAACCCGATTTGTACCCCTTTAATGGCACAAGTCCCCACTGTATATATTTAAGGAATAGTGCATGGCTTGGAGTTGACTACGCCCATATAGTGCCCAGTGAGATGGTGTAGTTCCCGACGCGAAGCTGAGGGAACTACACCACCTCACTGGGCACTATATGGGCGTAGTCAACGACAAGACATGCACTAATCCTTATATTATATCGAACACCCATCAAGAAAAACATCTGTCCGATTTGTTAATCTATTACCAAGGTAGCAGCCCTACCAACCAGCGTTATATAGAAAAAAAGATACGAAACGCTAGTTTGGATTATTGATATGCGCAGAAGACAAATTTTGAATCGGTCGGCAAGGGTAAACAAAACATTTCCCCCCAAACTGTGTATTCTAGAATCGCGCAACTCCCGAATGAAAGCTAAACTTTTCGAAATTTGACAAGCCAGTTTAATATTTTCCACACATTTGTCACACATATACATTACCGAATGGGTCAGTACGGGATACAAAACTCCGAGGATTCAAATGAATTCCATTATTTATTCGTTTACTGCACAAAACATACAATTAAATAGCGAAATAACATGAGCAGCGAAACAAACGATTTTTCATATCAGGACGTTGTAAAAGTTGTACCCAGGTATGGATCATTCTCTTCGAAACGAGATATGGATCATCTTCTCAAGGAATAAAATGAACGCCTCGGAAAATGTGACTTTAGCAATGGAAAAGCGATACATTTTTCCACAATGATTTGTTTCCAGGTCGTTTTGTGGATGGTGTGCCTCTGTGAATCGATATTTAAATTTAGCCTGATTAGTTTTATTCGCCCAGTATGAAAAGAAAATTGATATAGTAGTGTGCAAATAATAGAAAACGTGTAGTGCCCGGGTGTAGTGCCTGGTCAGTTATGTGTATGCAAACTACACGAAATAGGGTAACATCTTTCAGCCAATCAGAATTCAAGGAAGTCACAAGAGATATTATATATTCCAATATACACCAACAAGGCATGTCTTCACCATCTCTAAGTTTGTAATGAATAATCCTAACTGATGAATATTTTAGCAACATCTTACAACCAAACATTCGTTAAAGGCAGGGGTTGCTGATGGAGTTGGAATATGAGTCTCTTGGTATTACAGTTTAGTGTTTTTTTAAATGTTTTGTGTGTGTAAGAAAGTGTAGTAATGAGCCTTCCCAGCTTCTTATTTATTTAGCAACAATGTGCTCCAAATTGGAGATGCTGGAACACCAACAACCCACAAATGCTGACCGACACACATGTGGGAAGGTAAACCAGATTTGTACCGACTGTGATGGGTCAAGTCCAGACTGATACAATATTCCAACTACGACACCAAGACGAAGGCATGCCTTGTTGATATAGTTGGAATATTAGTCAGTCGGCAGAAAAGTTAAAACAAACTCAAGCCATCTTGGAAATGTATGCTGAGATAAATAAAATATACATGCAATAGTCATGGCACAAATTCCTATTCAATTAGCACGAGCCGTACCGGTACTTCGAACAGGTAGGCTTGCCTGCCCCCCCCCCCCCTCTCTCTCTCTCTCTCTCTCTCTCTCTCTATCTATCTCTCTCTCTCACCGTAGTTATACTTCAAGCTGATAGACTGGCCTGCCTGTCTGCCTCTCTCTCTATCTCCCTCTTTCTCTCGCTCTCTCTCTCTCTCTCTCTCTCTCTCTCTCTCTCTCTCTCTCTCTCTCTCTCTCTCTCTCTCTCTCTTTCTTGCGAATTTCAACCACTCAACCCTCATACCTGAGGATTTCATTTAATATTATACTGCCTTTGTGAAAATTGGAAAATCCATGGTTCATTACTGGAAGGCTTAGGAAAATATTATCATACAGCTCTATAAACTTTTTATATTTACTTATTTATAGTACTATGTGTCGTCTGCTTCACCCACTGATATCTTTACAACTGGATTGCTGGAACGCCCATTGGTCACATATAAACAAGTGTTTCCACCGCCATCATCTTGGGGTGGGGTGGAAGTTGCTATAAATGAAAAATGTTCAGCAGAATTTCATGAAGGTTTCCAGATTCCCGCCGCATCACATCCTGCGATTGCTTTTCAAAGAATATACGTTGATATCTGTGAAAAACGAATGGTTGATGCTTGATGACGCGCACATTTTTCGTGTCAAGTAAAGTTAATATTTATAACATATGTTAGTTAGTCATTATTAACCAAAAACAAGTGCCGAGATCGGAATGTTGATTGATTGATTTATTTATTGGAGTTTAAAGATACTTTCGACAGTCAGAGTAACCTCGTGTCGGAGGTTTTACGTGTGGAGAAAGCCGGAGTACCCGAAAAGTACCACCGAGCAACGGCGCGCAACTGTCAAACTCCTCAACGTACTGACTCAACATAAGCAGGTTAGGATTGGTTGAAGGCAGGTGCACCATCGACGTGCACTACGCTTCAAAACACAGCGCACCCCACCCCCGTTGCCAATCGGGATTAAGTGTCTTGCGCAAGGAAAGGCTAAGATTGAAAAGAGGTGCAAAAGAAAATAGGATGAGGAATAAGAACTGAGACGCCGCAATCGATTCTGAAATGCATTTAAAAACATATGTTATGCCCATTGTGTTCTGGATGTCTAAAGAGAATGTTTTCTGTTCTTTCTGATCTCCTTTGACGGAACAATCTCCTTATTGATCTGTTTTCGACATTGAAAGTGTCTAAACAAAAAGACAATGTGTCGCATTCATCAATCTCTCTACTCTAACAACCGCAACAGAAACGCTGGGAATGTACGTATAGATTATTCCTTAGAATAAAACAAGTACAAGCGTTCCTTTTGTTTTTTAACTGGGATTGGGAAGTCTATTGTTCACCACAAATTACATACTGGTGTTTTCTCCTATACATATCACAATGACATCACAGTTCACGATCTAATTCATTATTAATGGAATATATGATAAACAAAAACACAGCTCGAACATCCAAGCTCTTCGCTGTCTCGTAAGTAGACTACCAACAAGAACACCTTCCTTACTCTAGCAACAGGAATGAGAACTTCTTTCAACTTACGAGTCCATGGTGCCACTTCCTGCTAATGTCCAATCAGAGTGTAGTTTATCGTATGACTTCTCCGTTTTCTCTACTTATTACCGTTTCATATTTTCAATAAATATTAATTAGAGCTTAATAACACCTTCAATCGATTTGATTGGTCAATTTCAAAACAAAACTTTCTGATTGATTATCACCGAAAGGATCTGTGTCAAATTAATGCGGTTATGACGTGTGACTGCGTGCAGCTGTGACGCGTCACAGTCAAATGCATGACGTGCAAGGGGAAATTCCATTCTTTAACCTTTCTTTTCTAATTAAAAATGTGTTTTTGGTAACTGTGGTGTCATATGATAAATAGAATGTGAAAATCGTGTTTTTGTCATACGATATTTATGAAACGCGTCTAGGAATTTTCTGATTTGCCTCGCCAGAGGTTTGGCAAAACGGAAAATTCTTAGATTCGTTCCATAAATATCGAGTGACCAAAACACGATTGTCATATCCTCCATATCAGTGGCCGTAAACAAAGCTGTCTGTTCATAGACAGATGTTTGTTAACCAACGAAACGCTACTGACAAACGTATTTAATCGACAAAGTACAATACTGTTCCAAATTAATCTATGATAATGTACATTCTCCAGATGTTCTGGCCATTATCACTAAGAAGCCTTTGCATCGACAACAGATCACCATTCTTCCTGTGTATTAGTCGTCTAAATCGATTTTGTAGTTTTGTGTGGTCGAAACGATTGAAGATATCAGAGCGTCGCTCGATACAGGTCCACTCTCCGATTTTTTCTCAAACAAGCGATACGTCACACGTCTACCCAAAGGCGGTAATACAGCTTGCATATTTCAAACCTTTAGTACGCTGTAAGATATCCACAAGCTAATATTCAACGCAACATTCCGACAAAAGCATGTCTTTCGGAATTGAGCACACCAACTTTAAAATCAGTCAATGCCTCACAACAATCTTGTATCTTTCCTACAAACATAAAACATACTTCTGTCAAGCTTCGTTTCACAGAACCGTTGCTGAACCCAAAAGTTTTACAAAATTGCCAATCTCGCATTGCTATCTAACATTATCGAACAGCCTGTTACTTTGCAGCTTATTTCCCATATGACTTACCCGAAGCCTTCCAGTATGCACACAGGTCAAATTGCTGCGCCGAAACGGCGATTCTTTGAGAACAAAATTATATTCTAAGCATAAAATGTCTAATCTTGGTTTCTTAGACTTAAGCGCCGCCTTCGACTCCATAAACCATAAAAGTCTTATTAAATAGAGATTATTATCATCATGTGGATGTACAAAATATGTATCTGAGTCGAGCATCGGGTTTTAAGGGCAGATCTCGACCAGTCGGACACGAGTCGTGATCTACCCTTAGAACCCGGAGCGAGACTCTGATACATATTTTGTACATCCACATAATGGTAATAATCATTTTATCTTACAATATATTGGGGATAAGTCAAGAATGTAGACGAATATATAACGAACTATTTATTCGTACGGATGAACAAAAAAATGGAACTCACGCGAAAGGAACGTGCTTGTATCCGACCCCCTGATACAAACATCTGTATTAGGGGGTCGGATACACGATAGTTGCGGAGTTAATACAGACAAAATACATGTTGATGGTAAGATAAAAGTTTGGAACGACGAATATGCCCCCAACTCCACGCGCGTGACTGGTTTGCATCATATCCCTTAGTTTGTACACGAAGCGGAGTCATTAGCGGCAAATCATCAGAAAAAGTGACACTATGGGTCGGCGTCCCCAAGAGAACAGTGTTAGACACATTACTCTACATTATTTATGGTTTTCCTGATGGCGTAATTATCCAGAACCAGAACCTTAATTTTCAATAATATTCTGATCACACGCAGCTGTTTATAAGATTCGCTCGTGGCATAGAATACGATGCATGCGATATAATTAAACTCTGCATTTCAAACATCAAGGCAAGGATGACAGAAAGTGCCTCAGATTGAACCATGATATGACGGAAGTATTATACATCTATGACATCAACGAATAAAAAAGATTTAAATTGTTCCTTATTTCAAAGATACGAGGATTGCCTCCAGGAGCTGTATCCGTAATCTTGGTTATATCATGGTTGAAAATCTGAACAGCTCATGAAAATGTTAAGCACATTTGTCAGAGTTCAATTTTGTCTCTATAATATCAGTTAAATTTGACCTTTCATTGAAACAAAGACATCAGAGCAGCATGTTCACGTCTTTTTTTTTACTAGTCGACCTGACTATTGTAACTCACTTTTAATAGGTACTAAAGGTGCCCTTCTTGAAAATCTACAGCACATCCAAACTGTGCGGCACGTCAAGAAAGTACTGTCACATTACATCGGTCCTATTTTCTGTCCACTGACTTACGATCCAGCAGAGAATTCAATTCAAATTACCCTACTTGTCTAATGTGCTCATCAATCACAACCCACGGGAGTCTTTTCATTATTACTATTATTTTTATTTCGGGAATAGCACTGAAAAT
Organism: Pictodentalium vernedei; assembly: GCA_031216915.1. Classification (NCBI taxonomy): domain Eukaryota; kingdom Metazoa; phylum Mollusca; class Scaphopoda; order Dentaliida; family Dentaliidae; genus Pictodentalium; species Pictodentalium vernedei. The sequence continues at coordinate 174,364,252 of CM062297.1, forward strand.
CACCCCACATTCGCGAACTCTCCGACAACATTGCACCCCCACCCCACCCGAACAGCTACATACACTGAGATGCAGCCATAATTGACTTGATACAGATAAGCAACAGCGGAGAACTGCATGAACTCTGTTTACCACCCCACCCCACCCCAGAACATATGCCGGCTTGTGCCTGCGCCTGAACCTGCGCCGACCGACTCGCTACAAGGGATAATAATCACAGCAACAAATTCCAATCTGCACACTGTAAAAGAGATGGATTTTCTAGAATCAGCCAAGTTGTGTATTAAAACGTATCTTTTCCATTAGGTATTTTCTCTTTTGTAGGCTCTTGAGCGAGTACCGCGTGTGGAGTTAAGGCCATAACGTTATTATTAGTAAAAGTAGTACGAGGACGGGGAGCGGCAGAAGTTATCCCCTGGACGGGGGAAGAACTCGGGGATGAGGACTTGTCTAACGCGGGACTACCAGCACATGTTTCCAATTGAGTGGAATAAAAGCCGTAACTCATATACAGACGAAGTTTGTGGAACCAGTATAGGCTCACAACCCGTTATCTATACAGTTTTTTTTTTATTTCGCATAAGCATGATTGTGAGGAAAGTGACATTCCGGGAAATCTTCAGAATTTAGACTGCGGCGTTTTAATGTTTTCCACATTTTGCAGTGTTCCAGCTAAAAAAGAAGTTCGGTCAAGATCTTTGGACTGCACATTGAAAATATTGATTGGTCTACCCCACACATTCACTTAACAGACATCCCAGTTCATTAATTTACGAAGTATCATGTTCCTAGGCCGGAAAAGCCACCTCCCTAGTCATCCTTCAGTAAACGTCAGCTCATGGAGGAGAACCAAGAATAATGGGGAACACCTATAACAAGAGGATGTAAGATACTAAGGGAAAAAACTGAAAAGTTTTTAAATTAGACACCGATAAGACGAACATACCGGCGCCTCCCCCCCCCCCCCCCCCCCACCGGGCCACAATACGGTGGGTTCAAATTAGACGTTTCCAATGGACTGTAGACAGCTATGAAAATGCCAGTGCCATGAATCCCAATTCGCACTTTTGTCCGCTGTTTGTCTCGTTGGCCTTATATGTACATGGATACCAAAATAGAAATAAAAGTTTTCTATGACTTTGGTTAACCATTAAGACGTAGAATATTTTTCACCGCCATCATAAAAGTAATGAGTAATAGAGGGATTGTCACAGTATAGGACTCCTCTAGAATCCGCTTCTGTCTAGTATTAGAATCAATAGAGCATCAGTATTCAATCAATTTGTTAACAGAAAGCTTTCCACGATATAAACGATCTATCCGGTCTCTTGAAGAAATACGTCGGAACGATTTTCGAAAACCCAAGTAGCGACATTTTTGTACCCTGTTTATAACCCGGTTCACCGGTTTACCAATACATTGTTGACCTACAGTGTCACCCTACCCTCTCCCTCTCTCTCTCTCTCTCTCTCTCTCTCTCTCTCTCTGTCTCTCTCTTTCCCATGCAGGAACGTGGTGTTGGAAAGAGGGCCTTTCGAACGTTGGTCGAATTGAATTCCGTTTCGAATCCGGCAGGGGATTTCCAGTCTTATCTAGAACGGAAACTCACCGTTCTGCAAGTTGTAAACAGTGTACCTTCTTACAATTGTAAACATTGCCAGACTCTAATAAAGCAATGTATTCAACGCAATTCGTCTGCTTAGGAAAGTCAATGAAAATGGAACGGAAACAGGGTAGTTTCGGAAGCGGGACCTCCTTGAATTCTTCATCTGTCACCAGGTCTTCTGTACAGGGGACCTGGTGATAGAAAAACAGTTCATGTAGAAAGGTAAATGTTTAGAAAACCTTGACAATTCAAAAGCTCTGAATCAGCACTACTCGAATTGAATCATCGGGGCGGTTTCGAATTGAGCTGAATTTTTAATCTTCGGGGCCCAAATTGAATGTGCTGGGTATGAGCAACAGACGGGAGGCTTAAAAGGTGTGGGGGGGGGGGGTTAAAATGCACAATACAAGCAAGGGACCTAGAGGTTGGACTCGAACATAAGAATTACCATTCCCGACCCCCATCACGCCTCCTCAGCAAATGCACCCTCTCGTTTCTCTTAACCCTGTTCACAACATTAGCCCAGGTCTACGATCACACTGACCAATCGGTTCTCGGATTCTATGAGCAATCAGAAGATTCTCTGTAGATGTTCGAAAGTTTATATGTTGAAATCGCGTCTTTTCACCCAGCAGATACGGTCCCAGAGCAGATGTCTCGTCACGTAAGTAAGATGGAGGGGGTATTTATCAACCTCTTTGCATTTATCAAGTATCAGGGTTATCGACTGAGGCTCAGTTCATCTAGGGGAGACGTAACTTATGTTTTAAGCAGGAAAATAAGCTGCACAAACCTGGAGAGGTCTGGTTGAATTCCTATCTTATGGACAATCAGGTTGATTTTTAACCAATTTGTAGGCATAATTTTAGGAATCTGAGGTGATAGATTGGAAGCGAAATATATTGGAAATGAAAACAATTTAAGTTGGGCACTGTGAACCGTTTTAAAACATGCACAATTTAGACGTCTGTGGGTATGGTACGAAACAAAAAGTGGTTCAGCAGATTCTGTGTGACTTCTATGGAGGGTTCTCAGTGGTTCTGGGCAAAACATTTCGTTGTTTTGGGTATACAGTATGTGCCAGGCGTTTTACCACAAAACGCCAGTGGCTGCGGCAGTTAACATAGAAATCGGAAAAAGTCTTTTTTTATATCCGATTTCTTTGGCAGCTACAACGGGTGGAAAGGATTAAAATCCGCGGCGGACCGATCAAACTAATAATCTCTCACTGGGGGTTGGAGGAGGAGGCCTGGAAACGTGTAACTGCCAATTCATCACAATGACGTATATGTTCCAGTTAGACCATAACATAGCCCAAAATCCACATCGTAAAATGAACAAGGCAACTTGAAAAAGTGACAAATCCGGTTGAACATAAGCTCCGAGCCACAAACCTAAGACCATGTTACCGTACATTATTACCACTCAATCTATAAGTTACTAGTCAATTAACATAAGTTTGGAGGCCCGTTAAAACTCCATAAGTTCAGTGACGTCATTCGACGGAGCCGGACCGCGGGCGATAATGGTATAAATAGCCATTAGCGGCCCGCGGCCCGGCTATTTTTAGATTCCATGGTCTAATGAATTACTCCCATTCGGATGACGTCCCTTTGTATTTCTGAACTGAAGTCGAACGCACGATCGAAACAGAAATATCGAACCGACTTTAGTGAATTTCCTCGTGCGGTTAGCTGCAACAGGGAGTGGTAATAAAAGTAATAACATGATTGTTGTCAGGCATCATGATTCACTGGTGGTCCTGCAGCAATGATGAACAGCCCGAGGGCTTATTAAAGGCCCGATACGAAGTCTCGGGCCTTTAATAAGCCCTCGGGCTGTTCATCATTGCTGCAGGGCCGCAAATGAGCCATAATGCCCTCCAAAATCATGTTATTGCGATATTCATCACAATAAAGTATATGTTCCAATTAGACTCTACCCACAGCCCAAAACCCACATCGTGAAATGAACAAGGCAACTCTAACGATAACAGGTTTAGTATATAAACTTCTCGTGTACCCCACGACTTCACATGACAAATAATCAATAAATCAGATAAAGGTCGAGTTCACTCCATCTCAGTTCAAATCGTAAACTGATTTGTAATTTGAACAACACGTCATTCGGGACATCGTCTGCTGCATGCGTGAAAAATCTAGAAAAAAATGGAGCGGTTGACGGAATAACTGCGAAATGGGCAACCTCATTTCAAATAGTTTGCGCGGTGATGTCAGACTGCAACATGTGGTAAACATGGAAAACAACTTAGCGACCTCTCTCTCAATCAGTGGGCGGAGATTTTAATCTTATTGGAACATTATATTATATCCGAGGTGACTTTCCCTTCATTTGCTTTAATTGAGTATCAGACACCGACACCAACCAGGCCTATAAGGAAACAAAGGGGGAATCCGTGTCCTTTCGTGTGGATTTGGTATTGCCCATGTCATTCCCAAAATGTTTCGGTGAACAATCTTCGTCTAAGCATAGTAATTAGAATGTCATTTCCTACCGATCCAGCAGGTCCGTTACCATGACACGCAAGCACGACGTCAAAAATCAGGATCGATATATTGTATCAGTTCAAGCGACTTTAGTAAAACACCGATTGGTTGAACTCTGGCCCACCGCACAACATGCATCCAGTCGGAAAAATCTGAACCTCTCGTCAGGTAGACTGCCCAAGGTGGCTTACTTCATTGCCATTCCAAACTTCCTGTGCCTCTACTTCCGTCACATTCTACTTTTACGTCCGGTGTCAACTCATGTACCTTCAGCAACCCAACACTTTACAACCATAGTTTTGTATTTGTTTCTTATTTACTAACCAACCAGTCTGCATTATATACAGTACACATTATATTGCCCGATGGTACAGTAATCCGTGTACCAACGACGCCGTATGTTGCCTTTCATCTCAGAGATTGGTTCAGGGCGTAAGGGTGTGTGTAGCTCAGGGCTTAAGAGTGTGCTCAACTTCACATTGGTCATCGTCCATCCTGACGTGAAGTTTGTGCAAATTTGCACTCACTTTTAATATTTTACAGGATCTATGAGTACAGTACGGCCGCCGTGGACATGTCACTTTCCACGGGTTTGCAATATTTCTACGGACGCGATAATATTAGTTTCAAATACTAATTATAGGAATAAAGAAAACAAATTTAATTAACAACAACCCGTTGCTTCATTAATTTAAATTTCGCTGATGATGACGTCTATTACTTGGTAAACGCATGCATGGATATCATTGCCCATGCATGGACAACGACGAGCCTATGGCGACTGTACCGCACACTATTACCGGTGACAAACGCGGCCTAGTTGAACTCGAACTGGGGCGTACATACACTTACGGCAGAGTCCGACTACCCGGCTATTTGTCGTTTCGAATCGGTCTGGAAGTGATGTTTTACCGTTGACGGACAAACACCGTACGGTAGTCTTTTCGAAGATACCGTCACTCGACATCTAAATTGCATGATGAATCATTTTAGACATTCACGTCCCTCTAACGTTTGCTAGACAAACCAAATACGATCATCCTACACTGGTAGGCGTCCAGATACCAGAATACTTGCATTTGATTCAATATAAGACTCCAGAAAGCCCTTAAACCGACAAAAGGAAGATGCTGTGGTTAAATTGTCATTGTAGATAGGATACAACGGCTGGTCTTCTCACTTTCAGCCACCCATCACCAAACAGCAATACCATAGACCTCAAACTGGAGGAGCCTGCTCTCAACAAAAATGAGGTTACAAGAACAGCCATACTTGGCAATCTACACGAGTGGAAAAGCCAGAGCATCTAAAAGATCTAAAATTTTTATTGCTTATCGCTTTAAGAACATCGTTTTCGAACGTTTTGAGTGTATACCAGATTCGTGAAATTTGTTGTGTAAAGCATTTTTAAACCGACCTCGAGTTGAATAATAACTATCCAGAGTGTTCAACGCAAAGGTACTAGACTTTTTATTTCGCATTTATAAAAATATTGCAATGAAGAGTAGCCTTCGCCAGTGACATCAAACGAACACCGTTGAAGAAGGAGGGTAGGGAACTCTTGTTTTATTCCTATGTAATGCCTTGTTTAGAACTTGCCATGTTTTCCGCATATTATTCTTATTTTGAAGGAGGATTTTCCCAAAATACATAGTTTTACTTTGCTTCCGAATTCTGTTAAATAACCGGCAGTAGTTTTTGTAATTCCTGACATTAATTTCTGTAGGGGATCTTAACTTCATGTTGTTGAATTTATTCTTATTATTTGCTGACACTAAAAGACCTTTTTGTCATCCAAGGCTGTCGTTTTATGTACTTCTTATTTGGTTTGAGGCTCTTCAGTGGGAAAGCTGTGTCAAAGTCATTCAAGTAGATTGTTCAAGAAATTTTCATCAGCTACATTGGGGCAGTCAGCCTCCATAACTGATGCAAAATCGCACTGGGACAATAACGACTTAAATAGTTCTATATTTGTAGAGTTTATTATCCTGGTAAAAAATGGTTTCGAGCTGTCAGCTTTGGCATAAGGTAATTCAACATAAAATATTCCAAAGTGGTCAGATACATCAGTGAGGAATATTTCAGATTTGAAACAATTAGAACCAGAACCTGAGTTCGAAAAAATGTGGTCTATCAATGTTGCAGAACGATCTGTTACTCTAATTGATTTGGTAATGACAGGTCTGAAACCCTCACTAAACATCAGGCCAATAAATAAGTCTGTTTTGGGATGGGAACCCACTTTTAAGAGATCAATATTAAAATCGCCCATAACTAAGTATGTTTTCTTTTCTTTGTTAATTATAGCTGTTACGTAGTTCATTTTTGACTAGAATAGGTTTGGGTGCCGTATTTGGTCTATATATTACGCCTATTATTTTACAGGAATGTTTAAATTTTAATTCAACAAAAATAGACTCAAATACATGTGGTATAAAAGCAGAGAGATCTGGACGAACACTGAAAGCAATATCATTCTTTATGAACAAACCAACTCCTCCGCGCCTGTCGTCGTCACTGGATCTCGTTTTAGTTAAAACGGGTGATATCCTTCTAGAGTGTAGGACACATTTGCGGGGACTTGAAAGATTTCCGTAAGGCCTATGACATCAAATGTGTTCTCTGCATCGTTCAGGTCGGAGACCAGGTGGTGTAATGGATCCCAGTAAGCATTACGACTTTGACAGTTAATGTGAAATGCAGAGAAAGATCCACGAACACTACTGAGTCCATTACCCAGCTCACTTGGGAGAAGATACTTGCATTCAGTATTGTCGAAAATGGGGGTAGAGTCGTTGTCTTCGGGAGATGTTCCTATTCTATCATTCAGGAGGAGACAGAAATCATACTAAGGATTAGTCTGGATCTCGTCCAAGTTGATGCTACCCGCCATAATATCCAAACCGACCACCAACACCACCAACGTTCACCCGACAGAGAGGGGGCTTCACATTTACTTCATCGAGCACAAAGTGTTTAATATCTGATCTAGGGAAGATAAGATGATTCAATGGTTTAATTGTGCTATTATTAACAGAAATTAATAGTTGAAACAATATTGCAAAAGATAGAACAGAAAGCAGTAAAGGAAAACAATATGTACTGGAGTTGATTCCAAGCATTCATGTTTGGGGGAGGGAGTACAGTTAAAACTAGAAGTCCTATCATGAAATGCGCACAAATAGCACGTTGATATGCGCGTTAATGTACGCGTTATGGCCCAAGTAAAGCTGTCAAATTCTGTGCATATGGCCTATGCGCAAGCAATGTTTCAGCCAATGGACCTCCGGGTAACCCGGAGGTCCATTGGCAGAAACATTGCATGTGATTGCTATGAGTAACCAGGAGAAACTGCCGTGCTTTGGATGACATTCGATGTGGCAATTGCGCGCAATTCCAACGCGCAATTAAGCCTACATAAGCGCACTATTCGTGACAGGACTTCTAGTTTCAGCTGTATGGTTGTTATCTAGTTCTTTATACACGTCTTAGCAATTTAGCCTTTAGGGTAATATCCATGTTTTCCGATTTCCACTTTCCATTTGACCTCTGAGTAATTAATACCGATATCGATGTCAACCTAATGGCTAGTTATTCAAGCCTGAGTGTGTTTGGGAGAAGGATAAACCTACTAAAGTATACTACCTATGATTATTGTCCAGCATAATAGCAAAAATGACATAAAATAATCGCATGAGATTGTTCTTGGGGAGTACCATCAGACATAATCCATAAATTGCAGCATTAACGTCAATTCTTTATATTAATTTGTTTTATATGTAATTGTTTAGTTGCGATGTATTAGATAGTGCCTTCAGACGCTATCCATCAAATTGCAACAAAACAAATTGCATATCAGTAATTATGGTAGGACAAGTGCACAAATAAATAGTTTCGTTAGTTGTGGGAATCGTTGCACCTGTTTTATCGAGGGATAGGGTTCCATATATCTGTCGGTAGTTGGAGGACACCGACCCTTCTTTCTGCGTAAAGATCGAAAATGGTAAGAAGGGAAATGAATGAAATTTATGTGTGAACTCGTCAGTTGTTGCTGACAAGATTGTTGGATTGATGGCACATAGCAGATGTTGACAACCCCTGATTGTTGATCACTCCTTGCACAATCATTCGAGTGAGATCCATGGTAGGGCGGGGTTTGACAAGGGATGGTCACAAGGGTGTCACATCGGACTGTCGATAAAGCAAGTATAACATGCATGTGATTTATGTGGTACAGGACATGCTAAATTATGGGGCTGTCGTCTTCACATCGTCGTCTGAGTTCTAACAGTTAAGCACCCAGGAGGCATGTGGAGGTGTCAACGAATTTCGACACACAAACATATACACCGTTGCACATAAATTTATGTGCATCTTTTAGGATTTAATATTTAACAATAAATGAGAATTGGAAATCATTAACGTATTTACATATATTTAAAAGGGCTCGGCGCTTGACGCTGTTCTCATAGCTCATTCAGTTCTGGTGTTTGGATACTAACAACTGAACAGATAGTTCCTGTATGAGGGGTGTATGGAGTGTAGACGGGACTTCACATTGTGACTGTTGGATACTATGAGACCGTTAGTATAGTATGCGTAGATATTACGTTGTAACAGCTGGAAATGTTCTGCTATTCAAGAATTCTTTTGCGTTTTTGCTATCATTGTTGGGTACTTGGCGGGACAAGGCGAACTGAGCGTTAATGTAACTGCCAAAAGTCAACCAGCGCTATTCACAACAGGGCTACCCACAACCATTCACCATTGAGGTTTTATAACATTTTCAATTCCCGTCCCCAGAACACAGCACATGACCCCACATCGGAACGAGCTCGACGAGCTTACTCCAATGAGGTGTCACAAGCTATGCCATTGAGACAAAAATTGAGAATTTTCATTTATTCAATATTTTTTTTTGCAAGAAGATCCGTGTTTGGTACTTGGAGGGACAAGACGGGACAAGCGAAACATGGTTGGCGTAACGGATAAAACCAGCCAGCGTTACTCGCAAAAATCGTCATTCAAATTATATTGTGTTTTCAATCCCTGTCCGAAAGACGTAGCACGTGACCGCCCTTGGGACGAACTCGGCGAGCCATACCTCTGAGACAAAAGTTGAAAATTTTTAGTTATTCAAGAATTCTTTTGCAAGTGACTTTGCTATCCGCATTGGGTAAAGCCAGTTATTTGTGACCGTGTACAAGGCATTTGTGTTCAGTGAGATGGACCAGGCTGGGAGGCTGATATGCGAAGAATTTTCACAAGTTCGATCCAAAAATCAAGAACGTACTTGGCGAGCTAAGCGTTAACGTAACGGCCCAAACTGGCCAGCGCCTTTCACAAAAGTCGCCATTCAAATTTTATTGTGTTATCAATCCCTCTCCCAAGAAACAAAAACACAGCTCAAAAACCCTCATTTGAACGAGCTAGACGAGCTCATTCCAATTAGGGACTACAAGCTATATCCTGGAACAAAAGTCGTAATTTTCAGTTATTCAAAAATTATTTTGGAAGTATCTTACTATACGTGTTGGAAACCAGGCCATGCCTCTGAGACAAAGGTTGAAGCATTTTGGTCATTCAAGAATTCTCGTGCAAGACAGAATTGTATCATGTTTTCAATCCCTGTCCCCAAAAGGCAAAAACACAGCTCTTAGTCCCTCACCGGAACGAGTTTGACGAGCTCATTCCGATGGGTGGGGGTGGGGCACAAGCTATGCCCCTAAGACAGAAGTTGAATTTGTTCAGTTACTCAAGAATTCCCCCGCAAGTGTCTTGCTATCCGTGTTGGGAACTAGGCCATGCGTCTGAAATAAAAATTGAACATTTTTTGTTATTCAAGAACTCCACCGCAACTCTCTTTACTATACGTGATGGGTGAAGGGTTAATAATTTATTTTGTTACAAAACCACAGCCCATAACCCATCATTGGAAAGCTCAACAATCCTATTCCAATGGAGAGCCATAAGCTATGCATCGGAGACAAAAATTGTAATTTTTTAGTTATTTTTAATTATTCAAGAATCTCGTTGCAAGTAGTTTTGCTATTCGTGTTTGGAACTTGGCCATGCCTCTGAGACAAAAGTTCGTGATTTTTAATTATTCAAAAATTCCCCCGCAAGTGCCTTATCTATCCCTGCTGGGTAAAAAGTTAATAATTTGAACTGTGTATAAGGCTTGTGTGCCCAGTGGGGCGGACTAGGCTGGGAGGTTGATATGGGAAGAATTTTCTCGACTTCGGAAAAAATCAAGAACGTACTAGGCGGGACAAGCATTAACGTAAAGGCCCAACCCGGCCAGCGCTCGCTACTCACAGAAATCACCACTAACAACACACTAAGAGCACAACCTATAACACTTCATTGGAATATTTAGCCACTCAATAATTCCTTTGCAAGTGTCTTGCTATCCGTTTTGGGAACTAGGCCATGCCTCCGAGACAAAGGTTGAACATTTTTGGTCAACCAAGAACTATATAGCGAATGTCACTACTATCCGTGCTTGGTAAAGGGTTACTAATTTGTTTTGGTTCCCAAAACACAGTTCCTAGCCCCTCATTGGAACGAGCTCGACGCGCGCATTCCAATGGGGTTTCACAAGCTCTATTCCGAGACAACAGTTAGAATTGTTTTTAGTTATTCAAGAATCATGTTACAAGTGTTTTTGCTATCCGTGTTTGGAACTTGGCCATGCCCCTGATACAAACATTTGAAACATTTTATTTATTCAAGAATTCTTCTGCAAGCGTCTTTTCCATCCGTGTTGGTAAGGGTTAATGATTTATAACTGTGTATAATGCCTTCGAGCTTTGTGAGACAGACAACACTGGGAGGTTGATATGAGAAGAATTTTCTCGAGTTCATGAAGAACAGTACAAGGCGGGACAAGTGTTAACGTAACGGCCATAACCGGCCAGCGCCCTTACAAAAATCACCAGTCAAAGTTCACTATGATTTCAATCACTTTCCCAAATCCAGAGCTCATAATCCCTCCTTGGAACGACCTCGACGAGCTCTTTCCAATACGGGGTCTAATTAGCGGTCCAATAAGGGGTCACAAGCTATGAAAACTTTTAGCTGCTCAAGAATTCCGTCGCAAATGCCCCTGCTCTCCGTGCAGGGTACAGGGCGTGACAAGCGTTAAGGTAACGGCAAAAAACTGGCTAGGGCCTCCTACAAAAATCGTCATTCGAAATTTTATTATGTTATGCACATGTTATGTTATCATAGCATTTTATTATGTTATAATATGTTATTATGATAGCATCCGCTCTCCCAAAAACACAGCCCGTTACCCCTTCTCGGAACGAGCTCGACTAGCTCGTTCCGATGAGGGGCTCCAAGCTATGTTTCTGAGATAAAGGCTGGAAATATGTAGCCATTCAATAATTTTTACAAATGTATCTGCTATCCGACAGAGTATTGGGTTAGTAATTTGTAGCTGGGTTTAAAATATTTTGTTCTCAGCGAGATGGACCTGGCTGGGAGGCTGGTTTGAAATATTTTCTTCGAGTTCGGAAAGCTGAGAGAGTTTAGTTAGTCGACGCACTGATTCATTTTTGAGCTTGACAAAAATAATAACGTCAGATGTCCAAGTTCCATAAATTTTTGAGTCTTTTTGAAGCTTCCTAGCTCTGGCTGCTATTTGAGCACGATTTCTGGTTAGATCTTCGTTGAGGTAAAGTTTTGGAGGCGTGGACAAACTGTGAGACTGAAGACAAGCAAGGTGTGTTGCATTAAGGGATTTTAAAGCTGATTTCGCTTTGAACAATTTATTTCTGGTTCTGTAGCTAGTCAGGCGAAAAATAATAGGCCTGGTGTGTTGTGATATATTTTTAGGCCCAAGTCGATGACTCCGCGATATATCACTTAGGTCCAATGATACTCCTATCGCTTGAGCTACGCTAATTACTAGAGCATCGGTGTCCTCGTCGGGTACCTCAGGAACCCCTGATAAACAACTTGTTGCAAATCATCCAGTTCGTCGGCTAGGTGAGATATGATAGTATCTTTCTCGTGGATTCTGTACTGGAGCTCCTGGATTTTAGACTCTAGTGATGAGAGGCGCTCGTTAACTACATTGCTCACAGCTCTATTTATAATTCCTTCAAACACAGACTGGACCGCGGGGTCACTGAAGGCCGTTATTAAGTCCGAGGGGGAGATACTGATGCGTTGAACTTCAACTGACATTGTCTTCACTGAAGTGTCTAAACCCTTGTCAAAGCACGCTTGCTCACCAGTGTTATTGTCACTTTCAGGCGGTTGGTTGTTTAAGTTGGAGTCCGATTCGTCAAGAGAGGACTTCTTTGGGTGACCTTCGGGTGTTAGTTTAGGTTTCACTTTTTTAGTGTTAGGGGTCACAGGATTTGTTTCATCCAACTCACAACGCCGTTTATCTGTAGTTTTTTTTTTTTTGTTATTCTTTCTTCCCATTAATATTGTTCATTAAAAGCTGAACATTCTTCTGGCGAATTCAAAGCAAACGTTCAGATAATAATTCGCTGCCACACGACGAACACTGACAGGGTTGCAACATTGAATTTAGACACAATCACCTACTTACACTCGAACAATGAGAACAATGTATAGGAACAACTGGAACAAAGGAAAGGTCAAGGTCAAGATAACAACAGCTTCCAGCATACAACAGAAGTCAGAAATATCGGGATGTGGAAGTAACTGTTATTTTTTAACATGACACTGAAATCAGAGCAGAGCAGTTATTTCAAAATCGCACAACTCTTAAAACTTCGCTATCCCTCAGCAGTAAGTACGGAACAGAAATTGGAACATGGTAGTCTATAAGTCAAGATATTCATCAGTTTTGACGATGAGGCAAACAATTTAATCAGATCATCTGTTGACACCCGTTGACAAGGTAAACAAAACCCAAAAACGGACGAGTGATTCGAATTTTTCTAATGGAACAGATAATGAGATAATATTTTAATATATGGATTAAGATCATAATACTTCTACACACCAAAATGATCACCAATGTGTAGGCTTACACGTACAGTACATTTGAAGCCACATAAGTTCTAAGATATCACATAAAAACTGAATATTTACTCCCTCCGTCTTGAAATCAAAAAACAAGATTGCAGCCGACATGATCACGTGATTAGTCTTTCGGTTTCAAAGGATTAAAAGGTACGTGGGTTAATTTTCAAAACACTCGAAACACAGGCAATCGTATCAGGTAGTATAATATAAACGTTTATCTGCAAATGTATGAATACCTACTAGTCTCCGACGGTCGGATTCTTATTCTCCACTCCAAACATTTTCTAACCGTATCACGTCGAGTGGTACATTTGTACAAATTGGGCAAACGGTCGTTTCGTCAGCTTATTGTTCGCTTTAAAACAACGAAGTCGACTGACTGTCGTTCGCCTCCTCTGCTGAACAAAAGATAAATTAGATGAAGGGATACTCGACTTGACCTTGGTCTTCATCTGTTTACTCACGTTGACCGATATCTACTTTTCAGTGTTATTTGGATTTTGATGTGAAATGCAATAATGAAAACTGTTGGAAATCGTTTTCAAACGCTTTTCAAATTGTAAATATTGAACCAATTATTAGAAGTAGTTTCAGAATCGGAACGTCTTTGAATTCGTCTTGTGGAGACTTGTTGAAAGAAGAGGGGTTGAAGAGAGGGATGAAAATGAATTTGAAAGACTAATAGAACGTTTTTTCCAAAACCTCCATCTCATAATATTATGTCTTATCTTTTCAAACGCTGTGTCATCGGTGAATGCATGGGGTGGGAGGCACTCCTCCACTTTTTTGACACCTTTTTCACACAAGAACCCAGACAAGGGGTACGGTACCATTCGCGATGTTCATGTGTTAGCGCGGATAATACCGTATTCCATGCATACAGCTAGCTCTTGTGCGCGTAGCATGTGAGGCGTAATAAAATAGATTCCCTCTTCAAAATTTATGCGTTTATGGGCAAATAAAGCCATCAAAGGCCAAAATGACCTTCTTATTCCAACCATTCTCTCCAGGCAGGTCCCCGGACCACAACTACGAAGGTGGGATACCCCTTCTCGGGATCATCCCAGCTTGCCGCTACGCGTGTCGAGTGATGATTCGCATCATAACCAATGATGCGGTTGGCGTGCTCCTCCTCCCAACTCTGAATCATGATTTCGGCTCTGTGTTCGCACAGGTTTTAGAAGACAAATTTTACTTTCGATGATAAGACCATATGACGAGTAGCAATTGTGAGGATTTTGAGAAGTAATTTAATTTCTATGGCTCAACAAGTGTGCAAGATTGATGTATAATTAAAAACCATTACAGCTACTAATATGATTGCTACATTTCCCTGGAAACAATATTCAGTATTCGGAAATGGAATGGGTTAATCCTTCAGGCCTTAAAATTTATCCTTAAGGACCTAGATCCAATTTTGATGAGTTTCTTGTCTTCCATGTTCATGTACATGCAGAACATATGTTCTAAAATTCCGACCTTTGGTGGTTATGCTGATGGAAGTTACTTCATCTTTGGAATGATTCTTAGTGAAGTCTTGACCGCCTGTACAGACAATAAGACTTCACTAGACACCAATGCTAAGTTAAGGTGTTGCCCTATAAGTCCTTATTATGGGGAAGCAAAAATAAGTAGAATTCTCTCCGAGCCTACACGAACCCTTTCCGAATCTATGAGAAGGATCAAATGAACATTTTGATTCTCAGTGTATCCCTTGTGAGATTCATTTGTTAGAATCGATTGTGACACTCGTGTGAATTTTAAGCTATGCTTTGTATGAACAGCTGAGGATGGCTTTGATGGTGGCCATGCTAAATCTTCGTCCTCTTCTCGTTTTTTGTTTGTTACATGTATTGTCAATTTTAATGTAATCGATAAAGCCAATTGTTTGAGCGAATCCAAAAAATGGTAATTAGCTGGATTTTACATCATTCGATACAGGAATGATCCTTCTTTTACGTACTAAATACACTTAAAACCGGTTTTGGGAAAATATTTTACAGTGTTCCAAAGAGGGTGGTCCTCTTCTTTTTATCAATTTTCAACATTTTTCAGGCCAGCGTTAGTACAAATTGTGATTTTCTCGGGTCAGTTTTATTTTTTCTGAAAAATGGGGCGAATAAACATCTCCATGGACTACATCTGTGAAAGTAAGTATAACGCCCACCATTTCAAGTAAATTAACCGCAAATTTCAGTTGTCGTTGAGTTGGGGAATCTGTAGGAGTCAGATGCAAACCAGCTTCTCTATATTGCAAAATCTGATGAGCTTGTGAGATTGGAAGATAGCCATTCGCTTTGTATCCCTTGGTTAAGACAGAAATAAAACATTTTATGCGGTCTGATTTGGAGTAGTTTCTCTCGATTCTGTGGATTCTCAGCATCCATGGTGGTGCTGAAATTCACAATGCAATGTCGACAATCACAAACGTTAAACATGTCACAAGTGAAAAGCACGTTGATATGAGTACTACCCGTGTTAATGTGGATTCTTCAGACACTCTGGGTTTTCATGAATGGTTTGACGTTCACGATCTTTTTTATTTAAATGTGAATCGTTTACGGTCAATTTCTACTGGACTGGTTATCGAAGACAAGGACCAAATACATTGTCACGAAACTGAGTCTCATGGCCTCGTATTCATAAAACGTTTGACCTAGACTGTCAGGTCTTCTTGAAAACCCATATCCAACGAAGCACGCAAGTCGAAACAGTGGATCATCTCAATCATTGTGTGAAGATGGACAACCAGAAATCTTTGACAAATCCGACGACCTGTTTTCTAGCTTAATCACCATCACTAAGAGGGTCGAGTTATTTTTAATACGAGCTCACAGCAACCCTAACGTCTTTATTTAAGTATAAAGCAATGCGAAGCCCACGAAAGCTCAACTAGCAAGTATGATGATCAATGCATTAGAGTTCGTAGACCCTCCAGGTAAACCCATTCCGTTCATCGATGGCGGTGCTCTTCTCTCCGGGGTGAAGTGGACGAAGAAAGATTCATATGCAGATGTGATTAACCGTAATATACCTTGACCTGAAGTGACTGGCAGTTTGTGGGGAATGTAGGGGTGACGTGTATCATAATTCTGAGGAAGTTATTGCCGACCATTCTGAGGATATACTGAATGATGTTGATTCTCAACCTTGGCTATCCCGCAAACTCAAGCCACTTTGGTGGTCATCTCCTGACTATTTCGGACAATGTTCTTGATATCATACCTGAGTGTCATAATCTTAAGTTGGATATTCTCACGTTGTTTGACGGCACGTGTGGTCTATATTGATTGTTCACGTTTTTCTTGGAATCGACAGCCATTTTGGCAGCCATCCAGGTCCATGATCTCAAGGTGTACTGGTGAGTACCAGTTATACTTTTCGCATACATCCAAATCGAATGTCCCGAAGATGTTGACAACAGTTTGAAATTATGCTGTTTCCGATTTGCCTTCGATTTGACGACGGGCAGCTAGTCTAAAAAAAAATTCTCAAAGCGGATTTTAGCGGATTTTGTATGTATTATTCAGGGAATATCCCTCATCCGAATGACACCAAATCCAGCTTACTATAATTTTTTCTTGGTCGAAAGCTTTATCGACTGCTCTATTTGTTATAAGATGAATTGCACTATTCTGACTTGCTACGACAATGACATTCCTAAATATTCAGCCCATCGCATATGACGAAAATGGGCTGTTCCCTGATTTTGTGGATTTGACCAATTATCTGATATATCCTACGATTTGATTACGAACTCGCCAAATGAATGACAATGAACTGACAAAAATTCCAGTATGCAATGCACGGGATGAAAGGGGTAATCACCAACTCATTTCCGGAGGTCCACAAGGAGAAAATATCACTAGCAATTAACGAGTTAACAATAATATTGATGAGGTTCTTATGTGTGTTACGTTCTCTATATTTGTTTTATTATTCATCTAATTTTCCTTCTGAGTTGCTGTGTAGCAGGAGAAAAACAGTTCTCATTTGGTTAATTCTTTTGGCGACAAAGATATTCCATCAGTTACGCAATTTTATGTCAGGGTGTATGGACATATGCACAGGTTTGAAAATTGATACACCATGAGGCAAGGCCAAAGGGTATATCAGTTTTCAGACCAGTTTAAATTTCCATACACCCTCGAAATGATACGAACAACGATTTATTTCCTCACTAATTCATTTTCCTTTTACGTGAATTTCAATTCAGCGGAAGAAGAATACAACCTATCATATCTTGTTTGACAGAGCTCAGAGAGCTCTGTCAAATAAGATATAATAGGTTATAGTTATATTCATGGGGATGTTATCAAACATGATGAATCATTTAATAAGAGGTTCTTTCGTGGTGCGGTGGGTCAGTAATTCGAGCATTGAACTCCAAACCGAAAGGTCGACTGTTCGATCCCCTCTAGCTGTAACTGTATTGTGTCCTAAGCCAAAGACATTCACTCACTATTATCCACGTGGGGGCGCCCTGCAATTGTGAACTGCACGTCGGCGATGAACTTGCCTTCAACCGCTGTTAACTCTACTTGTGCAGAGTTGTACCCTGGGGTTTCTCGACGGTACTCGGTGTTCTCTTCGGATACTCTGGTTTCCTGGGGGTGCGGTGGCGTTGCGGTAACCAGATCGCCCAAGTTAAACAACGTCGAGTCCGGTTAGTCCTCGGATGGGTGACCATCTGAGCGATCGATTCGGGCTCCCGCGTTGTGTCCTTGGGCAAGGCACTTAAACCCGACTGTCCACATGGGAGCACGATGACGCCGTGTACTAAGGCGTAGTGCACGTCGATGGTGCGCATGTCTTCAACAAATCTAACCCTGCCTGTGCTGTAGTGCGGAGTTACGATGTTGGGGAGCTGGCAGATGCACGTCGTTGCTCGGTGGTTCTCTCCGGGTACACCTTCTTCCTCCACCCGTAAAACTGTCACGGTCATGACTGGCCGTTGTGCTTAAGTATGTGACCTTAAACACCAATAAATAATAAATAACTCTGGCTTCCGCCACCCGTCATACTCTCCGACACGATTTGCCCCTGTCTGTCGAAGGAATCGATAAACCATAACAAAGGAAAATAAATATGTTCCTTTGAATAAGAAAATGTTTCCTTTGCTCCAGCGAGTATGTGAAGAATGTACAAATGAATGCTCAGTGTATTTTAACTCCATGATAAAACAACGGAACAAAAGTCAAGACCTGCTGTCCTAAACACATTTTGTGGAAACAAAATGATTGTTTAACTCTGATGTAAGATACAGTCCCATCACTCACATAATTTTGCCTTCGATAAAACAAACAGCACAGGAGTAAGTTTTATTATTTTTCAAGTAAAGCATCGTTACTTTTCTCTTCATAACATATCATTATCCAATTCTATTTTTATGAATCCTTTAAAAACTGACCACGTGGTCTACATATTTCTGTTTTGAATCGACCTAATCCAAGATATATAAATTTCAAAAAAATCTTGGGACAATGTTTATAGCGTTCTTTACAGCCAATCAGATTAATAGATTTCAAACGATCGGGACATACAGTGACAATCTATCCAGAAGCAATACCCAAGGTATGAAAATTATCAATGGACGGTCCAGAATTCTGGGTATAGGGGCGCCAAATTTCAATCGCCTGTCGGGATGCAAAGAATCACCCGACACGCGTAGCCGCGAGTCTGAGTTGAGAGCCAGATGGGGTATTCCACTCTCGTCGGCAGGATCCTGGGTGCGTCTCTGGAGAAAATTCTGAAACAAATGGAAGGTCATTTCAACCCGGTGGCTTCTTTACACTTGCTCACTTTGTTTCGCGCAATCTTGTATATATACTGAGTCAAAAACGAAAGTATAAAAAAGAGGAGGAGCTATTTTTTTAGTATTATCGACTTTAATCCCAAACAAATTGATGTAAATGCATATTTCTAGTCTAGCTGTATGAATTTCTGTTTATCGCTGTCCATTCAAATTACCATTGATGAAGATCAACTGCGTTCGATGGTGCAAGGAAATTCCTGCCCAAACCATTATACTATCCCCGCCAAAACGGTCGCATTCCCACACGCAAGCGTCAGAAAACCATTCTCCTCGTCGGCGATATACTCTTGCCCTACCATCAGCGCGCAGTATACAAAATCGTGATTCATCACTAAAAAGAAATGTGCTCCAACGCTGCCGAGTCCAGCGAACACGCTGACGTACCCATTCCATAATGACGGTACTATGACGTTGAGTAAGGATTGGTTCGTGGTGTGGACGCCTATTTTTGATGCCGTGTTCAGCGAGTCTGTTGCGGACAGTTTGCGCACTGATTCTATTGTTCGTTCTACGAGGAGTAGTTGCTGCTGTCCTCGTCACTGGACGAAAGCGATCCCGCAAGTGAGACGCCCTGACGTGTCAGTCTTGTGCAGGGGTCGTAGCTCTTGGTCGACCTGAACGCGGTCGGTCGGCAGTAGATCCAGTGGATCTATACCTTCCAATGAGGCGGTCAATAGTGGCCACAGTGGCTCCGAACTCAGCAGCGAACTCATCTGGAGATATCCCAGCCTCACGCATACCAATGGCACGCAACCTGTGATTTTCGGTTAACCTTGGCATTTTTTTAAATCTCGGAAGACAAAAACTAGCGTGGTGGTTTGATTTCTCGATAACCCAGGCTCTCTACCACAAGATAACACTAAGAAAATCGTCGGTCACCCATTCAATTTGACATTCTCCGGTAGCACGTGCTATATTGAAATCAGTAGCAAACTTCTATACTGTTGGGTGGACAACAACAGCATGCCAGTAAACTCTTTGCACGACTTCTTGTCCACGAACATGCAACATTAGAACTATTATATATTTCATCCTTTTTAATATTTTTTTCACATTTGTTTCTATTATAATTTCTTTTTTGACTCCGTATTCTAACTGACATTTTGAAAAGGGAAATACATTTTATAAAGGCTCGCGGGAAAGGCGCGAAGGAGGTTTCGCCGTTTTCATGGGGAATGGAATCCTTATACATGTACGACCAAGGAGGTGTATCCGCTGTAATACATGGACATCCACTGCCACTCCGGTAGTGGATGTCCATGTGTTACGGCGGATAATACCTAAAATGACTTACAAAAAAATACAAGTGAGCGCTGCGTGCGAACCCGTAGCAATCCATGGTTGTTTTTACATTCCTGATTTCTGTCTGCTTATATACATCTATCAAAGTAATGTACGTTTATTTTAACGGCTTTGCAAATGATGAGTTGTCACTAAGGATGAATAATGTTGAGAACATGAGTTTGGGGTAAATTTTCATAAAAAAACTTGACCTTAGTTTGATGAAGTACGTGCGCGGGCGGGCGGGTGGTCAGATGGGCGGATGGGGTGGGGGGGGGGGGGGGGGCAGATGAGTTGGCGAGCGCCTGGGCGTATCATCAACTTGTTAGCTCAATACCTTGAACATATTATCAATGCATTTGGTCAATATCTGGTATGTGAGATTTTCTTAACATCGTCTTGAAGGAGTTTGAAAACTGACGCGGTTCGGCCATACTCATCTGAGTTATGGCCCAAAATTCGTTAATGTTTGTCTGTTTTCCGCTCGTTAGCGCGATAACTTCAACAGCTATCACTGGGTTTGTTCAAAATTTGGTATATGGTACTTTCTTAACACTGTCCTTAAAAAGTTGGAAAACTGGTATGGACATGGCTCTCAATTCGTTAAGTTTTGCCGGTTTTCAACTTGATATTCACACGGTGTTCTCTTCGGGTACTCTGGTTTCCTTCACCACTCAAACTCCCCGACACGATGTGATCCTGTGTGCCGAAAGCATTCAAATATGAATGGACTTGGTCGGTGTGTGGTATGTGAGACGTCCTTAACAATGTCTTGAATGAGTTGCAAAAATGGTATGGTTCGCCATATTGAGCGGAGTAATGGTCCTTGATTCATTATTTTTTTTCTCGTTTTCAGTTCGTTAGCGCTGTAACTTCAACAAATATCAATGAATTTGCGCAATGTTTGGTATGGGAGACTTCCTTAACAATGGCTTGAATGAGATGGAAATCTGACACGAGCCGGACGTACTGGGCGGAGTTATGGTCCCTAATTCGTTAATTTTTGCATGTTTTCGACACGTTAGCATGATATCTTCAACAAATATAATAGGATTTGATGAGTGTGTGGTATGTGTGACTTTCTTAAAAATATCTTGACTGAGTTCGAAAACTATTACAGTTCGAATATAGTGAGGGGTGGTATGGCCTTTAATCCGTTAATTTTTCTTCTTTTCAGCTCGTTAGCGCGATAAATTCAACAAATATCAACGGATGTGATCAATATTTGGTATGTGAGACTTTCGTGACAATGTCTTGAACGATTTCGAAAACCAGCGTCATTCAGTCATACTGAGCAGATTTATGACTCTTAATTACTTAACGTTTTCCTGTTTTGTGGTGGGATACCTCGAACAAATATCAAGGGATTGGATTTTTGTATATTACCAGCCTTACAGATCTGAAAATCTCGACCCCGCATCGGCGATGCGTATTCCTTGTTCTTGCTTCGCCCTACCTTGCTAGCGCCTCTATTTTGGTTTCTTTCAAACTTGACTTTTATTCAAACTAGCATATTACTTTGACAGAAGGCAATGTGAGCCGCTCACATATTTTATAATAGTTGGACATAGCGTTGACTAGGTCAACAACATCACCTGCATCCTTAACCTTTTCCCCAACGTAACAACCAAAACCGGCCAGCGCTATTCACAAAAATCGCCAATTAATTTTCATTATTTTTTTTATTTTTTTGTCTCTAAAACATAGGTTATGACCCCTCATTGGAACGAGCTAAAATGAGTTATTCAAGACTTTTATTTGCAAGTGTCTTCTGTCTTTCAGCTTAGGTAAAGGGTTAAAGAGCCATGGCGGCATATGTTTTTTATTGCAGTGATAGCAAAAGCGGACAGAGCATTTCGATCGGATTGCGTTCCTCATAACAACACCGTCAATCTCACCTTCTGTATAAGACCTGTGATAACATTGGATCCAAGATGTTATTTTCGTTTCTCGTTTGTGATTTCTTGATGCGATCTCAAGTTTGCAAACTTTTAGCGATAAATATAGTTCGACGAGCTCATTCCAAAGAGGGGTCACATGATATGGTTTTGTTGAAATGTTTTGAAAAATAGTATTTTTTCAGATGCTGAAATTGCATATTACGCCGGCGGATGTGACTGATTCGTTGGGTAAAGGGTTAACAGGACATTACGTCAAGGATGAGTAAGCGTACCGTCACACGAACACCATGTATAAACGGATTATTGTCACAGAAAATACTTTGCTGAATTGGATTCCGTTGATTTGAGGACAGCAGATTGATCGTATCACCGGAGGTGACTCGTCGGATGCTGTTGATCTTCTCTCATAAACGATTTGAATACAGAACGCCCGATCAGTTTTTGTCATAATAATCTTTATAGTATATGCATTTACAATTAGGAAATACACGTGAAAAATAATCGAATTAGGCAAGCCGAGAGGTCCTCGGTTCGAATCCCACCTGCGGCAACAGAGATATGTCCTTGGGCAAGAGACTTCATCCCCATTTCCCACGTAAGGCGTACTGCACGTTGGTACTGCAGATGGTGCGCCTGTCTTCACCCAGTGCTAACCATGCTTGTGTGTAGTTAGTATGTTAGGTGAGCTAACAGGTGCTCTCCGTTGCTCGGTGGTTCTCGCCGGGTACTCCGGCTTCCCGCACCCTTAAAACTGTCGTAGTCATAATTAGTCATTATGCAGAAACATGTTACCTTAAACACAATAAATAAATAAATAAATAAATAAATAAATAAATAAATAAATAAATAAATAAATAAATAAGCGAAATGGACCTGCGCAAGTCAACAAATTGTTGAACATGTGTGAATAATATTGCATTACGTCACTATACGCTATCTGCAAGTCATTCAATCATGAAGTAAGTGAAGTAGCAATACAGTACGTCAACGTCATCACAACACGTCATTCACTGATGAAGGAACCGTAAAGTTCAAGTTTTTTTCTCGTCACCAGACCCGTCACAGATAGCACAAAGTGTTCGTATTTTATGTGATTTTCTTTAAGTGTGTTGAAGATGAGTTGATGAAAAGTCTCTCCACAGGTACTGCAAGTGTAGGTCGCGCGATAGGTTTTATTATGCACTGCAAAAAATATATGTTCTATTATAAGATGAGTTGATGAAAAGTCTCTCCACAGGTACTGCAAGTGTAGGTCGCGCGATAGGTTTTATTATGCACTGCAAAAAATATATGTTCTATTTAGAACCAAAACTGGTTCTAATCTTGTCCCTGAGATGGAACCAGTTCTGTTTAAACAGTATTTATTTCAAATCAAATAAATTTATAAAGATTAACATTAAATATTAACAGAATTAAACATAAATTGAGGGGGTTTCAGTCGTAAGTTTAGTGCTTATACGAGGTTGTCTCAGATCATTATTAAGCAAAGGAGATATGAATAGTTGGCATATCGAACCAGTTTTGATTCTGTATAGGACCAATATACCAGGTATTTATATTCTGTTTCAAAATGTTTGGCGAATTGCGTTGAATAAGCTCCAAGTTTACTGCTGAATCTACTTTAGTTCATGTATTATTCTGTTAAAATTGAATGCTAATCTTGGTAAACTTATTTGATTTGAAATAGATACTGTTTAAACTAAACTGGTTCCATCTCAGAGACAAGATAGAACCAGTTTAGGTTTTAAAAAAGAACCTTTATATTTTGCAGTGTGGTGGACCAAATCTTCCTTTCTCGTCTGATCTTTAAAACAGTGTTCATACTGAAATGCTTTTCTCTCTGGTGATTGCCCATCTATGGGGTGGTTTCCAAACTCGTGATGGTTTCTGTCAAACATTCTCGAATATGTCTTATCACAGAATCAGCAGTCAAACGTAATCTTTTTCTGGTGTGGCTCCTCGTGTCTGTCTCTTCTGTCTTTTCCTGTGAACATCTTCTCATAAAACTGGAATGGAAACTGTCCTTCCACGTGTACCGTCCTTTCGTGCCGATTCCTGCTGGAAATCGCTGAAAAGGTCTCGGAATGTACTCTACAAGATAAACTCACCATTGTAAAATACTTGTCCTTTGTATATTTGAAAAATGAAGCATACACGCTAGTTCCGTGATAATATAACTGTGCAAATATGTTCGAACACTATCAACCTGGTGGGTAATTATCCTGACCCGAAATCTGACCTTTGTTTTAATCTCATTTGTTTTACGAGGATTGGCGAACACGTTATGCAACTTATATTAACCACTCTCCTTGGCAAAAATGGCACAGGTGTTTGTACTTTCCTAAAAATCTAATTAAAACACAAAAAATCAATTAAAAAACAAATAAAAAACTTAAAAAAACAATTTAAATGTTTTTTAAAAAATTAAAAACAAATTAAAAAATATTAAAGCAATTTAAATGAAATTAAAAAACATCAAAACATTTAAAAAAGTGTAAAAAAACTATAATGACGTCATGGGTGACTCTGGTGCCTCTTGTGGGAGAATAGGCAGGATCAGAGCTCATCTGCTACTCACATTCAGTATTACAATCACCTCAATCACCGGGAAAACAGATTGGCGTCGGTGTTGTCGTCTGTGTGCCATTCTGGTTGTTTATTTGTTTGTATTTATGTATGTCTGTACGAAATCTCAGCAACTGTTACAGAATGAAAGCCAAACGTGCCACACATGTTGATTCTAAAGTGATCAAATCAAATGTTCGACCACCGATCAATAGGTCGAAGGCCGAGGTCAGATCGTTGTGAGTAAATGTTCTACATTTTTGTCAGTTAAGGTATTGTTTTGAAAAATATACCTTAAATATTTCAAATAAAGGCAAAACCACTACCAAGTTACTAAACCCACTGGAGATTGAATGAGAGTATAGCAGTCGGTGTTCTCTGTCTGTCTGCTTATATGTTTGGTTGTGGATATCAATGTCCGCATAACTCTATAACAGTTAAAATAATGCTAAGTGCACTTGGTACGCGCCTTCTTCCCAACGTGTACTGATCAATTTGCCAATAACCGTATAGACGTCTGTGGAAACGCTTGGTACGTGCTGTCTTCCCAACGTTTACTGATCAATTTTTCAGTAACCGTTAACCCTTTGAACTCTAGTGGTATCTTCCATGTCAGTTCAATGGCAGCAATTAGAAGAGTCCATATTCGTTATTTGGGGTAGACCAATCAGTATTTTCAACGTGCAGCCTCGGGCTGCACGTTGGAAATACTGATTGACTACCCCACAATATCTACTGAACAGCTATCCTATATAATGACGTTATGACGTATCATGTTCCTGGTCCGAAAAGCGGCCGCTGGGATTCACAGAAGGGTTAAATCGATGGTAGCTACTTTTGGTACGCGCCACCTCCCCGACGTTTATTAGTCATTTTTTTTAATAACCGTCCAAACAATTGTAGCCACATTTGGAACGCGCCTTTTTCCTAAGGTGTACTGATCATGTTTTTAGTAACCGTTAAAAAGTAGGTGGCTACAATTGGTACACACCTTCTTCCCAACGTTTTCTGATCCATTTTTCAATAATCATTAAAATGGTGGTGCCTGCACTTGGTACGCGCCTTCTTCACAACATTTACTGACCAATGTTTCAATAACCGTTAAAACGACGGTGGCGACACTTGGTGCTTGCCTTCTTCCTAACGTCTGTTGATAAAGTTTTCAAGAACCATTTGAACGATGGTGGTACACCTGGTACGCGCCTTCTTCACAACATATACTAATCAATCTTTCAATAACCTTTAGAACGATGGCAACTAGACTCGGTCCGCACTTTCCTTGTAGTGTGTGCTAATCAATCTTTCATTTACCTGTCAACAGGACAAAGCCAAGGTCGCATAATTATCACGTAGACTTTTCACATTACTGCAGAAAACACATCAATGTTTTAGGTAGAAGTGAGCCGTGAAGCCACCATCAAATAACCCACACCAATGTGAACTGTCAAGCTATCAGGCCAGAATCCAAAATGTAAACAAAATTCATTTATTATGGACTGTTTTGTTTATCCATTTTCGGAGAATTTGCGCGCAGATTGTCATTGTTGTAACGTGATGGCCCGTTACGCGAAAATAGCCGTCGATATTATTTCGTGCTCTAGTTATATATATTACAATTATTAAGTCCTTAATTCACATTGAAACTATCAAAATAATACCCAATTAGTGAAACTACGTGCTGCAATCAGAAAATTATAGCTGTGTTGAGTCTCCAGTCTTAGTATAAAGTAAACAAAGAATTTAATAGTAATACGTCAAAATTCGTTCAAATCAAGCCTCGAGTGAGAAAATGTTTTTTCGTTGACTCAGATAAAATGAATGCGTATGATATTTTTAAATTCAATGGCCAACAGATATATTCCACCTGGTTGAATTCAAAACCAGGCGATGAACATTTTAACAGCTAGACTGGTTACCGGCAATAACAACCTTTGATTCGTTTAACCTTTTGAAACCAAGAGCCCATTTCCGACCCAGGAATATATTATCTCATGATTTCATAAAGTATGATGGCTGCTAAGGGAATGTGTGGTGTCGTCTAATCAATATTTTGAAAAACCTAACTGATCTACCCCCAAATACTGAATATAGAATCTTCCAATTGCTTTCATTGAACTGACCAGGAAAGTACCACTACTGTTTCAAAGGGTTAAGAAGTTTGACTGGTTGCTTGGGAGGTTGATGGTATCGTGTTCTGTTCAGTGTATCGCCTTATGAAATTTAGATGGTCACATACTTTAATTTTTTTCGATGTTTCCTATTCTTCACCGACAGAATAGTATGTGGTCATCTGAATTTTGCTTTCATATTTAACCCTTTGAATCCTGGTGGTATCTTCCACATTAGTTCAATGACAGCAACTGGAAGAGTCCATGTTCATTATTTAGGGGTAGACCAATTAATATTTTCAACGTGCAGCCTTGGGGCTGCACGTTGAAAATATTGTTTGGTCTACCACACACATGCACTTAGCATCCATCCCATTTAATGCAATTATGACGTATCAAGTTTCTCGCCGGAAAACGGCCGCTAGGGTTCAAAGGGTTAAGGTCTTCCCATCTACCGTCAGGTTTGTGTTTAACTAAAAAACTCATGTTTACTTGTGCCCTTAGTTCTCCCAATTCCGAAAAGTGTCAACAACCCAATTTAAACATTTTGAGCATGTATGTCGGAAAGAGATAAAAACGGATCTTCTTTTTTAAACTCAGTTTATTTCTCTCCTGTGGCTTGGTGCCTTCTAATTTAAGAAAAAAAAAACGGTTAAAATGGTGCACGAATGCAGGGCAGTGTTTCTACCAAAACATACAACCATTATTTCTTTTCGTTCTAACTAAAATCTAAACCACCTACACCCCCATTTCTGGTACCAGCTCCATTCGGTGTGAGGATTCGATATATGTTTTTTTTAAAATACACGGAAAGGTGGCACATTTCGAATTGGGATGTTTATTTGAAGCGATGAAGGGGCTGAATCTTGGGCAAGTCGAAAGTTATATGAGAGTATGTATTGATTTAGTGTTATTGCTGAACACCACGTCTCTCTCTGTCTCTCTGTCTCTCTGTCTCTCTCTCTGTCTCTGTTTTTCTGTCTGTCTGTCTGTCTGTCTGTCTCTCTGTCTGTCTGTCTCTCTCTCTCGC
Source organism: Pictodentalium vernedei (assembly GCA_031216915.1). NCBI lineage: Eukaryota > Metazoa > Mollusca > Scaphopoda > Dentaliida > Dentaliidae > Pictodentalium > Pictodentalium vernedei. The sequence goes on from CM062297.1 coordinate 174,392,077, forward strand.
TCTCTCTCTCTCTCTCTCTCTCTCTCTCTCAGTATATCCGCACCAAGACAGTTACATAACATATTTGATCATTTACTTCCTTAAACAGTAATTTCCTCGCATGAAAGCCTTCAAGTACGTGAGGGTAATTATGTGGCACCCGTCATCATGAGGCGACCTGCATCCGTTTTAGATAAATGTCTTGAGGCACTTTCACCGACACGTATTTGTTGCAAAGAACGAAGACATCCGCTGTGTCCTGCGTGGTGCCATTTCAGCTACTGCAGTTCGATTTTTTTTAAGTACAGAAGTGACATAGATGAAACTACTTTTTGAGGTATTTGTCATATTAACAAGGGCGTCCTGTAAAGTGCTGCATTAGCTCTGCATTTTGTCTCACAATGTACAAATAAGATCGGAATCGTCAGCCTGTTGTTAGTGCCAGTAGTCTTTGTCCATTCAAGCCAAGCTTGCTGTTGGAAAATTCTCAAGAAGATATCGATCAAATGTCAGTCTTATGTCGCAGAGCAATTTTGTGATTTGGATTGCCATTACATTTTTCAGATGAGGAAAACATAGCTTGAAGATTGACATATACTTACGAACTATTTGCATTTGTCAAGGTTCCTGTAAACGCCATGACATCAATACTGCAGATATGTTCTTTCTACAATATGACCCTCAACCGACTTTTCAGTCAGACATTAATCGGCCTACTAATATTCTCCCGCTGATCATCTGTTTAAATTCCGTACGTTACGTATTGAAAACAACCTTAAAAGTTCATGTTAGAATCGTAACCTGACATTCGCAAAGAAAATAATGAGAAAATACTGATAATCAACCTTGACTTAGGAAAGAACTATTTTGACGTCTTGCTGCCAATACGGGAAGTCAGTATTTCGCTAGAAAGCACTGCTAATGTTCTGTAACTTTCATCAGCAAGATCACCCAAAAGCTTGTTTGTTGGAACATGTATTCTTCATATACAATAAACTTGCCAAAATTGCAAAGTTCTAGGTCCTCAATATCAGATTTGTGTTTACTTTGCAATATGTGGTAGTTTCATTCACAAGGGAAGGGATCACGATGGTTCAGTGGTTAGGGCATGGATTTCAAACCGAGAGGTCCACGGTTCGACCCCCCCCCCCCGGGTCGGGGGGGGGGGGTGACTACGTTGTGTCCATGACAAGGCACTTAATCCCGATTGCCCACGTGTGGGCACGGTGACACTGTGTACTAAGGAGTAATGCACGTCGATGGTGCACGTGTCTTCAACCAACGCTAACCCAGCTGGTGTGGAGTTTTACGTTGGGGAGTCTGACAGGTGCTCGCCATTGCTCGGTGGGTACTATTCTCTACGAGTACTCCGGCTTCCTCCAACTGTAAAACTGTCCGACACGCTGTGACCCTGGCTGTCAAAAATGTCGTTAAACTCCAAGAAATAAATATTCTTAAGAGTATAACTGTACTCTCAAATTTTAAACTATTTAATAACTTTAAACAAACCTTCCGTAGCAGGAGTTACGGAGAATGAAAACAGGCGGGATAAGTTTTAAGGCCTGAGATCATATGACTTATAGGTTTTAGACACTTGTTCCAATAAAATTCAATTTTTGAATGTTTTGAACCGTCATTGGATACATTGTTTTCAGCGGAGACTCAACCATACAACGTATCGTTTAACAAATGGGATTTGGAGGAAGCGCCAATTTCTTCTTGCCCCATTTGGTTTGAGTCTTTTATCGAGATGTTTACTGAGTTCAGTATATCGCTCATGTCTGGGTAGTAAAATTCGATATCTACTTTCGGTGATATCCCTTTACCAAACACTAAAGGCAGACGACGCTTCTAAACAAAATTCTTGAATAACTATGAGAGGTCATAAGCTTTATTTTTGCAACAAATAATGAACAACATAATGAAAATTGAATGGTGATTTTTGCGAATAGTGTTGGCCAGATTTTGCCGTTACGTTGGGTAAAAGAAAATATTGGGCATGTATTTGTCACTTTAAAATCGTTCTTGTAATTTCATGAAAACAGGGATAAATAGTGAGATATCACGTGGGAATCTATATTATGTACCATCTTTGATCTCTTGGCCCCATCAAGTGTAAACTACCAGCCCTTGTACGGGAGCTTGGTGGATCATTGGGTATCGCATTGTAGTTCCGGTTCCTTGATGGGCGGTTCGATCCTGCCTCTTGTCTTCTGCGTTGTGTTCTTGGGCAAACAACTTAACCCTTTACCTAACATGAAAAGCAGACGACACTTGCAAAAAAAATTCTTGAATAACTAATTTTTTTCAATTTTTGTCTCAAAAACATAGGTTATGACCCCTCGTTGGAACGAGCTCGACGAGCTCGTTCCGACGAGGGGTCATAACCTATGTTTTTGAGACAAAAAATGAAAATATATTGAAAATTAATTGGCGATTTTTGAGAATAGCGCTGGCCGGTTTTTTCCGTTACGTTGGGTAAAGGGTTAAACCTTTGAACCCTTGTTTCCTGGAATGGTATTGCCTTAATGTACACTTAGAGTGAGGTAGGTCAGTCCAATATTAATATTCAGAGAGGATAAAATAATAACTGCAGTCAGTAGCAGTCCGGCTGCAGACAACAGTTATTATTTTATCATCAATGCCCCGTGTATAGATCTCTCATAATAAGACAAAAATGGGACCGCGATTATGCATCTGAACGAAAAATCGGTCTTACGGGTTCAAAGAGTTAACCCTTTGAACCCTGGTGATATCTTCCACGGTTGTTCAGTGTCATCACTGGAAGAGTCTATATTCGTTACTTGGGGGAAGACCAATCAATATTTCCAACGTGTTGCACGTTGAAACTCTTGATTGGTCTACCACATAAATTCACCGAGCAACTGACTACCAGATGAAATCCTGAGACGGAAAAGCGGTCTTTCGGGTTCAAAGGGATAACACCGATTACCAAAGTGGTAGGACGGCGCTGTGCACAACACGTTTCCGGTACACTTGACATAGAACAATGTTAACTTTCATTGTGCTGGTATAGTAAGTTGTTTACTTGCCATTGCTCGGTGGTTCTCTTCGGCTTCATCCCCCCGTGAAACACTATCAGACATGATATTGCCATGTCAGTTGAAACATTCATTAAATCTCAATAAATAATAATAATAATAATAATAATAATTGATTTTGTAAAAGCGTAAAACCACGAAGAGTGCCCTAAAACGCTTCACAGAAATAAAATACACTTTTCTGAAAATAAAGAGTCACATGTTTCAGTTTCCTTTAGGGAGGTTCAGGAGAATGCTTCAGTAAATAGGAAAGTTTTAAGATTTCTTTTGAAGATGTTGATAGTTTTTGAATTTCTGACACTAATAGGCAACGCATTCCACAGTCTTGGACCCACGATGGAGAACACCCGATCATTAGCCAGATTAGATCTGCTAAAAGGTATGACTAGTTGAATTTGATAAACAAACAAACACACAAACACAGAAACTAGCCACTGAAACATCAAGAATCCACAATGATCGTTTTGAAATAGTATGGGGAATTACTTTTTCTAAACGTAGTAAATGAGTAACCCCTCACTCACGACCCCATATATTTTAGAAAAAAGACTATGGGTTACGTTTATGGCCTTTCGGAAGTGTTGCAGCAAGTGAACAGTTGACAATGATAGAACATACTCGGGTAATCATACAGTCTGACGATAACATTGGGGAGGTTTATGGTGAAATATGTCCCGTATATATTTCCAGAAACGATTTCGATCCAGCTGTCTGTATTTTTCCTCCGGAGAAAGCTTGATTCAATGCACACTGATATTCTTATATGAATTGACTGTTCGAGGAGAGAACTGCAGTGCTCAAGTAATTTCGTCCAACATAATTCATTGGAACATATTTTTCCACAACACTAAATTCATTGGAACATATATTCCCCAAAAAACTATGTCATAACATTCTTCGTGTGAACGCCAATGACTGCAAAATCCTAACGTATTCTTCATAAATTTACTGACATGGGTGCGTTTGTGGCTGCAGCCCTCTTGGCTTCCAGAACGGTGATTCACACTGACAACATAATTGTCGCCACTCGGACAGAATTGGAGGTCTAGGAATTCAAAAAGACAAATCTTGAACTTGGTAACTCAAAATTATAGATGACAAAATTTACTTATGACGTTTTAACACTTTAGCTGTCGAAAGCGACTTTTGTCAGCTATTGTATGATGATTATCTGTACGTTCTGTTGTGCGTAGATCAAACCTACCATCAATGAGCCCTCAATGAGCCCATTCCAACAATTAATCAGATGGTAGAGTTTCAAGTATGTCGTACATTTTATTGAACTTCCTCGCATACGGTCGTACATGGAGGTCCTCCATATAGGGTTAAAGTACATGTAGGCGTAGCAGTAAAAGGGTAAAAAAGTGTACATTTTACTTAACCCCTGACTGCTAATGTTTTGGCCACGTCTATGTAAAATGTGCGAAACAAAATGTATGAAATGTGTGTATCTTCAAATGACACAATCATGTTTTAGAGGAATTTTGAATGTTGGTTTCTGATTCCCTGCCGGGATTCGAACCCTCGGCAACACCGCCTGGCAATCAGGAGTCCAGCGTCTAAACCACTAGACCATTGCACACCGTCAAAAACGATGGCTGGAATCTAGGTTTTTAGATGAAGTCCTCATGATTACTCGGTTCATTTTCCTTTCGGCAGCAGCATGAAAGTGTGGAACGCGCTGGCTACAGTACGACGAAAGTGCTGTGGATGGCCTCAGACGAAGACTGGCACGGACTGGTGTGTGTATTTTCAAATGACACAATCATGTTTTAGAGGAATTTTGAATGTTGGTTTCTGATCCCCTGCCGGGATTCGAACCCTCGGCAACACCGCCTGGCAATCAGGAGTCCAGCGTCTAAACCACTAGACCATTGCACACCGTCAAAAACGATGGCTGGAATCTAGCTTTTCTTTTTAGATGAAGTCCTCATGATTACTCGGTTCATCTTCCTTTCGGCAGCAGCATGAAAGTGTGGAACGCGCTGGCTACAGTACGACGAAAGTGCTGTGGATGGCCTCAGACGAAGACTGGCACGGGCTGGTGTGTGTATTTTCAAATGACACAATCATGTTTTAGAGGAATTTTGAATGTTGGTTTCTGATCCCCTGCCGGGATTCGAACCCTCGGCAACACCGCCTGGCAATCAGGAGTCCAGCGTCTAAACCACTAGACCATTACACACCGTCAAAAACGATGGCTGGAATCTAGCTTTTTAGATGAAGTCCTCATGATTTCACGGGCTGGTGTGTGTATTTTCAAATGACACATTCATGTTTTAGAGGAATTTTGAATGTTGGTTTCTGATCCCCTGCCGGAATTCGAACCCTCGGCAACACCGCCTGGCAATCAGGAGTCCAGCGTCTAAACCACTGTTGTTCATTCATGGGCTCTTATTTAGTGCTTACAAGGAATTTACGCAAGCTTTTGTTTTTCGTTTTGGCGATGACAGGTCGAAGATTCGAAGGTTCCTTTAATTTCGAGTTGGTTAAATTGAATTCATCTTTTATTATTTTTTTGTTATTTCGATATTCATTCTGTTGTATGTTAAAGTGAAAGGAATGATGGACTTCATTTTGAATCTTCCCTCGGATATGTTCATACCAAATGGCCAGAGGGTTTGGTGTGTATTGATCCAAAAAGCTTCACGTTTTTTGCTTAATTCATCCGTTTCTTCTAATGTGCCTTCAATTGGTAGTTGTTCAAAAGATTGGACTTCGAAATCGTTTAAAGAATGGCCTAGAAGGTTAAAATGTCGTGCTACTGGGGCATCAGAATTATGTTTTATATGCTGTCTGTTTCTTGTAGCACGCTCTCGGAAAGGATTTTTTACTTTGACCAACACACTGCTTCCGACAGCGTTTACAAGTGATAAGATAAATAATATTTGGTGAATCACAATGGAGAGAGTTACGGATCTGTAATGATTTTTCGTTTGTTCGGAGGAAAATTTCTCATTCTGATCAGGCATAAACATATGCAATCTACAACGAGGCTTTCTGCAATTCAATACCGCGCCACTACAATTCAGCAACCGTCTGTTGTGTTCAATTCTCAGTGGTTTGAAATCAGTAATTTCTGCTGGACTTTCGAGCTTGTTCAGAGTTTGAGATTTCAGGCTACGCAAAAAGCGCAGTGAGTACCCCCTCGATCTGAGGGCGCCCAATAGAGTAGATCAATCCTCGTTGAAATTTACCATATCAATAAAAGCGCAGAGAGTACCCCCTCGATCTGAGGGCGCCCAATAGAGTAGAACAATCCTCGCTGAAATTTACCATATCACTTGAATTGCGGTGTCAACGAATGAGCTGTGATTTGATGATAACTTTAAATGTATGTGGAGGATGAAATGATTTTGTGTGCAACAATTGATGTGAATGAGTTGGTTTAAAATATACTTAATAATCTAAATTACCGGGTGCCTGGAATTGCTTGCTTTTATACACGGTCACATCGAGAAAATCAACAGAACTTTCACTGATAGTAGCTCTTAATTTAATGTTAGGATCATGATTGTTTAAAATATCTAAAAAAATCATCAAAATCTTCTTTGGAATGTTCCCAAATAATACAAATGTCATCTAAATATCTGAGATACACGAGAGGATGCTTTGCACATTTTCTTAAGACATTTTCATCCCATTTCGCTACATAAATGCGTGAAAAATTAGGACTGAAAACTAAAAGAATAAAGATGACAAAATTTAGATATGACATTTTAACACTTTCGCTCCCGAAAGCGACTTTTGTCAGCTATTTTATGATGATTGTCTGTACGTACTGATATGCGCAGATCAAACCTCCCATCTGATTAATTGTTGGAAATGGCTCAGAGAGCCATTTCCAACAATTAATCAGATGATAGAGCTTCAAGTATGTCATGAATTTTATTAAACTTCCTCGCATACAGGCGTACATGAAGGTCGTCCAAATATGGTAAAAGTGGGCGTGGTGGTAAAAGGGTTAAATGTGTATATTTACTCAACCCCTGAATGCTAAAACTGCTAACGTTTTTATCACGTCTCTGCGTGCGTGCGTGCGTGCGTGCGTGCGTGCGTGCGTGCGTGCGTGCGTGCGTGCGTGCGTACATGCGTGCGTGCGTGCGTGCGTGCGTGCGTGCGTGCGTGCGTGCGTGCGTGCGTGCGTGCGTGCGTGCGTGCGTGCGTGCGTGCGTGCGTGCGTGCGTGCGTGCGGTATTCTCGAGGATTGCAGAAATACCAACAATTTATATTCTCTGCTGTGACAGGGACGACGTAGGCAGCTATAAATGATTTTATTTATTTATTTGTTTGTGTTTAAGAACTCTTTCGACCATCAGGTCACCTCCTGTCGGACAGTTTTACGGATGGAGGAAGCCAGAGTACCCGGAGAGATTCGTCGGCGAACGGCGGCGATGAACTGTCAGACTCCCCAACGCAATAACTCCGCACAAACAGGGTTAGTATTAGTTGAAGGCAAGAGCACCGACGACGTGCAGTACGCCTTTATTCGTAGCGCCATTGTGCCCCCCGCGTGGGCAATCGGAATTAAGTGCCGCGCTCATGGACACAACACAGTCAGCGCTGGTCAAGATCGAACAGCGAACCTTTCGGTTTAGAATTCAATGCTCTATCCACTCGGCCACCTCACTGCCCGTCTGGAAATGGTAACCGGCCGTCAAAAAAAAAAAAATCCAAAAAACGAGCTGCAGCCATTGAAGCTGAAAGAATAAGTTTCCACCATGACACGAATCCAACGAAACGCAAACACATAGCGCCCTTAAAATATCACAACAAGAGCCATAATTCTGGTACAAATGTGTGGACAAAACCTGCGATTTGTGGATACTACACCCCCATGCTGGTCTATCATTATACAATACGCCATTAAACTCCGACAACCGATGCCAGAGTTATAATACAAAATGTTTGGATGGAAAGACGCGTGGACGTCCGGACGGACGGAGACCTCAACTATATACCCACCGAACCTCCTTAGGGGGATCGGGGACACAATAAAGTGTCTGACACATGCGCTTAACCAGTAGTGTGCGATTTATTTCACGGAATACAGACATTGTTCTCGCTTGTGATCGAAATATTTATGAGGGGGTTCATGGAGTTCTCTTCGTGATTCACAAATATTACCGTGGTCGCCTGTACAAATCAATATAAAAACAGCAAATGACGCTTTCGCACATGTTCAACTTTCTGCATGTTTATTTCTCTTTATTTTGTCAGCAGTGCTACCATTATTTGATAAAGTATAGTAGGCACGTAGGGAGGATTCTAAATTTGGGGTGCCCAAGACAGTTAACTTTTTTTTCAGGGGGGGGGGGGGGTGCTTTTTAGAAAGCCGATGTGTAGGGAGGTGTTGGATGCTCCCTATTCTTAACTAGGGCACTCCGGTTGCTACCTCCTCCCCCTTCAAAGGAAGTGGTAGGAGGGATAGGATCAGGAGCGTACCAGTTAGAACTAGGCCTCCCAACCCAAGGAAATTTTTTAAAAATTCAGTACTCTGATTCACATTAATAGTGTGTGGAAATATTGGAGGTCATTTTAAGGCTCTACATGTTATGCGAAAGATGCAATGGGCAATTTCTTTTGTGGAGTGGGGGGGGGGGGATTCTAACGCCCCCCCCCCCCCCTCGACTGCATGCCTGCCTGCCTGTCTGCCCACGTGCCTACACCACTGAATTATGGGCCGTTTTATTGTAAGGGATACAATCAAGGACTAAATCAAGAATTAACCCTTTACCTAACGTAACGGTCAAAACCGGCCAGCGCTGTTCTCAAAAATCGCCATTTAATTTTCATTATTTTTTTTCATTTTTTGTCTCACAAACATAGGTTATGACCCCTCGTTGGAACGAGCTCGTCGAGTTCGTTCCAACGAGGGTCATAACCTATGTTTTTGAGACAAAAATGGAAAAAATAGTTATTCAAGAATTATTTTTGCAAGTGTCGTCTGCTTTTCACGTTAGGTAAAGGGTTAACAGAATAAAATCATGTTTTTGTTCATTTGAAAACTAACTAATTATTACTTCAACTGACTCCACGACCCTCGTCTAATTCAGATCTTTCAATATGTTTGTTAGTAGAATTGGTGGTTGCGAAAATAGTATTTACATGCATTAGTTAGAGAGCCCAGCGAGTTCCAATTACACTATCAACAACGGAAGGTGTGATGCTCTCCATTTCTTATTACCTCAAAACTGTTAAAGAAAACCCATTCCTTATGTTACGGATTCTTGACATTTAGGGGCAGGTACGCTCAAAAAATCATAAAACTAACTGTTAAATACACTTTCACGTACGTCCGTGATTTTTCGCTCGAACATTCTCCAATATTCACTGATCACAATAACGTAACTGAAGAAACGAATTGTCCTTCCGTTTTCAGATACGAAAAAGGGTCTTCCCTGGAACCCCCTTCCTCCGGCCCGAATTTTACTTTTAATTACACTTCAGCGTACGACCATGTAACTTGGCGCGGTATCAGCTCAATGTTTAGACAATTAAAATATATTTCTAAAGAAACAAAAATAATACCTGGCGTTTTCAAATAAGAAGGGGTCTTTCGTGGACCCCATTCCCAGGCTCTAATTTCACTTGTAATTATACTACCCTGCATTGGGCTCATCGCGGTTTTAAAGATATTTAGAAAATACATCTTAAGAAGCAAATATTTCTGGTGTTTTCGGATAATAATAATAATAATAATAATAATAATTGGCTTTCTAGAGCGTAAAACCACAAATAGTGCTCTAAAACGCTTGACAGAAATAAATACACTTTTTTGAAATGAAGAGTCACATCTGCTTTGGTTGCCTCTTAGAGAGGTTTAGGAGAATGCTTCAGTAAATAGGAAAGTTTTTAAGATTTCTTTTAAAGTCGTCGAGAGTTTCTGAAGTTCTGACACTAATTGGCAGGGAATTCCACAATCTGGGACCCACGATGGAGAACACACGATCATGAGCCTGATTAGATCTGCTAAAAGGCACAATTAGTTGAATTTGGTTTTTAGATCGGAGACTGCGCGTTGGTTTATATACAGTGAGGAGCTCTTGCAGATAAACTGGAGCCAGTTTGTGGATACATTTGAACACTAAGATCAATATTTTGAAATCAATCCTCTGTTTAACTGGAAGCCAATGTAATTGTCTTAAAACAGGTGTTATGTGTTCAGAGCGTTTGGTACCAGTAATTATCCTAGCAGCAGTATTCTGAACTTTTATAAGCTTCTGAATCAGGCACTGGGACAGCCCCACTAACACTGAATTACAATAGTCTAGTTGTGAGGTGATGAAGGAGTGCACAAGTTTTTCAAGTGCTGACTGGTTAAGATAAGGTCGCAGTCTTCCAACATTACGAAGCTGCCAGTAGCCGTTTTGATATATTTTATTGATATGGATGTCTAGTTTTAAATTTGAGTCCATAATCAGTCCAATATTCCTGGCCGATTCACTTTTCATAGTGATGTTGTTTCCAACCAGAATTGATGTAATAGAGGGTGTAGGCATACGAACCCCGGATATCACTAAGAATTCAGTTTTAGAGTCATTCATTTTCAGTTTAAAGTCTATCATCCATTCCCGCACAAGATTTATGCAAGTTTCCATGTTATTGACCTCGGTGAAGGAGTCACTTGGAACAGATGGGTTGAATGTGATGTACAGTTGGGTGTCGTCTGCATAAAGATGATATGATATGCCATGCTTTTTAAGAAGGCGACCGAGAGAAGAAGTGTACAGAGTAAACAAGAGTGGTCCAAGAACTGTCCCTGAGGAACACCACACTTTAACGTCCTGCTTTCTGAACCGATCTTATTGATGGAAATTTGTTGACTGCGACCTTCTAGATATGATGTAAACCACGATAAGACAGTTCCACAAATGCCATGCTGTGTCAATGTCTGCATGAGAATACCATGGTCGACAGTGTCGAATGCTGCTGACAAATCCAAGAGAACAAGCAGTACAGCCATACCCTCAGACACTGATTTAACAATGTCATTGTTGACTCGTAGTAAGGCTGTTTCTGTACTGTGGTTGGCTTTATATGCAGACTGGAAGGGCTCTAAAAGATCATTTTCATGCAGATGATTTTTGAGTTGTAAAGCAACAACCCTTTCCAACAATTTAGACAGGAAAGAGAGGTTTGATACTGGTCGATAATTCTTCAGGTTGTCAGGATCAAGAGAAGGTTTCTTGATGAGTGGAGTAACAAGTGCTGTTTTCAATGCATTTGGAACAAATCCCTCATGTTGGGATGCAGATATAATAGATGTTATTGCTGGCAGAAGATAATCAATTGTCTCTTTTAAAAGGAATGTTGGAATTTGATCTAGATCATTGGATTTATTGGATGATGATGAGAAGGCCTTTGAGATGACCCATTACAACGGGGCAGAGTCAAAACTCTACGACGGGCATAATCTTGTGTTGTTGTTTAGGGTTTTCATACCTTGACCATCGCCGACGCGTGCAGAATCTACAGAAAGTCAATTTATCATTAATTCTGCTGTCCAATAAAATATGTATGTTTCATCATTTGTTCCAAACTCAACTGTGAAGAAACCTCTTCGTCTCTGGAGGAAACGTTTACAATATTGTTTAGACACACGTCTAGTATGTCTTGGAAACTCACTGAAATTAGTACATTAGTTAGTCAAAGTATAACTGACGAGAGAGAGAGAGAGAGAGAGAGGGGGAGGGGAGAGAGAGAGAGGGGAGAGAGAGAGAGGGGAGAGAGAGAGAGAGAGAGAGAGATTGAGGCGGAACCAGGATTCTCAAGTAGTAGCTCGAACCAGACACTAGATGGGGCACATCATAAGTAAGCAATTATAAATCTTTATTCCCACGGACCTCTACCAATAGAAAGGAAACACACCTCCCATACATTTGTCGAGATTCAGGATATCCCTGCAGTTGGTTTTCTGCGCCTTGCTACAGGCCCCAATGGTAAGAGTGCGTAAGAGTCTTACAAGACTTGAAAACTAGATCTTCTGTCCAACCAATATTACACATTACACAATATTAAACATTTTATTCCTGCAGAAGCGAAGGGGTTTTCTTCACAGTTCACGTTCGGACAAATTAGAAATATAGAGCGTTTATTGGAGAGAACAATTATTGATGAATTGTTGTCCCGTAGATTTTGCACGCGGAACGGAGTGTCAAAGTATATATACTTTCCCGCGGTTCGTAAGTAATAGAGGGAAAGAATTGTCTTGGCGTTGCGATCATTCAAAGTAGGGTTAATATGATTCCGTTGATTAGCCAATCAGAGTCCAGTGTGGTCAGCTAAGCATGAGGTTTCGTATTAACTTGAAACAGTTAATCAGTTCTACGCGAGTGCGCTCAGTGGAAACATCTCATTTTTTCTCCATTGAATTTAGTTTTTTAAAAAAATTCACGTTTGCATTTTTTCTTGTAGCTTTTCTAAACCAGAGCGTAGTTATTTTGTATTAAGCTCTCAACATTAGAAACGTACATTTATGTGTCGAACTCAACACTGCTGAAATCTTTATTTATTTTCCGCATATTACTTTCCATGATTCAAAGTGTAATATAATTCCATTTTGACAATTTATTACTACTACCACCGGATAAGGTCCGATATCCTGTCCCGAGGGGGTACACGCCGGTCAGACGTCGGACACAGATTTCCTCTATATATCAATCAAATAGTTTAGGTTTTTTTTTTTCTGGGCGATGGCTTACCCCCCGAGATGGATGTTTTTATGGTAGTATATGGCGCATTTCATGCTAGTTCGATATCTTGGACATGGGGTTGTTACATGAATTATTACACTTTGATGTTAACATTCTTTCATTCTTATTTCTGTTTGCACTCAGCTTTTCTTTACTCTGAGCAAATAAACACTCGCTATTTGCTTTCATCTCTAGTAGTTTTTGTTTTTCGAAATCTTTTGAATAGTTTAGCTCGGACCGATAGAAATCTCTACCTTTTGTAAAACAACAAACGAAAATCGTGTATTCTTTTTTCGAATTTACTTAAGAATTGAATGCAATTTTTATTATCTTTATTGGAGTATGAACGTGTGGGAATGGGTACAAATTATGTATGAATCCTTCGGGATTCATACATACTTTGTACCCATTCCCACACGTTCATACTCCAATAAAGATTATAAAAAATGCTTCAATTCTTATAATTGCATTCCTTAACTGTTTAAACTACTTTTTACCAAACAACAAAGCAGAACGACGAAATAAAACATGTTAGAACGAATGAGGCGAAAAACCACCCTCCCACAAAAGACAAAGCGCACAACTCTGATTTTTAATTTCCACAACTTTAAATATGGAAACGAGTATTTAGTATCGGGCTTTATGCCACAGTTGGGAAATGTCACCAAAGAAACAGCAGCGGAGTTGATCATTGCGACAGGCGCTAAAAGTTAAAAACCCGCCCAAACACCGCCCGAATTACATTCTGTCAACTGCGCTCTACCGTAAATGCGGGTCAAAGTTCGACCAAATATATTCAATGGAAAATGAATTACATTTGGTCATGACGTTTTCATCCAGCTAACCAATGGGAATTGAGTATGTGGACCCAAAACGTATAACTACATTAACAATGTAATTATTTATCTATGATGCAAAATATACACCAGGAACTTAATTAAGCACCACCTGTTTCTTTCGCAGATGTGTTAAAAGACACTGTCATTACTTGTGATTAACCGATGTTCGACAATCGCATCTGACATCGGTCGATTTTAAGCCATCGGTAGAGGTGTTTGAACATCGATCCATGCCGATGGTTACATGGAACACCATTGGATCAAAATTGTTTGTATTTAGGTTTGATTAACCCTTTCACCAACGTACCAGCCAAAGCCGACCTATTCACAAAAATCACCATCCAATTTTCATTATTTTTTTCACATTTTGTCTCAAAGACATAGTTTATGTTTTGACACCAACAAAATGAAAAAAAAATAGCTAATCAAGAATTTTATTTGCAAGTTTAGGTAAAGGGTTAATCTCATACAAGCAGTAACAAACTTAATAAAACACAATGATTGGCAGGAATCAAGACTGGCCTAATCTCATTGTTTGGTCTGACCTTACCCGTGATTGCTGCTCATGACACACACATGCCTCGTGTTGTGATATCACTCAATAAAATGCGTCATCAGCAGAAACAAGTTCAAAGCGAAACGTCTTTGATCGTTGGTGTCGTATTTTTATTTTAGTACACACACTGACATACTCGTCAGGTCAACAAACCAATCAACCTGACTGCTCTGTAAAAGTAACCATGTTCTATGCATTCTTAAACACCCTACTCCTTTTGTTCGTTACTATCTGACATCGGCACTCACAATCGACAGTTTGTGTGCTCAACTCATCGGCAAGCAGATGGCGGTCGCAAATCCTTGTCGGTTAATCACTTGTCATTACTTTCATGCCATCTTTCAGATGGCCAAAAGTGAGTGTTTGCGGAAAGAATAGTCTATTGACAAAAGAAAGACAACACAATGATGGAAATATGCTGTATTTTAAGGGCGCTAATTAGACATATCTGTCAATAATGTTTCTGATGGAAAATGTTCTCTCGACCTATATGGAACGGTCCATGATGCAACGATGCCGAGATGGAGTTGTGACTAGACAATCAGGATTATTAAAAACAAGCACGCCAAGAACCAAATTTATTGAATAGCTACCAGTGAACCACTTTCCGGCATTACGGAACAAATTAGACAATGAAATACGGAACATACACGATAGAAATGTTTTTAAATTGACCTTAGCCAACTTACTAACAGGCTCCTATCTCACTTCTGTCTCCTGCTAAATCCCTATTGCCAAGATTGTAACGTTTCATTAAATACTCGCTTGGCTCTGAGTCTCATCACTTTGTCGACCAATAGCTTATTTCTCCATCGCTTGAAGGCAGTTTCTCGTGAAGTATGGACATTACGCGCGATGTGGTGATGAGACAATCAGCGCTTTTCAGTCACTCTTTGAATACTTCAATTGAGTCAACAAGACTAAGCAGTGAGACGTTGGCTCACCCGACACAATACGGAAGTTACATGATGATGGGACGGATCTGTGTCTGATGATTTTGAGTCTCGCTCGCCATGCCAGTCTTTGTATTATCATTCAGTATTTTTGGCGAATCTTTGGTTGTCACCCTGCTGCGCACCCCGCCGAATTCTAGTTGGCTCCTGCGAGATGAGGCCTTCTGGTTCTTTTTCCCCTTAACTAAAGTAACTAAACAGATAGCAATGGATACTCAGAACATTGTGGATTTATTTGGCCAATTCCCCATTTTATAGAACAAGTAGTAATATTTACTAAAAGAGACAAATTATTTTGTTGTGATCTGCAGATCTCCAAGAGATTAATCCGATTTGCATTAAGGAGATGGCAGATAGACAGCCAATATGGCCATGCCCTCTCCTTGTAATGTTTGTACCACAGAATCAATACATATTGTCCATAATTTGTATCACTCTTTGTAATTCCCACATGCTTTCCAATTTATTGTACGTTATTAAGGTACATTTATTGCAAAATAAATATTGAATTGAATTGAATGCCGGTAATTACTGACAAAAAATGTAACTGTGATCTCCTGGACACAATAGCAATGTTTGACGTCAGTAGCGAGTGTATCCACCACGTGCTAGGATGACAGCCTGAACCCTCCTCCTAATGCTACCAGTGAGCCTTCTGATACGCTCCAGGGGCAACTGCTGCCACACCACATGCAATGTAGCTTTCAAATCGGCCAAATTATGTACAGGTGGATCCTTTGCTTGCACACGACGTCCAAGAAAGTCCCAAATGTGTTCTAAAGGATTCAAATCGGGGCTCACTGCAAGCCAAGGTAATGTTATAATAGCGTTATTCTGAAGGAATGCTCTCACAGCATGTGAACGATGTGGCCTTGCATTGTCGTCCGTGAAAACAGGGCGAGTAGCCAACGGGTGGCTGTCAAAATGGGGCGCGACAACCGGATTGAGAATATCCCGGATGTACTGATGACCACTGAGACTCCCACGTACTGTCACCATATCAAGTTTACAAGCATGGGAGAGGCATCCCTGATCCTTAATGTGACGTGAATGTGAAGCAGGAATCTACTCTCGTCTGACCAATGTACTCTTCTCCACATCCTGAGATTCCAATGCTGTCGTGCTATACACCACTCCAAACGCCGTCTTTGATGCTGATCGGACAGAGCTGGACGCTTGATGACCTTTCGGGACCTCATACCTCATGCTTTGAGAAGGCTTCAGGCAGTTCTGTTGCACAAACGCCTGTTGGGGAGCCAAAAGGCGTTTCAAAACCCCACTTGAAGCAAAGGGCTCCACGCCTAACGAGGCGTGCCAGACTCCGATCCTCCCGAGGAGAGGTATTTTGGGGTTGACCAGGCCTTGGTCGGTCCTTAACATCGTTGCTTTGTTGATGTTTTCGGACAAGTCTGCTGATGACAGAATGGCCATATCCAAGTTGCCTTCCAATAGTCTGTTGCGTGCATGCCAGCATTTTCCATCTTAGTGCCTCTGACAATCTCCCCCTTGCCATGTCAACATTTATTGATAAAAGAAGTGACAAATGTTCTTGTTTTATACCCAGATATTGCATGTGGGTGATAGTGTTTTTGTGAGATTCGTGGGAAGCATGATTCACGTGGACGATGTGTTTGGGATACGCTGTCAACCAGAAACATCATGTTTCTCAAGATGAAATGTACTGCATAGCAATCATAAACTCATCATAATCACTAACAGCAACTTCACTGTCATGAAATATTTCATATTTATAAACGACGTTTACATGCTTGAGGAAAGACCGAGATGAATTTGTGTTACAGAAATCGAAGTTTACATCATTTATGAACAAATAGGATTATAGTAACTTTTTCAATCAAATCGTCTTTGTCATACTTCAAAGTTAGAAAGGAGTTGGTATTTACAGATAGTAACTTTAATTCCACCCTTTCTTCCATTCTGAATTCATCTTTATAATTTGCAAAACGGGAACAGGAGAGCCGAACATTTCCCCACTTTATCATATTGTGTGACCAACCTTTCCATCCCAAATTAATTGGCTGGTGGAGATGTCCACCTCAAACGTTTTACCACCTACCTTAATTGCCTGCCAATGCATCTACAAAACACTTTTTCCGAACTCTAACTACGGGTTATGATCGTTTAATCACAATGTTTCTCGAATTATTAATATTATCTACAAACATCAAGAATTGTTCAGAAAGCATCAAACCTCGAGAAATCACAAACACGCAGAAGAAACTGAATACGTTATGTGAGCAGATGAAAAATGCAATAAGGACATTCCTGGGTGTTTGAACACAACTGCACACTATATTCGCTTCAAAATCGCTAAAGAGCTGTGCAGGACTTGAGTGAATATATAATTACCTCTGCGCAGTCGCATGCTATATTAGCTGACAAATAAAACAACATTCAACTGCACAGAATTATATATATATATATATATATATATATATATATATATATATATATATATATATATATATATATATGAGCAGCACAGATCGTAATATTTATGATATTGTGAGAATATGGAATATGTGGATATACACAACCCTGTGTAGTTGCATTTAATTTTATTTTATATAATTTGTTTACATCTCTTCAGGAAGAGAAGATACGTAATCGAAATATACTGAGTCAAAAAAGAAAGTATAATAGAAACAAATTTAAAAAATAGCATAAAGGATGAAATATAATAGGTCTAATGTTGCATGTCTGTGGACAAGAGGGGTCGTGCAAAGAGTTTAATGACATGTTGTTGTTGTCCACTCAACCGTATACAATTTAGCTATGGATTTCAAAATAGCACGTGCTATCCGAATTGAATAGGTGTGACCGACGATTTTCTTTGTGTTATGCTTTGCTAGAGAGCCTGGGTTATTGAGAAAACACGCTAGTTTTTGTCTTCCAACATTTTAAAACATGCCAAGGTTAACTGAAAATCAGAGGTTGCGTGCCATTGGTATGCATGAGGCTGGAATACCTCCAGGTGAGCTCGCTGCTGAAAGGTATAGAACCATTGGATCTACTGTCGACCGACCGCGTTCAGGTCGGTCAAGAGTTACGACCCCTGCTCAAGACTGACACATCAGGGCGTCTCACTTCGCCGCAATCAATTACTCCTGGTAGAACTAACAGCAGATTCTGTGCACTAACTGTCCGCAACAGACTCTCTTAACACGGCATCCGATGTAGGCGTCCATACCACGGACCAATCCTTACCCAACGTCATCGTACCGTCAGGATGGAATGGGTACGTCATCGTGTTCGCTGGACTCAGCAGCATTGGAGCACAGTTCTTTTAATGACGAATCACGATTCTGTCGACGGCGTGCTGATGGAAGGGCACGAGTGTATCGCCGATGAGAAGAATGGTTTTCTGATGCTTGCATGCGGGAATGCGACCGTTTCGGCGGGGGTAGTGTAATGGTTTGGGCGGGAATTGCCTTGCACCATCGAACGCAGTTGATCTTCATCGATGGTAAACTGAATGGACAGCGATATAGGAACGAAATTCTTAACTCTGTGGTTGTCCCGTTGTTCAACGCTAACGTCGGATTGCAGTTATTCCAGCACGACAATGTCCGATGTCACGTGGCGCGTATCTGTTGTGACTTTCTTGAGGAGCAGAGCACCGAACTTCTTCCCTAGCCACCACTTTCGCCAGATTTGTCGTCAATCGAGCATCTTTGGGATCAATTGGACCGTCGGTACGACTTCATGATCTTCAGACGTTAGGCGATTTACGTAATGTTCTAAGGTAGGAGCGGAACGCAATACCACCGGGTGACATCCAGAGACTTATCAGGTCCATAAGCCGTCGATGTCTTGCCATCCAAGAGGCAAACGGTGGACATACATGCTATTGACTGCATGTGTGAATTTTTCATTTCACCCCATGTCTGAATTGCGGCGTCCTGACGTTATGCTGGCAACAGTAAGAACATGAAATTATGCACATTCATACAGCTAGACTCGCAATATGAATTTTCAATAATTTGTTTGGTATTAAAGTCGATAATACTAAACAAATTGCTCCTCAAAGTTTATTATAATTTCTTTTTTGACTCTGTATATATCCAATTAAATTGCATGCAACTGCACAGAATTCAGTATATACTATTAAAAAAAAGTAGGGGATATTTGATAAAAGTGAGATATATGAAGAAATATATTTATATTTTCATCAACAGGGCAGTTGACGTATTGCACTGTGACATCTGGTGAATGATTTCAGCGATAGTTGGGTGTGTGACAAGCACACATTCCACGCACTGAGCTTTAGAAGACATGGACGATCAGCCAGAGAATTTACCACATTCAGTCCAAGACCTCAGTACCTTGTAAATACTCCTCAGCTTGACTGATGTTATTCCATTCTTCCTGCAGTGCACCGGCGAGTTTCTGGACATTGAAAGGGAGCTGTTGGAGTTGTCGTAGGCACCTGACAAGTATATCCCAGATGTGCTCGATTGGTGAAAGGTCTGGACTGAGTGCTGGCCAAGGCAGTGTAGCGATGTTCTGCTCCTGGAGGAACTCTGTAGCGACACGGGCACTGTGTGATCTTGCATTGTCATCTTGGAAAATGAATCGACGGCCGTTACGTCGCGCAAATGGCACCACATGAACTGCTAACGTGTTGTCACGGTAGTACTGCCCTGTGACACGCCCTTGGATGACATGTATTGCTGTTCTGCTTGTCATGGTTATGCCTCCACACACCATAACCGATCCACCACCAAAACGATCGTGCTTCCTAACGTTTACGTCATGGTATCGTTCGTTCCGCCGCCTCTACACTCTGTTTCGCCTGTCGAGGAAGTCGAGAGTGAAGCCCGATTCATCGGAAAACATGACGTTGCTGCACCCACGATTGTCCCAGTGCTATCGTGCTCCATACCAATTACGTCTTGCTGCGATGGCGACGTTCAGTCAAACGTAAAACTATTTGAGGTCATCGAGCGTACAAACTCCAGGTGTGTAGGCGATTTCAGGTAGTCTGACAACTGACTCGCACATCTGTCGCTCGGTGCAGCTGCTGTCCAATGTCTGAGGCACGTTGATGGCGGTTACGTAATGCTATGGTTCGGATGTAACGATCCTGGTTAGCAGTCGTCGCCCTTGGACGACCTAACCGACGTCTGTCATCAACATTGCCTGTCCGACGGTAACGTGACCACAACCTGCTGATCACCAATTGAGTAACGTTGAGAATTTGAGCCACTAGCGTCTGCCTGTTGCCAGCTTGCAACATGCCTACGGCATGTAAACGTTCGCCACGTGTCAGTCTTCGCATAGCTCAAATGTTACGTTTCGACCAGACAATATTGATGAACGAGTTTATACCAAGAAACGAACGATGTGACATCCGAAAACGTCCGTCCAGTACAGATGAAAATTTCAAAACGTACCCCGCAGACTTTAGCGCGGCGCTCGTGCGAAACACATGCACGAAGGTTTCGTGAGCTGATGACTTTCATAATCCAGACTAAATTTGGTAACATATTGATGTGTCCAATCAGTCGTATCCCATACCATTTTCCGAAAATATCAACATCAGTTTGCATATCCCTTATTTTTTTTTAATAGTATATATTATCTCTACACAGATCTTATTATTGTCACGCATATAGAGGATATCTAGTGTTTTTGAGTGGATACCGAAATTTATCTCATGAGTGACCGATACAAGTGATTATTTTTCGCGATCGCTTGTGCGAGCGAAATTCTTCCTTTCTCTCGGTCACAAGTGAGTTAGTTTTAGGCAACCACTCAAATACGCTAGATTTTCTTTTTATTACACGCTTTTTATAACAATCCAATAATTCCACTCGTTTCCACCTTGAATTTATGCATGAAAGTAAACACCGCATTGAATAATTGATACGCGGAAATCATGATCGTTATTCGGAATAGACAGAGGCTTGCAGTTTGATTCAGCTGTTAGGTTTCTAGTCCAAACATGGCCTGAACGTCCGTAATATAAGTTTTTGGTTTGGTACGTCCTTTCAAACCCAAAACTTATTTTACGGACTTTCAGGCCATGTATGGACTAGCGGGTTTTATGCATCAATTCAAGGTGAATACTATTGAATTATTGCTGGAAATGAATGGCGTCCACGCAAAAACACTAGCTGTTCTTTTCATTATACGTTTCTCGAACAAATTAATCATTTCCAGTGATAATTTGACTCGTATTCACCTTGAAGTGATGCTTTGAAAGCCGCCATTTTGATTGATACTGTGAAAGTGAAAAATTCAATATTTAATATATAAATAAAATTGATCCTTATTAACTGCTGTTACTTCTTTGTAATAGTAAGTAGTCCTGATGGGGAAGCGTCCTCTAAAGCGAGGTGGGGGGGGGGATGTCAGACGGGGAATTACCCACGTTTGGAGAATGTCAGGTGGGGTATTTTCCGCTGCGGGGAAGTATCTGTTTTTTCCAAAACAATAGTCCATGGGAAATGCCAGGTGCAGAAATGTTCGGGATTCGAGGTGTCTGACTAATATCCGCATTAGACAGACACCTCACTTGCCAGATACCCGAGTTGTTATACAGTTAATTAAAAAATAATTAGTTAAACTAGCAACAGTTTTACTCTCATGTATGGGAATGGAACAACCCAACAAACTTCCCTGTTTGGAAAAGAGGTGTTTGCATAATATTCAGGTGTCTACTACTAATTTTCAACCGTAGGTGAATATGTTACAAGTTTCTCGGAGCATAATCATCCTCTTGAAAATGGAAGTAGATCTAGATTTGTTAGTTCAATGAGAGAAAAAGAGCAAGAGATGTATACACATCTTTATTAAAGTAACTGAATAATACACCATATGCATTCTGTCTATTGGTGGGTAACTGATAGACAGAGTTTACATTTGCACATGCGTCGTTGTATTTACATCGCCAAGGCTTCTGCTCAGACGAATTGGCTTACCGAAAGCATTGGAGAGGCTTTACATTTCAAAAAGGTGGTGTACAGAAGTAGCCGAGCAGAAAGTGTTGCAGTAATGGCATATGACCAAACTATTCCAATACCAAGCCTCTACAATGATGAAGTCATCAGACACGATTTGAATGATGTTGCCGTATTTCCATCATACAAGGGTTTGAACAGTGCGTCCTATAGACACGGGAGCCACACCATTCCCAAACTACCTGTAAGCAGAGTTGAAGTTGTTGTGGATGGTCCATGGACTGAAACTTACGACGACGAGTGATTCCTACTATTTGATGATGATGATACAAACAGGAAGATATCGTTTTTTTTTTTCGACTGACAATCAACTCCGGGCACTACAGTCATCTGATATAATCTACATGAATGGCACTTTTTACCACATGCCTGCCTTGTGAACCAATTCTGGGTGAAAAGATCTGCTGGACAGTTACCCGGTAATTCAGTTCGGGATGCGCGGCTGGTGGCCATGAAGTCAACGCCAGATGCACCAGAGGGCACAGGCCATCATTGACTACATTGTGACAACTTGGGTAGATGATGAGGCGAGATTTCCGACCCCATTTTGGAACCGCCAACAAACATCAGGACCAAGAACAAACAACAACCTCGAAGGATTCTACAACCTCCTAAACAGCTATATACCACACAAACATCCAAACATATTCAGGTTCGTTAATCCTTTGAACCCGAACGGCCGCTTTTCCGGCCCAGAAACATGATACGTCATAATTTCCTTAAGTAGAATGGATGCTGAGTGAATGTGTGGGGTAGACCAATTAATATTATCAACGTGCAGCCCACGGCTGCACGTTAAAAATATTAATTGGCCTACCCCCCCCCCAATAACAAATATGGACTCTTCCAATTGCTGTCATTGAACTGACATGGAAGATACCATCAGGGTTCAAAGGGTTAATGTTATCAATAATATTGAGAAGGCAGAGTTCAAACTCGATCAACTAGACTTTGGTGCAACTCTTCCAAGTCGAAATAGTGTATACCACGAAGCTGATAATCACCTGGATCGCACCAAGGACCAGCTGGTGAATGGACTGAAAACACATTGGACTTTCTTGATGCAGCAGGGAGACTGTTGAGAGAAGGATAAATAAATAATTGTTTTCAAT
This sequence comes from Pictodentalium vernedei, assembly GCA_031216915.1. Classification (NCBI taxonomy): domain Eukaryota; kingdom Metazoa; phylum Mollusca; class Scaphopoda; order Dentaliida; family Dentaliidae; genus Pictodentalium; species Pictodentalium vernedei. The sequence goes on from CM062297.1 coordinate 174,415,259, forward strand.
ATTGTCTACTTTTTGCTTTTGTTGTCAACTTATGTTCGACTATTAAATTGAATAAATAAACAGATGTAGTCAACTTTGATGCAGCAGGAAGACTAATAAACTGGATTACCCAAAGTACCAGCTGTTGAATGGACTGACAACACTTGGACTTTCTTGACGCAGCAGGGAGACTGTTGAAAGTAGGATAAATACTGAAATGTTTTCAATGTTGTGTACTTATTGTTTCTGTTGTTAACTCATGTTCGAGTAATAAACTGGATAAATAAGCAGATGTAGTGAATGTATACTTTGTTTTTTTTTTATATTTGGGTTATCAGAATTTAACTGCTAGAAGATTAAGTGATGACGCAACACCAGATAAGAGGATTATAAATTGTCTAACAATTGAGGAGACTGACCAATGCGATGATACCATTAAAAGTACAATTTGATGGGGCGGGGAAGGGCAGCACGGATTACCCTTCTTAAATGCAATCGCAAGACAGTGCATTTCTTAAAGATAGTTCAACATTTAGACCGGTCCATCTGTTCACCACAAGCGTCTAAGTCTTAAGTCTAAAGACAAACTAAACCAGGTCTAAAACAATTGTAGGCTTCGTCCAAAATGTGTTTACATTTCACAAAAGTCGAAAAATGCACAGATTGCAGATTGAAAAGCGTGAGAATTTAGACATGGGTCAGCCGCATGTCCAACTGTGTCGTTTTTTTTTAATTCAGCGTGAAGATGACAAACGCCGACATTCGGGATACTGGAGTCCTTCATGAAATTTCTTCGCCTGTTAGAATACGAATGGCCAACGTGTTTTCAGAAAACGGGTAAAATATTTTGAAATCCATAATGATACCGAGATCCTTGACAGGTTCATAGTAAACAGATCGCGAAAAACATCATTACTCAGAATACAGATCAGATTGAGCATACGATAAGCAGAAATAATTGCATTTCACCTGAGCTTCAAGTGCTGACATGTTTTCGTTTTTATGCAACGGGCTGTTACTGGCGTGTAGCAGGAGACCTTGCGGGTATAAGTGCTGCATCTGTTTGCCATATAGTGTGGCGAGTCAGTGTAGCTATTGCATCGTTGAAACGGCACAATATCAACATGCCAGATGCATCAGTGGCAGACGATATGAAGCGCAAATTTCGCCAAATGGCTGGATTTACGGGCTTGATTAGTTGCACTGAATGAACTCGTATAAGATTCGAGCGTCCAACAAAAGTTGCTGATCCCACCATCTACTTCAACCGTAAGGGTCTACTATTTCCTTACTGATAGTACGTACAAGTGTAGCTAAAAGTAACAATTACGCCTGGGGAAGTGGGATTCATGGAAGATCCCCTTCTTTTCTGAAAACGCCAGGAAAATTTGTTTCTTAAGTTACGTTTTTGTGATCAGTAAACATTAGAGAATGTTCAACCCCAAAATCTTTGACGGACGCGAGAGTGTAATAAAAGTGATTTTTATGAGTTTTAGGGTGCCTCTAGCCTCTGAACGGCAGGAATGCGCAACTTAGGAAATGGTGTTTAATAAATAAATAGTTTACGGCAATAACAACTCGATGGCAGCAAACTTTCCGTACGCGACAGCGTAATTAACCCCCCCCCCCCCCCCACACCTGGACTCTCGAACTATATTACATATATATGTATCTAATACACACTAAATCTGTAATGAGTAGGCATCTATTTACTCGACTACGGATAAGTAGTCATTCCTTAGCCATAGAAAAGGGTACGCACGCACAGCCACCAGTAGCTCTAGAAGACCGAACTTGTTCATTCTGTGACCACAAAGTGATTGAAGACGAACGCCACTTTGTGATGGAATACCCTAAGTATAATGTCGCACGACAGAAGTTGTGGGGTTTTATACAACATGGTGAGCGAACATTCCTTGGAATGAATAACAATAATAAGTTTCTCTACATCATGGGAAATGCAGATCCTGCCCTTTGCAATGTGATCTGCTGTGCCGTGCGTGAGTTTTTTCTCTTTCGTAAAAATTCGTAAGAAATATTTGTTGTCAGTTTTAAATGATAAATGTAGGCCTAACATTGCCTACTGTATTTGTGCATACTGCCCATGTGGGTGTAATATTGCAATAAATCTATTCTATTCTATTCTATTCTAATAACTCCCAAATTATCCATCACGTAAATGTCGTTCAAAACAATCTAGTAAACACGTGGAGCCAGAAGTCAACGTGCCGCTCTATCATAACCGCATCATACGTACAGTACAGTCGCCGTGGACTGGTCGTAATCCACGTTTGGGCAGTGATGGGCAGTGATGTCCACGCATGCGTTTACCAGGTAATAAAAATTATCACCAGCAAACATGTTTAATTAATTAAGCCCTGGGTTGTACCAGGTGCTTCATAAATTATTTTTTTGATGATTATTCCTCTAATTTGTGTTTTGAATCTAATATGATCGCGTTCGTGGAAATATTACCCACCCGTGGGAAGTAACCAGTCAACGGCTGCTGTACTGTGTAAAGTCAAGTTTAGTCTATCGTTTTACCTATGCTGCCCACTGTTGAGGACTTCCACTCCAGGTGTTGGTTTCGGATCCTATGTTACCAGTAAAGCACAACTTGTGTTTACCACTGCTCTACATCTCAGGCTTTCCGGAGAGTCATTTACACACTACCTAACATAATTAGTAGACAACATTTCAAGAAAAATATCAATAAGTGAATAGTTTAATTTTTTGTCTTGAAGGTATAGCTTATGAGCTTTCATTGAAAAGAGATCGATGCCATTCCTGCCTTTGTTGACCTACATATATTAAATACATGTATTGTATTACACATCCATTAAACTTTAAACCCTTGCATTCAACGGAAATCGTCGCTATGATATAAATGATTCTGTATTCAACAGGTGATATAAAAACCGGAACTTTTTGACCGCAACGTTTAGTTACGCTTCGAAAAGTTTCCAAATTTCGTTATACAATCATCGACCGTCTGTCGCATGGTGTGAAAATGAAAACGTCCAAAGCAAAATAAAGTCGGTTCACAAAACATTAGTTAGCCAAATATGAGATAATATTTTTAAAAAAAACAATCATTTCCAACCAGAACATTAACCCAGTCCCGTGGCCGTCGCGTTTTGTGGATCCCATTATATCTAAATTGGTCAACTTTATTTCGGTAAAGCTTCGTACATCTTGAGAGGCTTCGAACTTCTTTTAAAACTGTTTCTCCCAGCTGTTTTGCAAATCTGCACAAATTTGTACTTATATTTTTACTAACAGTAAAAGCCACCAACTGGTTAGGCGTGAATGGGCACCAGCCGAAGAGAAACAGCGATACGAATTTCAACAAACACTGGTTCCGAAAAGGTTGTTTTGGTTTTTTATCGATCCATTTGATCAGTACAGCTTCAGTCAAAACAAACTCTTCACCTTCGGGTTTAAACATCGGAATTAAAAGTTGTTTATTTAAATGAATTTTAATGCATGGGTTGTGTAATAAACACAGAACGCGGTGTGTGTTTGAATCGGTGGGTGTTTTACATAACTCGTTGGAATAGCGTAATCATATTTCTCTCGAGCCGTACCAATTAAAACACACATCGCGTTCTGTCTATGTAAACGGTTATCAGATGCGAGGCACGGTGGTGCTGTGTACTAATGCATCTTGCACGTCGGTGGTACACTTTCTTTCAACCCATGTTAATCCTGCTTGCGCGGAGTTAGTACGCTGGAGAGTCTGAAAGTTGCTCGTCGCAGCTCGGTGATTCTACCACATGTACTCCGGCTTTCCCCGCCCGTAAAACTGTCTAACACGAGGTGACCCTGGCTGTCGTATGTGTCGTTAAATCCTAAATAAATAAATAGATAAATACATATTTGCTTTCAAGCTTTTCTGTCGCTGATGTCACAAAACAGGAGTATGATTTCAAAATAACTGAATTCATTCATAGAAAAAGCTGCTTTCATTCCACGCTGAAATGCATTTTGAGTTGTCTCCCATATGGTCTCACAGAACTAAATATAACGTTCAGGTGGAAAAAAATATGATCGCATCACTTTAATTTTGGCATTCAAATATCTCTGTCAAGTATAGCCCTTCAGACAACTTTTTCTGATCTGAAAACAGGGGGTCATGCAACAAATAAGAGAGAAAAACTGACACAAAGGGAAGTACCGGTCACGTTCACATATTTTTCAGGGAATTCCCTACAAAAAACACACAAAAAGTAAATTGTATTTTTTAGGTCCAAAAGTCATCAAATCGCCCTCTTTTTTATCAGGAATATTCAACAATAATGCAAGATGTCAATAGAATGTTTCAAACTTTTATTGAAACAACGGATTTTCCAGAGGCTGTTTATTTTTAGATATTGCGTCATTTCCGAGTGCAACATTTTAAGGCGGTTCACTCTAATTTCAATATTTAGTTCCGCGATACCATATATCAAATCAGTGGACAATATTTTTATCCAGGACGAAGAAACTCAATTAACATACACACATTTTCGTCCTCATGACCTTTATGAAGTGGGAGAAAGCATTAAAAGTTACTGTTTATGTAAAAGCCATCTTGTCGCTATACTTTTACACTTTAAACCCGAAACAAAGATTTTATACCGTAACAAATTTAAAGTGTAAGTATACAGTGACAAGATGGATTTTACACAGGCAATCCTTTATAATACTTTCTTTCACTTGATAAAGGCCACATGGTAGCTCAGTGGTTACGACATTAAACTTCTGACCGGTTCGATCCCCGCCAGGAGTGACTGCGTTGTATCCTTAGGCAAGACACTTAATCCTGATCGCCTACGTGAGGGCACGGTGGCGCTGTGCACTAAGGAGTAATGCACGTCGATGGTGCACCTGTCTTCAACCAGTGCTAACCCTACTTGTGTGGATTTAGTACGTTGGGGAGTCTGACAGTTTCTTGCCGTTGTTCGGTTGTTCTCTACGGGTACTTCGGCTTTCTCCACCCGGAAAACTCTGTGACACGAGGTGACTCTGAATGTCGAAAGTGCCGTTAAACCCAAATAAATAAATAAATGATAAAGGCCATGAAACAAAAAAAATTGTAAATATCAGTTGAATGTCTTTGCTCTGAATAATTGAATAAGTTACAGTAAAGCTGCCATGCGCCATGGACTGGTCGTAATCCACGCGTGGGAAGTGATGTCCATGCATGTGTTCACCAGTTAATAAAAGTCGTCAGCAAAATTTTAACTAATGAAGCACCGGGGTGTAGCCGGTGCTTCATTCATTATTTTTTTTTATGATATTTTCCTATAATTAGTGTTCGGAATCTAATATTATTGCCTGCGTGGAAATATTTCCCTACGTGGAAAGTGACCAGTCCACGGCTGGCGTACTGTACGTTGGATGACTTCCAGTGTGGAAACAATTATCATCCAATCCAGACCATGTTTGGTTGAAGCATGTGATTAATGCATTATTTGTTCAAAAACGAAGCAGTTTGTTTTTATGACAACTAATTATAGCATCGGCCAGAAATAGTACAGGCGTTGAACCAAGTAAAATGGTCATACCCGGAAAAAATTTGGGACAAGCTGATTTTTGTGTCATTTTGAAGAGGAATATCTCCCGCAGAACTTATCTAAAATCCTCAAAAATCCGCTTTGGGGAATTTGTTTATAGCATTTGTACTGATGGTGGTGTAAGATCGAATTTCGATCACTTTTCCGAAACCAGCATTCCAACGTTTGCGAATGTGAGGACATGGATTTGTGTGAAACCAGTTTTTTTTCTACCCACTAACACAAGGGTATACAGAGTGTATCATCACAGTCCACAACACCGGTGAACATCCCTTACTAGCTCAGAAATGGCTGAAACTGATACCTCTCCTAGGAGTTCATGTAGCGTCGAGAGTGGACAGAAATCTATCAACAGGGAAGATTTAGATAGTGTCAAGGAGTTGTATGATAATGTGCTAGACAGCTCGATAGCTCTTTCCGATGTTGCAAACTCAGCAGCTCTCGTAAGGGTAAACACTTGCCTCGACGAGTACAAAGCCAAACTGGCTGAACAATCGCGCACTGCTAAGATATTGATACAATATCTAGAATATGTTCAGACACTGAAACTGTTCATCAGAGGTGAACGCCTTGGCGATTGGAATCTCCACCTTATTGCTGTCAGTAATATGTTGAACCTCTTCGCTGCCACGGGACATGTACACTACGCTAAGAGTTGCAGGTTGTATCTGCAAATGATGCTTGAGCTCCCCGAGAAACATCCTTGGTTGTATGATAGGTTCTTCTTTGATGGTTTCCATGCTATACGCTGGCGTTCCAGGGTGTGGGCAGGCCTTCCAAGTGTCCTTGTGACTGAACAAGTCCTCATGCGCTCAATTAAAAGTCGAGGTGGACTAACGCGAGGTCGCGGGGTGACCGAATCAGTGCGTTAGGAGTGGATTTACACCATGCATAAATGCGCTGAAATACACGAAGCTATGACAACGCTGACTGACATGAAACTCAGTACCAGTGAACAACATGTAGACATGGGCACTTCTCGTCGTAAACGAGACAACACCGACATGATGAAAATACTAGAGTGGTTTGACTTGTACGATCCTTTCGATGAGAATGAAAGATTGCGCTCCCTCTCCTCTGGATTGTCAGCTTCCTTGGGTGCTGGTATTAACTGCGACATTACCAAGTCGGTAGGGGCGGAGATACACAATAAACTAGACAATGTTGTTGTTTCTGATGCCTCCATCAAAAGGAGTGATCAAATTCGCGCTTAAGACCGTTTGAACCACGGGGTGAAGTTGGATAACGAGAGGGTATCAATAGACCCATCAGCTCTGTTCACTCGATTGATAGCTATTGCTCAGAGTGAGCGCCACGTGACACAGTTCTTCGAGTACGAACTGACTGTGATGCCAACAGCCCTCTTCAAAGACTTCTTTCTCAGAAAAGCAAACAAGGCAGACCTAGAAGCTGCAATAACAGATCGAGTAGCACGTTCGAAGCCGCCATCTGATTCCGAGTACATGCTTGACGGTGGGGCTCTCCTCCACAGAGTCAAATGGAAGGCGAAAGCTACCTGCTCGGAAGTAACCCATCAGTATGTTGGATATGTGGCCAACAAATATGGGCAGAATTGCTGTGTCGTCTTCGATGGTTATAGACAGCGACCAAACACGAAGAGTCACGAGCATAGAAGGAGAGCTGTCAACGTGTGTGCCGATATCCGTTTGACAAACACCATGACTGCACACAAGAACCAGGAACGGTTCTTGTCGAACGAGAATAACAAAATGCAGTTCATAAGATTGCTGTCCACATTACTGAGAGCGGGTGGACATACTGATAACTGCAGTTCGGGCGATGCTGATACCCTGATTGTTGAAAGTGCCATCAAACTTTCCTCTCAAGGGAATTCAGTTGTCATTGCCGCAGATGATACTGATGTACTAGTGCTATCCGTTCACCATTTGAATCATACTTCGGTTGATGTTTATTTCCAATCAGAAGCACGGAAGTCACATAGGGATGGGGAGATATGGAAGATCGCAGATATAATAGCCAAGATCGGAGAAACAACTAGGCGACCCCTCCTGTTCATACATGCATGGAGTGGGTGTGATGTAACTTCGGCAACGTTTGGCCATGGGAAAACACAGTTTCTCAAGAGGTTAGAAAAGTCAAGGGAGATTCAGAAGATCTCAGAAACAATGCAAGACAGCGCCGTATCTCAAGCAGAAATTGGAAGAATCGGCACTGTACTGTTTGTAATGCTGTACTCTGGCAAGCAGTCGGACACATTGAATGGCTTGAGACACTCAAAGTTCATGACAGTGGTCACTTCCAGCAAGACAGGAATCGAACCTCAGAAACTACCTCCAACTGAACGCGCGGCATACTTTCACAGCCTGCAAGTCCACCTACAAACGGTGGAATGGAAGCAATTGGATATTGATATCCTAGATCCTCAGAAATGGGGCTGGGAAATTCTCGAAAATGAGTTGATACCCGTGATGACTGACCTGGGTGGAGCACCTGACGCTCTCCTGAAATTTATACGTTGCAAATTCAAAATGACTTCCAAACACCCCTGCGGAACGAAAATATACCTCTTGTAGAAAGAACGCAATCAAATGTGTCTCTGCTTGTGGGGACTGTCGAGGGGAGAATTGTCGGTTGAGATTGGAGACGAAACTGGCGACAGCAGAGTGCCTTGAGGAACACCGGCATGTTTCGGTCAGATCTCATCTCGGAATTTAATCATTGTGAAGAAAGTTGATCACACATAACTGACCATACTGTCTTCGCTATGAATCAAAATATAGTCACACCAACCCTACAACTCACTCTGCTCAGTCTACATCACACCCCACCCAACACTACCTCACGCCATCCCACACCATCCACATTACCAAATTTTCAAAATTATGTTTTTGAAAGTCCAGCATTCAAGAAATGTTTTAAATATAGCATATACCCATAGTAGCTTGTTGGACCAAACATTCACAACGCGTGGTGAATAGGTGTTATCTGCGGGCCTTTTGAGTGGTGAACATTTGGTACACCAAGCTACTTTGGGTATATTTTATTTATACCATGATCGTCAGATTGTTAAGAGTCGCTATTATTTTTTCTCGATTTTACTGAGCAGCAGATGTACATACGTGCGAATCTGTTTTTGTTTACATACTATTTCGAGTTATGGATGCTTTATTAATATGAGGAATTGCATGTTAGTTAATATTTGGCATCTTATGATGTAAACCCATTTAAAAACGTAATAAATAATTGCCACTTTCATTTCACTCTTCGCGAGGCGACGTGCCATAAATGTAGACAAGTTTGCATTGAGATTGACGTCACCAAAGATCAACTTGGATGTAAATTTTTACTATTGGAATCCCATTGCTGGCGTGTTCACCACGGTTGGTGTGTAAAGCTCAAATTTATGTCATCTGCTTTTCATATAAAGTAGAACAGGTAATCATGGTATAAAGCACGATTTCCAGCTGGTGACTGCAGCTTTTATAATTTACAAACATTTCGTTGGCCTGATAATAAAAACCTTGTGAACAATTTTTTAAAAAAAACTTGTGTACTATGTTTTTATAAGCAAGCTGACGGTTTGAACTAGTTAAAATTGACCATACCGTCAAGGCTGTGGGCCACTATATTTTTAGGGCCTAATTCCTACCTTCTCAAACCTCAACCACTGCAAAACAGCCCCCAAACCCACACACTCAAACACAACCTGCCCCACACCAGGCATACCTTTTTTAGTCGCATGTGCTGCACGTGTTGTGCGCACATTGTGCATTAGCACAAAAGCACATATTGGCACAAAGAGCATATCTACACATTGTGAAACACTGTGTACTAACACACAAGGACATTCCATCAACCACCAGATCAGATGCACGTTCTGTGGAATCCCTTTCTAGTGTCCGACAGTACTTCTAGAACCCCATTTTCGTTGAATGTGCCTGTGCCCTGCACGTTTTATGCACAAATTGTGCATAAGCACACATGCACATATCGGTACACCCAGTGTGTGCCAATGAGCTGCATGCAGTGTGTACACGTTGTGACACAATGTGTAGTAACACATAAGTACATCTCGGTACGATCTGCATACAACTTCTTATATGTAATGTACGCTAGCTTGCACGAGTTATACGCATTGTATAGACTGATAAGGCTTGGATGAATGAAGCATCTGTTAAAGATCTGACCTAGGGCAGAGTTGAGACAGGGTCGGGTACAGCTAGGAAGTATGAAGTAGTGCTACAAGTCAACGAAACAAACTGTATGGTGGTAGAAAATTATTAGTATCGGGTGACTAACAACAATAGAGGCAAATCATAGGACAGATAGTTGAAGGCAAGATGGAAGCCGATGGTTAGACTACCTGCAGCTCTATAGGAGTTTGAAATCCCACTTACGTAATCCCACGTATGGAATCTCTTTTACAGAATCCCTATATAATCCCTTTTTACCGAAATGAGTCGAAGGGCAGTATATGAAGTCACTCGTTTTGGCAAATGCTCGAAGATAGCTTTTTTTTGCTCGATAAGATTCAAGTCGTTCGACCAAGCAGTAGTGGAAAACAACTCTGCTAGTATTGTGAATTGGAGCACATGGCGACAGTAGTATAGTAGAGCCGTAGTAGTACCACAATATAGTAATGGTTGAGACACTCTTGTGCAGGACAGAATAGTGGTAGCCAATAGTAATGATACAAGATAACAATGGTATGAGGCTGCAAGGCTGGTAGAATACCATACAAAGGTGAATACAATGCAAACTGATCATAGAACAGATGGTGGTGACTACGGACAAGTCAGCAGTGGTAATATTGCAGCTATGAAAGGTATGGTGTGGCTTCGAAGCCAGGAGCTGGATAGGGGAGGAGCCATAACCATCTTCAGATAAATATCCTGCAAAATGTATTCTTCAAAAGGTATCCTCAACAGGTATCCTCGAAATGTATCATCAAATAGTACATCACCATGTCGTATCCTCAAATACCTGTGTGTGCCTATCCGCTGCATGCGATGTGTGCACACTGTGTAATAGCATACAAGCAGATTTCGGCACATCCAGAATGTGCCTTTGTGCTACATGTAATGTGTTCACATTGTGCAGTAGCACACAAACACATCTAGGAAAGTCAGGATACTTTATAGGGAGATCGGGAAAGTCATAACAAAGACAGGACAGACCTAGGAATGGAGAGAATAATAAGTTACGGTATAGACTAGGATAGTCAGAAGCAGGGGATTCCGGAGGAATCTGAACTAGTAAAACAATTGTCGGGCTGTTTGTGGTGGTAATTCTCGGTAATTAGATTTACTATTCTACAAGGGAACGCACTTTATACCACTATGTACTAGTTTGATAAGCCTCTGGGTGATATTATGATTACTTATAGTCCTATAGCAGTGTGCGCTCATATAATGAGGATCCTCAATAAACTCAACTAGTACAACCTGTCGGGTTGTTTGTGGTAATTCCAACCGACGATTCTGGGTAATTAGATTGACTCTTATACAAAGGAATGTGCTTATTATTAGAAAAATGAGGATTCTGGTGGAATCTCATCAATCCGTACCAAATAAAGTTATTTGGGGCTGATTTTGGTGATTTAGAGGGATTGTCGGGTCTATTTTGGTAATTAGATTAACTCCTATTTAATCGTACACGCTCTTCTAATAGACTTTGCGTGGAATATTCAAATACACCCACACACACACATCTACACACACATCTACAGTCATTCACCAACCCGTCTCATGTACACACTCACGACCCTCGAGCATGCACGCAGCAGACTAACACAGGTATATGCGCACGGATTTTTCACACTCGAGTGCTGCGATTGTAAATTTGATAATTTCAGGGTGATTCCATAATCGATTGTCATCATGAAGTTATACAGGAAGCCATCCGTATCTTATGTCGCATATGTCTTCTATGCGTTTAAACAATGTTTCCGGGGGGTGACGTGTCCTGCCGACATTGTTGGAGAAAGTGATTTTCATAATCCACGCCAGAACGAATCAGGCAGATCCGGGAGCTCTGTCATATCTTGCTTCCTCCCCTGACGTAATGTCCGACTGCATTTGCTCAACAGGGAGGAGCGGATACGACTTAAGCTTAACGTCTCATTTTATTCGTCAGCAAATTGCTATCTGATTGCAGCCTATCGTTCAAATGTTATTTCATACTCCTTGACCCAGATTTAAAACAGACATGTATTACACGCCCAATTCTAGATTATAGAAAACATCGTGAGCAAATATTAATCGTATCCCAGTGGTGAAAATTTTGAAATTTTCCCTTCCAATGTAACGATAAAATTACGAAATCACTTCAGTGTATTAATGCTATTGTTATTTATAAATAATAAAATCTGTTAACTTTTATCATTATAGTTATATTAAATACAAAGTATATGTCACATTTTATACATTTAGGAGATAAACAACGGAAGAATATGTTTTATCATAGGGGAAAATTAATGCGGAAAAGGGCAACAATCGGCTGTGTGTTCTGTGTTTCGGGTTGAAGCCTATCAATCGCTGAAAACTACCAACTTCTGAAACACGAATAATAAAAATAAAATCTAGTATTTTTTGAATGGATAACGAAAATTATCTCATGAGTGACAGAGACAAATGTTTATTTTCGCGAGCGGCTTGCCACTGGCGAAAAATAAACATTCGTCACGGTCACGAATGAGATGCTTTCCGGTATCTAATTAAAAACACTAGATACCCCACATATCTTAAAGGGTCCTGGACGTTATTACTATTTAATTGCGGATCCATGTATACACAACAACTATTAACTCATTACCAGCTGACCTAATTTACGCCAAAATCCGGCTTGCGCTATTCACAAACATCGACAATTAAATTTTATTATTTTTCAAGTTTTTCCCCAGAACGCCAATAACCATGAGAGCTACACTGTGGAAATCTTTCGTCCCTGCAGAATTAGGTTGCCGTACAAAACCATCTTTCGGGCTATTTGTGGGTATGTATACACCTGCAGACTGTTTTTTTATATGGTATTATACGAATGTCGTTGTGGGATTAAATTCTTAGTTAGACAATTTGGCATCGCAATATTGATTTATACAGATAGAGATGTCTTGTAGGGTTAAGCCGACGAGAAGCAAATGACGCTGCAAAGTTGGATAATTCTTTCGAATGACTCCCAGAATATAGCTCTTTTAATAACGATATCTTTATCATCAGTCAATAGAATGAGACATTCAACCATTTTCTTTGGAAGTGTTTATTTGTTTATTTATTTATTTAGGTTTAACGACACTTTTGACAGCCAGGGTCGCCTCGTGTCGTCAAGTTTTACGGGTGAAAGAAGCCGGAGTACCATGAGAGAACCACCGAGCAGCGGTGAGAAACTGTCAGACTCTCCAAGTACTAACTTAGCATAAGGAGGGTTAGCATTGGTTGAAGACAAGCGAACCATCGACGTGCTCTATCCCTAAGGACAAAATGACACCCACGTCGGCAATCTGGGTTAAGTGGCTTGCGCAAGGACACAACGCGGTTACTCCAGGTTGGGATCGAACCGTGGACCTTTCGGTCTGATGTCCAAAAATGTAATCACTGAGCCCCCACTCTCCCTCAATACGTGTTATTTATTTATTAAGGTTTAACGACACTTTAACAGCCAAGCCCGTATCGTGTCGGTGACAGTTTTACGGGTGGAGGAAGCCGGAGTACCTGGCGAGAACCGGCGAGAACCACCGAGCAATGACGAGCAGCTGCCAGCTCCCCAACATCGTAATTCCGCACTGTAGCACAGGAAGGGTTAGTCTGGTTGAAGACATGCGCACCATCGACGTGCAGTATGCATTAGTACACGGCGTCATTGTGCCCCATGTGGATAATCGGTCAATACGTGTTACATAAAGGATTAAATTACTCTGTTCCTCGAGCTATAGAGTTATGTGTTTCATAAATGTTCCTCACATCATGCTTGATGTTCTTTCGTCCTAGTCATTAATTCTCGTATTTTCCTCACTAAAAATAGATAAGAAGTGCAGAGGCGTTTTCCTAATTGATAACTGGGCGGCTTGTCTCTCCGAGGAGGGCCTCTCCAAACTCTGCATTATTCGATGTCATCGTCGCTCACCAAAAATAATGCAAGATAACACAACAGTGGACAAGTTGGCTGTTCAATGTGGAACATTATACTACAGTACCGCTGCCGTGAGCTGGTCGTAATCCACACGTGGGCAGTGATCTCCATGCATACCTTTACCAGGAAGTAAAAACAATCATCATCAGCAAAAAGTAAATTAATGTACCCAGTGCTTCATTAATTAATTTTTTGATGATCTTTCCTATATTTAGTGTTTGAAATCTAATATTATTGCGTAAAAAGTTGTCTGGATGCAAGCTTCCATAACAGTGAACGCCACTTTGGGGTCCAGTACACTTTGGATCACAAAAACCTACAAATACGAGCACTCGCAAACATCTGGTGCCGATACATTATAGCCGCTGCGGACTGGTCACTTTCCACGGATGGGCAATATGTCCACGCAATAATATTAGATTCCAAACACTAATTATAGGAATAATCATCAAAAATGGAATTAATGAAGCACCGGGTCCAACCCGGTGCTTCATAAATATTTAGCTGATAATGATTTTTATTAACTATTTCCCACGCGTGGATTACGACCAGTCCACGGCAGCTGTACGGCATTATGTCAAAATGGTAATTGCTTCTCCATAATTTCCAGTTTTCTCCCACAGACATTGTTAACATAGCATAAACACCTGTCATCAGTGATAACTGTTCTGAGCTTTCTGACGGCTAGCGTTAAAATGTTCCTGAAAACAATATTCACTGTAATTACGTTCTCCTGCATCTTCTGAAAAACTACAAGCCCAGCTCAATCCAACGGTTTCAAATCAGAAAGCTCCCACTAGCCAGTCAATTGAATTTTCCTATCATAGGTTAAGATTTATAAAAAAAAGTTCGCGGAGTGTATCTTGTTCAAACACAGACATTACTCATTCGTATTTTTCATGCCAACGTGCCACGTGCTATGTGATGGAACTGCTACCAAATATACTGAGAACTGGTAGTTCTGAACGTCCCTTGTCCTCTTACTTGGACTCTCCAAGTACAAGGCGAGAACGTTCACCTAGCGTTGAAATTTCTGACAGAAGATCCATCACCACCTCCTTGAAAGGTGGGGAGGGGGGGGGGGGGTCTTTAGAAAGTTAGAAAGATGACATCCTCTAATCCTAGTCCCCGTCTGAAGGAAAATGGAGCCACCGATCGGGCGCCTGGAGGGGTGTACGGATTGAAAAAGGAAGAGAAGGCCACAACCATCTCCCCCACCCAGACTCCTAAATATCCTATCATTATCTGGGTTCTTGCCCCGCAAGGGGGGGGGGGACAAACTGAAGCACAATACTGGTGATGCTGTGGCAGAGATGGATATTGGTTACTTGCACCTACATCTCGTATAGCTCCCCTTGCTTTGGCCCAGGACTTCGACGAGAAAAGTCCCGATTATTTGGGAGATATTACGAAACATGTTCGAGTATTGATCAAATACTAGAAACGGCAGAAATAGAGAAATACGCCGATAAACAGAACACCCGATATCTCCAATCAAGGCATCGATCAAATCTCCACGCAAGAAAAAGAAGTTAAAATAATTCAATAATGAAACGCGCTTGTCAACCTTATGGCTTCTTTCTTCCTACTTCCCCACATCCTGGTAACCCAAATTATTCAGTCAAAGAGGTTCGAATAGGGCTATACAAACTCATACGATACTAACGCGCCAATTCATACAGACACAGAACATTTAAATGACATAGGGAGAAATTATATTATTTATTTATATATTTATTTATTTCTCAATAATTTGTTTCCAGTGCAGTGTAGATTCCACGGCAACTTTACTGTAATAGCCAGATGCTTTGGTCAACATACCTTGTTGACGGGGTTGGTGCATGCTTCTCAGTGAAAGCTTCCTTTGCATCTTTATTTCTATCGTGTTAAAATGACAAGACAATATTAATAAATAGCTGACATTGAATGACACCCTGAGAAACTATAAGCAATCCAACCCCCAACATAATGATGTCAAATTACCGAAATTTCAACCAGCAATTATTTTCCATGATGCAACTAGCAATTTAAAAAAAAATTTACTCTTGTTTTTTCTTTTTCGATTTGACGTCATTTTGATATTTTACTTCACTTCAGAGTTTGGCCTATTTTTGACATATTTTATTCGAAACGATTATTAAGCGGCTTTGAGCTTGAAAGACCAACAAATTCAGAGTCACCATGTTCGGAAACATTCTTACAGGCTGCGATGCAGGGGTATGATTCGCTAGTGAGGGCTGCATTCTGGGGCCTGTACTAAAACATCTGCAACCTCCATAATCCACGGGACACACGTGTACCATGAGCGCCTGGACCTAATTCTCGGCGGGGACGTGGGCCCTATCAGTAGGTAATAAAGGCGGATTCCGTATCACTTGTACACGATTTTGTACATGTACACGTACATCGATGTACACCTCCATAGGATTTAGTGTTAAAATCGTGTACAAGTATACGAAAATGTCGTTTTTTGAGGTGATATAGAATCCGCAAAGCGGATTCTATATCACTGGATTCTATATACACGTCGCTCAAGAGTGAAAAAAATGTATGAAATTTTAAGAAAAATGAGGTCGATTATCTGATACAGAATCCGCAAATGGGTTTCCCCATAGGATTTAGTGTTAAAATCGTGAGCAAAAAACGTGTTGCGGATTCTGTATCAGCATCAAAAGTGGTTGCGGATTCTGTATCTGTACACGATTTTAACACTGAATTCTATGGAGATGTACAGGGAAACCCATTTGCGGATTCTACATCAAAAATCGACTTATGTACGGTACATGGAAAAAAGGTGATACTGAACCCGCAAACCACTGCCACGTTTCCCGATTGTAAGTGGGGGGAATACCCATAGTGGATTTTTCCAAACTTAACAGACTACTATTAGACACTCCCATTTCTGACGTAAGTGGGGGGAATACCCATAGTGCGATTTTCCAAACTCAACAGAAAAAAAAACTAAGTTTTTTTGAAAATCCCCTACTGTATAAACCTTACTGAGAACGCCATTTGTCACGCTCAAAATGTATTACGGGTTTTTATTCAAATGAGCGTCAATTGTCAGTTAAATAGTTTAACTGAAAAACTATTCTATAGATGAAAGCGGAAACAGTTCAAAAGATTAATTGATATGATTTAAACGCGTTTTTGAAAGCGATACATTACTGATGTGTTTACTTGTGATTTTGATTATCAGATGTAATTATTCTCAAACGCGTTAAATCAGAAACCGGTTTCTTATGTACTAAAACTTTCAAACTTTTCAAAGTTCTCCAGTTCGCCATTGAGTGAATAATATGTGATGCGATTTTAACGCGTTCAGAGGCAAAACGCATTTATAGAGGTTTATCATGTAAAATTTTTTTCCTCAACTGGTTTTTAGTTATTATATTCAAGACAGAAGATTTTTATTTACTTAAAACATAAAAAATAATTATACATTTAATTTTGAAAATAATAAATAACTCACATTAGCATACTCAAAGGAAATATTAATAATTAAAAACGAAAAAAAAAAATGTTTTTACAGATGGATGCTAAACGCCGAGATCAGCTTTTAAATGAATATGAATGTGCCAAAAAGGGCATTCAATCGGCTGACAGAAGCAGACGTCTTGGAGAGATCGAACTCAGACGCGAGACCACAAAAATATTTAAACCCGTGAAGGAGGTTCAAGAGCGAAGCAAGAAGGAGATCGTTGACGAATTGAGACCCTTAAAAGAAAGTTTTTTGAGAATGGGTTCGTTGCCTGGTAGTTTTGCAAACCAGTATTCGTTTCAATCTACACCGGATTACGTCCCCGTGAGAATCGAAACCGACGTGAGTGAGAGCGATGATAGAGCTTCGACTATCACCACTGATAGCGTCGCGTTGTCCGAGGATGGTGGTAAGAGAGATCTGTTGTATGGATTTTATAAGGATTCGGACGGTAGAACTTTTGTGGCCGACACAAAAGTGGAAATAGATGATGATGAATTAACCGTCGGCCCCAATAGGTACGAATTAACTTCCGGACTGCACAAATTGCTCCTTTACGACAAGCCTAGTGATTACACGGAACAGAATTACAACAATTACGGCGACATTCTGGTTCAGACCAACGCCATGAAGAGAAATAGCGATGACAGAGAGACGAGACCTAAAGCCAGCAGAGGTTACAAGTGGACGAAAGTGGAGAAACCTATATGGAATTCGCACAAGAAGTTCGTCGAATTGGTGAGTGGTAGAGGGGTGGAAACCACTTTTCTTCCGAGCGATTCTAATGTTCTGTTTCAGAGATTGAGATTGTTGATGGCAAGTAGACGCGCTGGTAACACAGGATAAGATAATGAGATAGTTAGCATATGCGACGACTTGTTACGACATAAGGTTTTGAATAAAAACCATTATAAAAGGCTGATGAACGAATTGAAGGATTGATGTATATAATAAGTAAAGAGAAACAAACAAACAAAGAAAAAATATATAAAATAAAAACAGTAAATTTTACACTAGAATAATAAAAAGCATTTAAACAACAAACGATTTACCAGTGAAAACAAAATATATATTATAAAATAAAATATGTTGGTGATAAAGAACAGGGGATACGTTAGAACTTACGTTCAAGGCAGTTCTGGCATCGTCGATTCTATAATGCGAGCGTTCGCTAGTGATGCGGGTAGAAAACTCGCATCGACCGCATTTGAATTCGATAAGAAGACGGCTTTGGATGCTGGTAAGAAAGCCGCTTCCGAAGCCAGTGGTAGGATAGCTTCTGTGGCTGGCAAGAGGGCAGCTGACACGTTGATTGACAAGTTTATCAGTCCACCGGTGAAGCGAGCTGCGTTATTGCGAACGCCGAAAAGTTGGAAAGATTTTAAGGATGCTGTGGTACCAATACAAGATTTAGCCAAAATGGCGAGTGGATCTGGATTGAAGAGAACTCGCGACGGTGTAATATAAATAAATAATAATATTAAAAACTGAGTTTGAAAAAACATAAAAAATTGTGTTTGAAAAAAATCTAAAATAACAAACGAAAAAAAAAAAAATAAAACAAAGATGAACATTACAGATATGTCTTGGAACGACGCCGCGACCAAGAGGTCGAATAATGAGTTCTTTCCCAAAGACATAAGAGGCTTGATAGTGGGAAAATCGAATTGTGGAAAGACAAATCTGTTGATGAATCTGTTGTCCCGACCCGACTGGTTGGATTATGACAGATTGTTTGTGTTTGGCAAGAGCTTGTTTCAACCCGAATACAGATTGCTTCGAGAGTGCATGGATAGTAGATTGCCCAAGGACGTCATAGCCAGAATCTTTGACAGTAGGGAGGAATTCGACAAAATTGAAGCTCCTCTCTCGACCATTTTGGACGGTGCGGCGATGGAATTGATGAAGAGAAATGCATCTTCGAACGTCGAGTGTCGATTTTATGAGAACGCTAGCGACGTTCCGGATCCTAGCGAATTGAAATCGGAAGATAAGAATCTCATGATTTTCGACGATCTGCTTTTGGAGAGACAGAACCGATGCGAATCGTATTACGTTAGGGGTCGTCACAGCAACGTGGACTGTTTCTACCTGTCATAGAATTATTTTCGATTGCCCAGACAGACGATAAGGGAGAACGCTAATTTTCTATGTCTCTTTCACCAAGATCTCAAGTATCTCAATCACATTCACAGCGATCACGTCGCAAACGACATGACCGCGGCGGAATTCAGGAGATTCTGTAAGAGCGTTTGGGATGGAGGACTTTACAATTCCGTCGTGATCAATTTGATAGCGAATTTAATCGCGGAAAATATCGGTGCGGATTCGACAAGTTTTATGTTTCTGATGATAATAAGATAGAACGTGAAAATAAAAAAAATTAGAAAATAATAAATCTTCAAATAATTAGTTTTTGAAAAAATAAAAATAAAATTAAATATAATGTTCGAACAAGGAGAATTATTAGAATGGATAGCCGAGAATACGGCTGCAAAACAATCCATTCAAATCGCGGTGAGTGGCGATTCGACTCGATTCGCGACGAAATTCGAACCTTCCATCGAATTGAATAAAGAGAAAAGATACGAGATGGCGTTGGTGAATCTGGAGACTTATTATTCCTTTCCCAATGTCACTGAAAAGAATAACTCGTTCAAGTATTCCGACGGAGTGGATTGGTTGGAGATTCGAATTCCCAAAGGAAGTTACGACATAGACGATTTGAACAATTACATTCAGACGCGAATGAAGACGGATGGAAAGGGGAGCAACAAGATCAGACTCACTCCCAATCCTAATACCTTACAGAGGATGTTGGATTTGGAAGATAATTTTCGAATGGATTTCAACACACGATTCTATAGGCAAGATGCTGGGATTCGATCAAAAGATGTATCGAGGCCACGCGGCATCTGAAAATACGGTCGACATTCTCGCAGTCAATAGCATTCTGGTGAACGTGGATGTGATTGCTGGAAGCTACGTGAATGGTAGCGCTCAACCGACGATCTATTCCTTCTTTCCATACGTGTCGCCAGGTTATAAGATCGTGGAACGACCTCGAAATTTAGTTTATCTACCAGTGATTTTAGACACGTTGAATAGTCTCAAAACCACATTGATGGATCAAAATGTTGAACTGTTAGATCTTCACGGAGAGAGGGTGACGATACGATTTCACATAAGAGAAATATAAAAGAAGAAAAAAAAAAATATTGTGTATATATATAAATAACAAAAATAAAATAAACGCAATATTAATTTTACAAAAATTATTTAATATATATAATTATCATTAAAACAAAAAAAACAATTGAAGAAAATATATTTTAAAAAAAGAATTATGACACAATACATGGTTAAAAACGTGAACATATCCGCAGGACAGAGGAAGAAACTTAAGAGAGCATTAACAACTCGAGGCGAGGTGGTGAGATTCAAATTCACTCACGAAGATCTGACGAGTGGCGGTCAGGATTCGATCGCCTGGACCAGAAGTCAAATCAAAAGGATGGAGAAAGCGATTCGTGATGGGAGAAAGCGATTCGTGATGGAAGAGGGTTGACGGTGAGATTGAGTCCCGCTCAATTGAGATACAATTTGAGAATGAAAGGCGGTTTCCTACCGTTATTGGCAGGAATCGCCGCAAAAGCATTACCCTTCGCCGCAAAGGCATTACCCTTTCTTGGAAAGACTCTCGGCGTGGGAGCTCTCACGGGACTCGCGAGTTCGGCAGTTGAGAAATTAATGGGTGGCAGCGGACTGTTTTTGAAGAAGGGAGGAGCCGTGTGCCGCGTCCACGTAGACGACAGCGGTAAAGGATTGTATCTAGAACCTGTTAGAGGTGACAACTCTTTGAGTGGAAACGGTCTCTATCTGAAGAGTGGATGGAATGTTGAGCGACTCGGCAAGGGTTTGTTGTTTGGTGAGAATTCGCCATTTAAGAATATACCGATTTTGAATATGTTATTATAATGTTAAAAAAATTATATAAATATAAAATATAAATCATAGAAAGTATAAAAAAAAATAAAATGGATAAAAAAGGTGGAAAAACAATTAGACGATAATGATGAATATCGCGAGATAGAGTGTGAAAGAGATGTGGAAAAACGATTAGATGCTAATGATGGATATCTTAGGAAAGAACTGATAAAAGAGTTAAATAAAGATCGGGTTATGCGGTTGAAATTTAAAAGAATCAGACGTTTTCCACCGTTACCACTATCTTCTGAAGAGAATGGTAATGATGTGAGTGTTACTGAGAGATGCACAACATTCGTTCATAATTATGATTCGGATAAACAAATGTGTTCTTATAAAAACGTAACATATCACAAAAATAAAAAAGAAAAGAAGAATCGACGCTAAAATTTGAGAAAAAAGGAAGCGTTATTATAATATATGGGCAATAGTGAAGAAGGAAACAAAAAAAACAAAAAAACAAAAGAAAAGTAATGAGATCTAAAGATGATCTCATTACTTTTTTTTCCTTCTTCTTCGCTAAAAATCAATCTTTCTATTGTTTATATTTCCAAGTCCGTTATTAGCATGTTGACACTCGTGTTTTCTCCTTTTTCGAAAATGTGTTGAATGTTTATCTTTATTTTTTTAAGTTTTTTTACATCGGTGAATGCGCCCTCACCACCCGATTTGTCCATGAGTTCGAGTGAGATTTTTGGATATATGTAACTTCCATAGAACAACGACAAATCGTCCTTGTTGAATTCTCTGTCTTCAGCGACGATGATATTCTGCAGATCGCTTTGGTACTCGTAAAACAAATCGAGCATGGCTTCATCCAATTTCAAAGGCATGCTATATTTGTCATGTTTATGCTCTAAGCCCTTCGTCTCGACCTCATTCAATTCGATGGAGTCGTGTCGTTGTAATCTATAGATTTTATAACCGAATTTCTTATACGTTTCGACTCGTTTCAATTTCAATTCGCATCTTTTAGGTGTTGTTGTCATGATCGATTATTTGTTTTTTTGTTTTACGAATTATTGCAAATAATATATATTTTTAAATTTTGTATTTAAATAATAATTTGTTAAAAAAGTTTGTTTTTTTTTGCTCTTTATATATATATAAAAACAGTTTTTTTTAATTTTAATTTTCTTTAATGTGAAAAATTTTTTTTTTTTTATAAAAGTGATTTTCTCTTTATATAAATAAAAGATTAAATTTAACGTCCTTTTTTTCTCGTATTAATTCAATTTTTTTCACGTCTAGGAACATAAAAAATTGATTAATTTCATCAAAAAAAATATTTTTACATTAAAGAAAATTAAAAAACTTTTTTTTTTATATATATAAAGAGTAAAAAACCAACTTTTTTAACAAATTATTTAAATACAAAATTCGAAAACAAAAAAAGAAATATTCTTACAAATGGAGCAAACAAATAAAAAAATGGAAAATTTAAATGAGAAAACTGTACCTCAGTTAAACGAGATTTGTAAACTATTAAAAATTCCACATTTCAGAAATCATAGAACTAAATGAAAAAAAATTGATGTCATACAGGAATATTTGCAAAACGATGGAAAGGCAAATGAAATGTCGATAGCAACGACGTCAAAAAATGCATCTGTTGTGAAAAATGAGAAGAAGAAAAAGATAGTAAAAGGAATCGAAATGCTGACGTCAAAAAAAAACAAAAACGTTTCAGTTGTGAAAAAAGAAGAACTTCAAGTTTCAAAAGAAAAGAAAAGAAAAACGAAAACGAGTGATGCACTTCAAATTCTAGACAAACGAGATATATCGAGCGAAATTCAACAAGCAATCAACGAAGGGAAAGGAGAAGAATATGTAGCATGACTCGCCACAGAACTATTCCAATTGAAGCCCGTAGAATGGGAGAGTGCGATCAAAGGCATTTTTAAAACTTTCGACGTGGTTCCCTCGTTCAAGAAAATTGATGCGAAATTATTCATGGAATGGGTGAAGAAAAAAATATTGGATTTGTTTTGAAAACACATGAACGTGGGACGAAAAATTAAGATGATACCCCATTGCGTGATGAATAAAATCGACGTGAAGTCTGGCGAGAGCATCATGAAAAATGCATATTTCAGATCTAATGTCGAACCCATATTTTGAGGTTCAGATTTATCAGATGTTTTCGAAAAGATGAAAGACAAGATGTTGACGTCTCTCGTGAATTATCAACATGAAGGTAGTAATTGGACGTTCGATGACATGTTGAAACTCGAAATTCATATAACTGAAAACGATTCATTGAAAGGGTCTTCCTACATGAAATTACTGTATTTCTTAGCTAAAAAAAATGTTGTGATCAACGTGAGAAATAAAGATGATCAGTGTTTTAAATGGGCAGTCACCTCCGCTTTATACCCTGTCAAAATGAACTCCGATAGAGTTTCTCGTTATGAGGAGACTACTAAAAATCTCGATTGGACCGGAATGACTTTTCCAATGCAGTTAAAACACATGGAACGTTTCGAGGCTCAAAATCCCACCGTGGCGGTGAATGTCTTGGGATACGATGATGAAAAACGAACGATCTATCCTCTCAGACAGACTTCGTATCTCGAAAGAGAAAAGACGATTATTTTATTATTGATTTCGAATGGTGACAATCGTCATTATTGTTGAGTTAAAAATCCGAGCTGATTACTGTCGAGACAAAATAGTAAACATAAAGGAAAGATATGTTTATGTTATAACTGCATGAACATGTTTCAGAGCAAAAAATCGTTAGCGAAACATCAGGAATATTGCAACAAAAATCAAAGTGTCGCCATCGAAATGCCCAAACCCAACACCATTGTGAAGTTTGAAAATCGCAATAGAAGGTTAAAAGTACCATTCGTCGCGTACGCCGATTTCGAATGTTTCACCGTGAAAATGAGTTCCTGCCAACCTAACGCACTTCAAAGTTACATCAAAAGATATCAAAAACACATGCCTTCGGGTCATTGCATTTACGTGAAATGTGCTTTCGACTCGCAACATGACATGGGTCCCTTCACCTACATGAAACAGTGCGAAGACGACGACATGGCTCAAAGGTTCATGGAAGAGTTAGAATCAAAAATTCAAATGTTATACGACAAATTCAAAACTCCGGCGAAAATGATCATCATGCGAGAGCAGCAGGACGAAAATAACAGAGCCACCGAATGTCACATATGCAGACAATCGTTCGACCAGAATTCGGAGGAAAATAAGAAGGTTAGAGACCACGATCATTACACGGGTCTGTATCGCAGTCCGGCTCACAGCAAGTGTAATTTTAAATATCGAGATGCCATTTTCTATCCGGTGATATTTCACAATCTCTCAGGTTACGACAGTCATCTGTTCGTAAAAAATCTCGGCACCTCCCACGAAGAATTAAATTGCATCGCGAACAGCGAAGAAAGATACATTTCATTCACGAAATGGAAGGTCATGGAGAAGAAAAGAGTAATCAACGGAGAGACATTGGAAGAAAAAACGAAATCCATTCATAGAAGCATATGTTTCATCAACAGTTTTAAATTCATGTCAACCGCTCTGGAAAAATTAGTCGATAACATGAGCAAGGATAAATTTAAAATCACAAGCCAACATTTTGGAGAACGAGTAGACGTTATGTTGAGGAAAGGAGTCTATCCTTACAATTACATGAACGATCTAAAGAGATTCGACGACAGCGCACTACCTTCGAAAGAAGATTTTTATTCAAAATTATATGAATCCGACATTTCCGACGAGAATTAAGAACACGCTAAAAACGTGTGGAAATCATTTGATATGAAAACCATGAGAGATTATCATGATCTCTATCTGAAGCCTGACGTTCTGCTCTTGGCAGACGTGTTCAAACATTTTTTAGATGTCTGTCGTCAAAATTACGATCTGGATCCCGCTTGGTATTTCACCGCACCCGGTCTGGCGTGGGACGCTCTCTTGAAGACCACCAAAGTCCAATTGGAATTATTATCCGACGTGGACATGTTGCTCATGTTCGAAAGAGCTACGAGAGGTGGCCTCTCGAGGATCTCCCACATATATTCTGAAGCTAACAATCCCTACATGAAAGAAGGTTTCGATTCGAAATGATCGAATAAATACATACAGTATTCGGACCCTAATAATCTGTATGGTTTGGCTATGAGTCATCCTTTACCGATTGGGAATTTCGAATGGGTAACAGAACAGGAAGAGATGCAAAAATGGAGAGACTATCCTTGCATTTTAGAAGTCGATTTGAACTATCTGGAAGAATTACACGATCTACACAACGATTATCCACTAGCTCCCGAACGAATGGAACCGAATGAAGGAGACGAGGAAAAACTCATTCCCAATTTATCTAACAAACGTAACTACGTCATCTACAGTGAGAATTTGAAACAATACGTCGATTATGGGATGAAATTAGTCAACATACATCGCATCATTCGATTCAACGAAGAGCCTTGGATGAAAAAATACATCGATCTCAACATGAATCTCAGAATTCGAGCCAAGAATGATTTCAAAAAAGATTTCTTCAAACTCATGAACAACTGCGTGTACGGTAAATCGATGAAAAACATCAGGAAGAGAACCAACGTTCGACTCGTCACGTCTGAGAAAAGAGCAAAAAAATTAGTGGCGAAACCCAATTACAAACACCGAACCATATTCGACGAAAATCTAGTGGCCATTCACATGCAAAAGACACACCTGAAGTTCGACAAACCATATTATCTCGGACCGATCATCTTAGATATCAGCAAGCGATTGATGTACGAGTTTCACTACGATTACGTCAAACAAAAATTTGGTGATAAAGCCAAACTACTGTTCACCGACATGGACAGTTTAGTTTACGAGATAGAGATGAAAGATGTCTACCAAGATATATCTCCGGACGTGGCTGCATGGTTCGACATGAGCAATTATCCCGTCGATCACCCATCCAACATTCAATCGAACGACAACCAGAAGGTGTTAGGTAAATTTAAGGACGAGAGTGGCGGTAAACAAATCCTCGAATTCGTGGGCTTGAGACCCAAACTGTATGCTTATCGTCTAGAAGATGAAGAGATCAAGAAGTGCAAAGGGTTAAAGCATGTGTGGTGAAGAAAAACATCTCTTTCCAAGAGTATAAAGATTGTCTGCTAGGAAGTGGACCGGTGTATAAGACTATGGAATCAATTCGAAGCAAAAATCATGACTTGTATACCAAAATAGTCAACAAGATTTCGCTGACGGCCGACGATGATAAGAGTTTCGTGTTAGATGATAAAATAAGCACTTTGGCATGCGGACATTGGACTTTGGATCTAATTTTAGACGATAGGATTTCAGATATGATTGTGGATGATAGGATTCCAGAAAATCAAGAGGAATTAGACGGATTCAAGATTATGAAAGTCGAGGAATTAGACGGATTCAAGATTATGGAAGTCGATAGAGTTAGTTTAAAAAGAAAAATAAAAAAATAAAAAAATAACGTCATTTTAGTGAATTAAAATAAAATAAATAAATTTAAAAAAAAAAATATACACATTTATGAATAAGAAAATAGAGATATCTAGGCGTGTTTTCCAGAGATACCTTGCCGAAGAGAAGACCTCGACAATCGGAATGAGGAATTTTAAATCTAGACGATTTATCGGGTGAAGGCACTCACTGGGTGGCGTGGTTCAAGAACGGGAATAAGAAGAATTATTATTTCGACAGCTACGGAATCTCACTGCCGAAAGAAATAAAGAACTATTTCAACAAATCGATGGTTCGTTACAACACGGAATGAGTGCAATCACCAGATCAAGTGTTTTGCGGTCACTTATGTCTCTACGTTCTCAAGAGATGGTCTGAAGGAGATCGGTTCCAAGACATTCTCAATGATTTACATTAGAGAGAGATTTTTTTTTTATAGTATATAAAGGTAAAAAAATTATTTTAAAAAATTTAATAGAATAAAAACGAAAAAAATAAAATAAGTGAAATAATTCATTTTTTTAATAAACTGCGTTTGAAATATATTTTTTAAAAACAAAAATCTCAAAACAACATGCCAGTCGATAAATTTGGTAGAAGTGCCGACGAAAGTCGACCCAAAAAGAAAAGGAAGACGCTCGAAGTCGACGATGGTTACGACGTTGCCAACTTGGACGAACGTTACATTCGGAGATACGAACCTCAAGAGGAACCTTTGAACATGAATGATAAGAAGCTCTACAATCTTCCCGAGCCGATAGATCTTGCAGATGCTGCGACTAAAAAAATACGTCGACGGGGGAACGCGGATTTTGAACAAATCAAGCTAGATAATTACGTGGATAAAGCCATGACCGACGATCTCGATCTGAAGTCTAAACGTTTTGTTGAACGTCGCAAATCCCATAGATCCCACCGATGCCGCGACCAAGAAATACGCTGACAACTCTCACGCGAGATTCAGCAAACACCTGAGAAATAGATACGTTCAGAAAATGATGCACTCGGAATTGAACGCCAATTCTAACAAGATAACGAACGTGGCCACTCCCACGAATCCCAAGGACGTGGCGACCAAACACTACGTAGATCTGGAACAGAGAATGTCTGATGGACGAGAAATGAAATCGGATCTGAATGTGGGATTTAACAAGATATTGAATCTGTCGAAGGTCGACGACACGGATGCGGACTCAACCGCGGTCAACAAGGTCTACGTAGATTCTGCCGTGATTCAATCACAAGAATACGTAGAATCGCAAGTGGACGATCTCTACCTGAACAAACAATCTGGCGGAACCATGGAGGGTGGTATCAACATGAACAGTGAGAATTTATTCGGACTCAATCACGATCCCGAATTCGATTCCAGTGTGGTCAGCAGGAAGTACGTGGATGACAACTTGGTCTGGAGAAAGGGTGACATCATGGAAGGTAAACTAGACATGGGCGGACACGCGCTCACGAATCTACCGGATCCTGTGAACATGACGGACGCCTGCACCCTGATTTCGGTGGTGGAAAGACTCAAATATGCTAGAAAATTGATCACCGTGTGGGCTGAGGAGGCCGGCATGTTAGAGGAGGGAAAAACCGAGTGGTCTTTCGGAAACGGAGGTAGCGGATTGAAAGATGGTCAGGTGGGATATCGCATGCCATTGGGAGGTGAAATCATTCGAATGGCTCTGGCTTCCTCGGATTTGAATAACAGAGCAGTCGTCAATCTCGTGGTGAATGGAGTAGAGAGCGATAAGAAATACAGTGTCGAAAAGACTGAGAATCAACACGCGAATGTTAGCACGTTCGGCACGCCTCTCAAAGTGAACGCCGGAGACAGGATTAATTTCGTTATGAAAACCAATAATCCCGAAGCCGCCAGTTCCGTGGTGAGTCCACTGATCGAACTAGATCCTTTGAACAAACAGTGAATGCGTGGAAATAATTAATTAAAAAAAAAATAATGAGTGATTATTAAAAACAAAAAAAAAAGTAATGAGATTTAGAAAGATTTTCAATCTCTCTAGATCTCATTAGTTTGGATCACCTATCTCGAAACACGCATCGACATCTATTTTAGCATTTCGGAGAGCTTTTATAAATTCTCGAAAAGCAGTCGGTCCTCTATACGTCAACGTGTCTAAAAGTTTTCTGGTCTTATCTTCTATCAAGATTTTACTTTTGCTTTCACGTCTCATATAATCAGTCAATATCAAAGGTTCTGTTTCAACTAAAGTGTCTAGAATTATTGCTAACGAATCTTGTGAAATATTTTTAATCAAAACACATCTGTTTCTTCTTAAGTATTCTCTTTCTTTATCATTCATTTTCATAATAATTTTTTAATTTTTATTTATATATATATTTTTTTTTCACACACGTCTCTCATCGAATGATCGACATCTTATTTCCATCCGATTCGAATTGTAATTCACTGTCCAACAGGACCAGGGCGAAGGCTTCGGTTTTTCTCAGCACGTTCCTATCGAATTGCATCTTGATCTGAATGTCTAAGACGCTACTCTTGAGTCGTTCACTCTGTTTACTGACGTTGAATACGAACATGGGATACATCGACTTGTATTCACCGGGAGATATGTTAGGGTTGCTCATCAATTCATCTAGACCATGATACTTCTTTCTAAAATCAGCGGCGTCGCCGTATAGTCTGCAGAAATCGTTCTTGTCGAACAACGCATTGTAATCGATTGCTGGATATCTCGTGGCGTTCAGAAACACTTGCATGTTTCTCAAATGGCAGTGATTGAACAGCGACGCATTCTTTTTCTGAGACCCATCCTTATCAGTCTGAAATGCAACCACGATGAAACGCGGCCTCTCGGAAGCGGATTTAACCATCAATCTCCAATCGAAGTGATTCGTGGAGGGTGGAATGCTAGCCGTGTCGCACTGTCTCATTCTAAATCCCACAGGTAATTTACTCTTGGATTCTATGATCTTGTAGAGATGCGTTTTTTCCACGACCGAAGGCTCCACGTGCGGAACAAACCACGATATCTTCTGTAGAGTTAACTTACCCGCATCGGTCGCAGGGAGTCTCACTATTGCGTCGTCGTTTCCTTTTCGAATCAACGTCAGATTGTGTTTGAATCCGTACATGATCTTGTTGTAATCGTCCGCAAATCCGAAGCTGTGTTTCAAAGGTATCCTGAACGAAAACGTTCCTTCAGGTCTGGACGTCTTGACGACGTAGTCGAATATCGCGGCGGCGCCGGCGCTAGCAGGGCCGACGGTGTCTTTCATCCACAACTGATTAAGTCCTTTGGATTTCGAAAAATCATCAGGATACGTTAAGAGTCCAAACATCGTGGTGGCCTGACCGGGATGAAATACAGATTCTATCTCTTGTCCAGATAGCATGTATTTTATATTACTGAATAGATGCATGATTCCATTATTGGCTAGAGTAACCGTGTCGTCGTTGGCGTAGTCGCTCCCATCTTCCTTGGTGAAACGTCCCTGCGCCACTATGTAACTCTCGCTAGGATGGACGAATAGATCTTGACTTTCGATGTTGATTCTTATCTCTCCCACATTGTTCAAACTCGTTCCGGTTACCGGTTCGTATTCGTGAACCTCATATCCTTGAATACATTCATCTTTCACTATGCTTTGTGCTATATCTAGTATATTTGCCATTTTAAAGGGTTTTTTTTTTGTTTATTAATTAGCTTGCTTTTTTTTTTATCTAAAAATAGTTTTAATTATTTTTTATTATTATTTTTCTCTCCTATATATATGTGTGTGTAAACAAGAAAATGTTAAAGAGAGTAAATAAAAGAAATTTGTTTTTCTTTATCAAAACTTTGTCTTCTGTAATTGTTGTTCATAAAACTTTCCGATGATCTCGTCTCCATCCAAAGCTTCGATTTCGTAAGTCACCGGATCGGTGTGAAATATTTTGATTATCACGATTTCCGAGGTTCATCGAGGAGTATAACCCTTTTCGAAGTGCTTCTTATAAGCGTAGATTCTCACTCGATCGCCGACCGCAAATTTCGGCGTTCTAGACTTCTTCCTAATCTTAGATCTCTCAGGATATAGATTCGCGTAGACCCGTTTTTCGTTTCGAGGTCCGCTAGCTTCCGTGGGAGTCATCTTGATCGATCTGTGTCGCGTGTTGTTGTAATCTTTGACCAGACCGTTCAGAGCGTATATGTATTTCTTGGTCGAATTCGCCGTGAAGTATCTATGCATCTTTTCCTTCATCGTTCGATTCCAATGTTCCACCACGCTGGCTTTCTCTTCGTTTTCGATCGAGTAGAGGTCGACCAATCGATGAACGTGCTTGTTGTAGAATTCCTTTCCCTTATCCACCCACAATTTATTCGGTTTTCGAGAAGACGAGTCGAACACGCTCTTCAGAGCCTCGGCGACGCAAGGTCTCGATTTATTCTTTAAAGCTCTGATCCAACCGTATTTGGAAAACACGTCGATGACCGTCAATAGATATTTGACACCCTCGTTCCACTTCGAAAACGATCTCATGTCAACCAAGTCGGCAGACCAAATATCATCCAAACCCTTCACGAACACCCTTCTCTTTCGAAATTTACGCATGATGGGTTTGTGTAACTCCTCGGCCAATTCGCTCGTCAATCATCGTTTCTTCTTTTCAAATGCGCTTTTTTTTTGAATGCCCCATCCGAATCGACGTTTCGCACCGATCAAATTGCCGACCAGCGAACGTTCTATCTTCTCTCTCCTGGTCGGATTCGATATGCCTCTCAATTTCCCCAACATGTTTTTATCGCAGACATCGTTGCGAGTCTTGGTGTCGGGATGTCCGGCGTAGCACAGATCGTGATCATACGCAGCCGCGTCCACCCTATTCACAGGTTTGCTCCAAGATTTAGGAGTCAGATCGGCGTTGAGTCTCTTGTTCAATTTCGTTCCAGGTCCCGTGAAACTGTGACCAGGCAGATGCATTTCGAAAGGTAGATTACTGATCATTTTATTCACGATGCCTTTACCTTTGCTCGCGTTCTTTTTTTTGACGAATCGAGTCTTGATAGAACCACACACGTCGCAAATTCCGCGAAGCATCTGTCTGTCGTTTTTAATTTGTACTTCTCGAGAATTATTCGTCTGGGTAACTCTCTTACACTTTACGCAATACATTTTTAAGAGTTATTTAAATTAATTTCGTTTTTATTTTATATATAAATTTAATATTTTTTTTTTAAATTCTGTTCTTATTATATATATATATTGTTTTCAATCGCTGCTCTTGAGTTCTACCATCCTACTGAATTCCTCCCTAGCCTCTTTCCTCCCTTTTTCCACGAGAGAATCCTTCATCTCTTCCTTGATGATCTGACGAGTCTTGATTCTCACGGCTTCTTTCATGGCGTCGTATTTCGTTTTCTCACCCAATGTCGTGCAGTATTCTCCGTCCGATATCCTACCGTATTTCAACGCCATCGAGATCATTTCGGATATCGTGTCGATCTTAGAGTCGGCCAAGACGCGAATCTTGTCGTGTTTCCTCGCCTTCCGATATAATTTCCTACTCAAAACGTTTCCGAGCGTGCTAAACAATCCGGCGGCGAGAGCCACTCCTTCTACGGTCAACACGATCGGAATGCCGACTGGGGCGACAACAATCCGTTGCTGGCCGCGTGTAAACCCATGGAAATCGTGATGAGTGTCGTGTCGACCGCGTTGACGAATTTCAAGAAACGCGAATACTTCTTCTTGAGAGAACGGCGAGAATCTCTCTCTCGAGTTAGATACGCTTGGATTCTACTGATTTGATCGATGCGATACCTCTCTCCTCTTTCTTTTTCTTCTAGCGACGGTGCCGTCGGCAAAACGCCGTTCGGCTTCTCGTCCCCGTCGTCATCTAACGTCGGATACAATTTATTTCTGGTTCTCATTTTTTGTGTCTTTTTTTTCTCTTTCTAATATTAGATAAAAAATTTATGTGTGTATTTATTTTTATTTTTTATTCTCCCTTATTTTATATCAGCGAGAAAACTTAGACGTATGCTTCATTGAACAATAATTTCAAGATGCATCCCTTGTCTTCTAAAGTCAGACTTCTACGCGCCAATTTCAGTTCTTCCGAAACTGTGGGCTTGTCTCGACCCTTACAGAAGAGTAATCTCTTCCAAAACGTGATCACTTCGTCGATTTGAACGCGTTTGAACGCCGGTTCGAAATACTTGACGACCATATCTTCCCTTTCCATCGTCAGACACGAATGATTCTCATGATCGAAGTCTAGGTGATCCCGACATCCGACGCATCGTTCTAACAAGAGGCGACCTAGTTGTTCGTTCACACAGAATGCGTAGGCTCTCATCAGCATTTTTAAAAGAAACCTTGCTCTAATAGACTGGGAAGCGCTCATGATTTACGTATTTTTTTTTTATTATCTATTCGATTTGATATATTTATTTTTAAATAACTATTTATTTATATTTTTTCTCTCCTATATATATCAATCACTTTTTTTTATTTCCTCACCTCAAAACCGATTCCAGTTGAGAAAAAAAAAACATTTACAAAATAAACCTCTCTAAATGAGTTTTGCTCTCGAAAGTGTTAAATCGCAACCGCGCTTATTGTCACCATGAGGAAAACTCGAATAATTAAAAATCACAAATAAACACATCAGTAATGTAACTCTTTCAAAAACGCGTTTAAATCATATCAATTAATCCTTTGAACTGTTTCCGCTTTCATCTATAGAATAGTTTTTCAGTTAAACTATTCAACTGACAATTGACGCTCATTTGAATAAAAAACCCGTAATACATGTCGAGCGTGACAAATGGCGTTCTCAGTAAGGTTTATACAGTAGGGGATTTTCAAAAAAACTTAGGGTTTTTTTCTGTTGAGTTTGGAAAATCCCACTATGGGTATTCCCCCACTTACGTCAGAAATGGGAGTGTCCAATAGTAGTCTGTTAAGTTTGGAAAAATCCACTATGGGTATTCCCCCCACTTACGATCGGGAAACGTGGCAGTGGTTTGCGGGTTCAGTATCACCTTTTTTCCATGTACCGTACATAAGTCGATTTTTGATGTAGAATCCGCAAATGGGTTTCCCTGTACACCTCCATAGGATTCAGTGTTAAAATCGTGTACAGATACAGAATCCGCAATCACTTTTGATGCTGATACAGAATCCGCAACACGTTTTTTGCTCACGATTTCAACACTAAATCCTATGGGGAAACCCATTTGCGGATTCTGTATCAGACAATCGACCTCATTTTTCTTAAAATTTCATACATGTTTTTCAATCTTGAGCGACGTGTATATAGAATCCAGTGATATAGAATCCGCTTTGCGGATTCTATATCACCCCCAAAAACGACATTTTCGTGTACTTGTACACGATTTTAACACTAAATCCTATGGAGGTGTACATCGATGTACGTGTACATGTACAAAATCGTGTACAAGTGATACGGAATCCGCCTTTATTATCTACTCCTATCCTTTCACTGCGGGGCGAACTAGGACAGCAAGACGACCTTTTGTTATTAGTAAAAATAACATGCATTTTTACACAATGGCTTGATCAAACAGACCGCCGCTTTAAAGACAAATCTGTCGCTCATAGGCCCTTTACCTCGCATTAAAGGGACAATAAGCCTCGATATCACAAGTTGACCATTTGACATAACCGCATTTTTTGTTATGCATAAGTCAGTGTCCTTATCACACACCTATTAATGTAAAACACGGGATTTCCACTGTTCTGCCTGTTCGATAAAAATAAAGTTGTATCGCACATGTGATACAAAACACGTTCGATTTCGTTTCCAACGTAAACAGAGATGAACCCGTCTAAATAAATCACGTCATCATTGGTCGAATGCACCGGAGTCGAGATGGCTTGGAAATTCCAAGTTTAGATTTGTTTACCCGGGATATTTGAACAATCAGATTCGAGTCAAAACTGGTCATATAATGTTGGAGTGTGCCAACCTAATTAGCAATTTAATTACTTTTTGTCGTGTTGATCACTGGAGTTTAGTTAATATTTGATGTTCGATCACTGTGACCGTGACACCGATGGGTGTCAATTGGTTTCGACCAATTGGATGCCGTAAAAATTAAAAAGCAAATTAGGGTTGGTACTCACCACCTTACAGTGAGGTCTCATTGGCAACGAAGGAAACGCAATTATCCAGCTGAAAGGTGTTTTAGTTCAATTTTCCTGTAGACTGGTTGTTACATGGGAAGTGTGAACAATACAATTCAAACTTATGTGCGATTCTGTATATTTATATTTCATAGATCATTCGTATCAACGCGTTCGTGTCAATTAAATAAACGAAAATGAAGGCGAGATTTTTTTGGCTTTATCAAACAGGCAGGCAGATTTTTTTTCGTCCCGATGTAGTTACTCGATCACTCGCGGAAATTTCCGGAACAGCACAAAGTGGAATACAATTCTCCATATTTGACGAAATTAGTTATCTCGGAAGGACGAGAATGAGGTTTGTGTACATGTGTTTCTGTTTATAAAGTAAGCGACTAAGTAATGTACATCAGATTGCCGTTATCGATATTCATCCTGTGGATTTTATTGGTAGCATAACCGCAATGTATTTAAATTGATGCGTTTTTTTCAAATAATGTCCAACTGCAAATTGTCAAAAAAATGCACAGTTGTTGATTGTGACCAAATATTCCGAAAGCAGGGAAGGTGTTAAATTATTTCCAGGTGTATCAGAAAGTATAAAACGCGGTTGGTCTTACTTCCGATAACTTTCGGGCAACTTCGTTTATCTGATGCGTATATTGTAAAAAGTCCGTCTGTATTAATGTTCTTAACCCTTTCAACCCGGTGTTAATAGATTTTTGCGTGAAGAAAAAAATGGTAGAGGACGAGCAGACGATATAAAGAATCTGAAGCGAGACTCGGTAATAATTTAACCCAACAGCTCGACAGAGCTGTTGGATTAAATTATTACTGAACCTCCCAACAAACCAGGGTGGTTTCGCCATTTTCGCCGTTGACAGTATTGACTGAAATGATACTTTACAGGGGGCCTGTTTTGAAAGGGTTAAATAACAGATTTAGGTAATTTTGTGTTGCTTCTGGTGTCTAACAATTTGCACACAGTGTTTTTTAACATGCTATTTCACACAGAAACAAAATCTGAGAGTTGATGGGAGAGTGATTGCTAAGTGGCATTGGACATCAAACTGGAAAGTTCCCTGGGTGGGTCCTGTCTAGCTGTAACTGCGTTGTGCCATAGGACAGGGCACTTACTCCCGATTGTCCACGCGGAGACCCAGTGGCACTGTATGCTGAGGTGTACTGCACGTCTTGGTGCACTTGCCTTCAACCAATGCTATCCTTGTTTCTGATGTGTTAGTAGGATAGAGAGTCTGTTGCTCGGAGATACTCTCCGATACACTGGCTTCCTCCACCCGTAAAACTGTCCGACAGCAGGTGATCCTGCCTGTCTTCACTGTCGTTAAGCCCCAATACAAAAATCTGAGAGTCGACATTTTGTTTTCAAATTTGCGGCTTATTGTTCTTTTAACCATTTGAACCCCCGAATTCCTGAATGGACACGTCTCATGTAATACTGACTATACATTACAGTCTGCCTGTGTAGGGCTGGAGTGGGGTGGGGGGATTAGAATGGATCGCCGTATGTAATGCTGACTATACATTACGATCTGCCTGTGTGGGGGAGGATGTGGTTAGAAAGAATTTAATCCTGCTGAGCGGCCGCCATGGACTGGTGACTTTCCATTGGTGGAGAAATATTTCCACGGACGCACTAATATTATATTCCAAACAATAATTATAGGAGTAATCATTGAAACATTTTGTTAATGAAGCACAGGGTACAACCCGGTTCTTGATGTATGAAAAATTTGCTGATATTTTTTACGTGGAGAACGCATACGTGGACACCAGTGCCTTCGCGTGGATTACGACCAGTCCACGGCGTCTGTACTATACAACTTGAAAGGGCCAAAGGATTAACTTAGAACTGACTCCTAACCGATTGGTCATTATGTTGTTTGCTCATGCAAAACCGAGTTTTCTTTTGCACAAGAATTCGTGTATAACTGTTTAAAAGTATTAATCATCGAGAAAAACAGTATTATAGATATATTCAGAAAGGTCAACACGTTGTATCATTTAACTCTCCGTTTAACCCAAACTCGAATGAAGTCATTTTATATATCTTGCCGCCGTCGTCGCCCCAATTTGTTTCTTCCTCTGCTGATATGTAGCTTCAAGTATCGCACATCTCGTTTAAACATTTTTTTTATAATTTCCGCTTTTATAAAAAATAAAGATAATATTTTTTCCAACGTGCCGAGTTACATTACCCACGTATGTTACTTACGCTCAGCTTCCAAAGCGTTTGTCATATTTCCAACTGGACTCTTGTGTAGAATGTATACATTATTCATGAACTGTTGAGACTCGTTATAGGTTTTTGCAAAGTCAGCCAGTTTGAAGTAAGTCAAATGTTTGTTGAGTCCCATAAGCGTCCTTTTAATCGAACGAGATACTTAGGGTCAACTACGCGCGTGTATACATTTTAGCTGATATTTAGCAGTAAAACAAACGGGTCAAAAAACCGCTGATTTGTCGCGTTTTGCGACGTGAAAGCCCTCGTTACTTCCAGTGGCGTATCCAGGGAGTGTGAAGGATTGGAATAATGACTCATGTTATTATATACTCTTGGTGTTTTTTTCAGAGAATGTAGGCGCCTGACATATAATATATGGACCTCTATGTACACATATTTCGCGGGGACAAAAGGAAGACAGCCAATGTGGCTATGTTGTCTCCTCGCAATGTACCACTATACCTTATATATGAAAATCTTTCTGTACAAATCAAGTAAGGAGAATTTACGTTATCTGTCCTATTTCGGGTGGGTTATATTGTATTAATCTTTTACCCGCAAGAAAAAACGCCTTCATTGTTTTTATATTTTCACTTTTTGCTTCCAAAACATAGGTTATGACCCCTCATTGGAACGAGCTCGACGAGCTCGTTCCAATGAGGGGTCATAACCTATGTTTTGGAAGCAAAAAATGAAACTTTTTAGTGAAACAAGGATGTTTTTTCCAAGTGCCGTCTGCAACTCAAGTTCGGTGATGGTTAAAGTCATACTAAGTGGCTAATTTGTGCATGTGTGTGTCATATGATACATAGAATATGAAATGAGTGAATTTGGTATATTGTTGAATAAACTTCATTCATTCATTCATTCATTCATTCATGTATACACTGTAAATAATAGTGTTAAAACATTGAACGCCAAAAATGCAACAGCTCTTGAACACGTTACTAGTGTTCAAATGTTTAACACTAATGTTTAATTTCTTAACGTCAGTGTCACAGATTTGAACGTGTAAAATGTGTTCAAAATGTTGAACACTGGTGTTCAAATATTTAATACCAGTGTTCAGTATTTTGAACGCATCACTAGCGTTCATAAAGTTAACACTACTGTTCAAAATCTTAATGCCAATGTTAAAAATCTTAACACATGATGTGTTCAAAATCTTAATGCATATATGCGTTCAGAACACATGCAACAGCTCTTGAACACTTTGAACGCGTTCAAACTGCAAATATGTGTTAAGAACTGAACACTGATATTAGAATACTCTTTACATTAATGTTCAATTATTTGAACACTTGTGTTAAAAAGCATTTCCGTTGTGTCCCACTGGAGGAATATGAGGAGGAATGGTGATTGGGGTGTTAGAGAAGAAACACTATAATTTAATGTATCATTCCAAAAGTTTTTATTATTAAATTCTGATGTCAACTATAAAACAAATATTATAAAATATCAAAAATATGCTAATAAAAACAGATGATTTTTAAATGAAAAATTAAAATATGCATGGACTTGACTA
Organism: Pictodentalium vernedei; assembly: GCA_031216915.1. Classification (NCBI taxonomy): domain Eukaryota; kingdom Metazoa; phylum Mollusca; class Scaphopoda; order Dentaliida; family Dentaliidae; genus Pictodentalium; species Pictodentalium vernedei. Next base: position 174,453,721 of record CM062297.1, read on the forward strand.
TTGGAAAACACCACAGCTTGGTGAATTAGTAATCAGGGTGCTCAGCCTATGGTTGTAATATGACAAACTCTAATGATATAGGATCCATTCATACCTATTTATCTACGGGTAATTAACTTTCAGGATATGCAGCTATATAAGATAAAAAGTTAAGTTTAACCAATTGATTTTTATATATACATGCATATATATGTTGTCCACCATGGCTCCATTGGTTACTATTCTATTGCAGTGACATAGTTCTGCAGAACTATCCAACCACAGTGGGTCAGACTGTTTCACTTTACCAACCCATAGGGGCAGGAATAAATAATAAAAAAAAAATCCGGGATTTAAAGTCACTTCTAGTATCTATGTTTAGTAACAGCAATATAGTCAACTTTGTCCAATCATTCATTTGTAATTCGCACACTTTGAGACGACTTGCCCTGTAGTATAAGTTACAGAACATTTTCTTCCAGGTGTGGAATCACGTGAGGCAATGTGAGATTAATATTGGGAGAGGCCATAGACCGACCCTAATACTGATCGCGCTGAGCCTCACATGATGCCGTACCTGGCAAGTAAGCACCCTGAAACGTATTTATCAGGCCACTAAATCAGGAAATTATCTTTTAATTGCATGAAAATAGGTGAAAACGTGGTGGGAAAATTAATTTGGAAACAAAATGGCGCCAAGCAGATGGGGTGTATGGGCTCATACACAGTCACTGGCAGGGTATGGGCGCAAACCGATACCTGGTTCCCCATTGAATAACCTGATATCGCATGGTCCACCGATGGTATTACAGCACGTTGATTTGTCAAATTAAACAGGTAGAGTGATGATACTGGTTACAAAGCCCTGCTACCAGCAAAGCTCTGAGGTAGTTTATGACAGCAGAGCAGCATTGCTTCACTTCTTGTTGCCCGGGTGCCTAAAGACGGGTATCCACTCGAATACAAACATCCTCTGGCCTCTACAGTATATATCCTGTTCATAACTCATGGATTATCATAAAATTACATAATAAACAAGGGAAACGCAAATTGTAGGCCACTACCCCGACCCACAGGCATGTTTGAAGTAGCTTTAAAGGTATTGTGGGACATAACATTTTTCCAAATTTTCTAAGTCGAAAGAGTGAAAAGAGCGCCATAACTCTGGGAAAATTATTGGACGGAACCCGTTCCTTGTGCATACCCGTTCCCCAATGCAGGTCTATCAGCACACCAAAGGAGATCCAGATCCGGTTTTGAAATTGCGATGCAAAACATTTATACGGACAGACCGACAGGGGAAGTCGGGGGCGTTATCGTGCAACTCTGATTGCTTTATTTCACATGGGAACTGATTATGCATTCAAAACTAACTTCACCCACTATGCTCTCTAACTACCGAAAATTATTATGACTCACGTTTGTACCATCAGCCTTGATTGGTTAATTTGGCACCTTCTAAAAGTCACAGTACTGGGGTTTTGGGGAAAAACACTATTGGAACGTTCTTCCCTGGAGACATGAGAACAAAGAAAATGTAAGCTCAACCACCATCGATTGATCAGCGTCAATTACGCACGATCTGGTTGGAATTTCTCAACACCAAACGCTGGTGCCGTGTCTGATTAACTTTTTTCGTCACCGAAAGACACAAACTTACCAACAAATATATCATCTTCAGTGGATGCGTTTTTAATTTTAACTGCAAACAATGAATTCCAGAGAATCAGAAATATTAAAAACTCACGTGTTGTTCACCACTTTAGTGAATCCTGAAATGAGTTATGACTTCAATCAATTATATTTCCACAAGTTTAGTACTCCACGACCTCACTGAGCCGCCGCCTCAAGTTCAAAATAAATTGTTTCACTCCGCTTAATTCTAACAAATGTCGTCGTCCAAGAAGAATTTATATTCCATTATACCACTTATCACACAAGCATTAACAATGAATTATAACATGAACAGCATGATACAGTTGTAAACACTGGCATTTGGTGATATAGAAACTCCTAAAGCGACGGCACTTGTGACAAGTCTTTTTCGAATTTGGTGATCTAGAAACTCCAAAAGAGACGTCATTTGTTCGAAATGACGTCATGATTTTGGATTCCACTACATTGTTATTACAAGACTGATGGCATGTTGCAGTTAACGCTTAACAATGAAAGCTATGTTTTGTTCGGCATAATAAAATAATTAGAACGTTCCTTTTCATGTTCTATCGATCGATAGTAACTGAGTTTGTGTGATTTCTGAAATAAAACCTGAAGAAGCGAAGCACCTTTGATACAAACTGTCAATTAAAGATAGCCATATATTTTACAATATAAACCATGTCACCATTTTGAGATCTAAGTTCCATATTATCCTAACTTGTGTGCATTTTCATTGCACTTCGAACAGTATGAAACTGAGATTGTAATTTCTTATTGATGTTTTCAGTTAGTCTTGCAAGAAATGTTGTAATTATCTGGAATCTGCGACAATGGAAATATAAAATGAATATTTCCACTAAGGGATGTACCCGAAGAAGAATTACCTAAATCTGCATTTAATTTTTTTTTTAAAACTTATTTAATTTTTCTTTTTAAACATGGCTTATGACCCATCACTGAAATTAGTCTAACAAGCGCCTTCCAACAAAAGGTCTTAAGCTTTGTTTGTAATTAATCAAAATGTTATTTCTGCACCCTCTGTTGGCAGTCTAATTTTAACATCTAGGTGGTGGTGGTAGGGGGGGGGGGTGGATCTTGTCAATATTAAGAGTTGTGGTTGAATTATATATTGTTTTCTGCAACAAACATGTACATTTAAAGGTGAGCAAAGTATTAGATCTTAAGAAACAGAAGAATTATTGTCATCATTACGTGTTGCAAAGGTCAGGGAATAATGTCATCAACTTCCCATAAAAAGGAGAATATTCATTTATTAATGATAAATATCACATTCACCAGCTGTGGACATATTGTGAAAGAAACATAATTTCTAAAGATTAGTCCAGTCACTTGTTCACATGTTTGCTACTATTAATGCTTTGAGAAACGTATAGAGACAAAGAAATATGTTGTCATTTGAAGCAGTCACTTTGAGATATAATCACCCATTCATGATCGAAGTGCTCAGTTCAGCTCGGAAAACAATGATGGGTCTATATGGGTGGGGGGGGGGGGTCATATGCTAGAACTTTAAACAGATTGAGTGCGGGAAGCCCAAATTTGGCTGCATGTTAAATTTAAAAGGCTTCTATGGCTGTGCTTCAAATTCCGTATGATACAAAAATATTTTACATATATATTTATCATATGACTCGTCCGTTTTGTTCACCTTAAAACATTTGATATTTTGTTTTCATATTAATCAGTGATAAATAAAGCCTTCCACCAATTTCAGTGGTCAATTTCAAAACTAGACAATTTGATTGGCTGAACAAAATAAAACTGGGCCACATTTTCATAATTTGCATAATTAGAGTTGGGAACCTTCATTGGTCAATTTCAAAACTGAACAATTTGATTGGCTAAACAAAATACAATTGGGTGACATTTGTATAATTTCAGTTGGGAGAATGTTCGTTATCTGTCCTATTTAGGGTGGGTTATGTTGTATAAATCTTTTACCTACAAGAAAAAGGTCATTCATTTGTTTTTTATATTATCCCTTTTTGCTTCCAAATCATAGGTTATGACCCCTCATTGGAACGAGCTCGACGAGCTCGTTCCAATGAGGGGTCATAACCTATGTTTTGGAAGCAAAAAATTAAAATGTTTAGTTATACGAGGATGTTTTTTCCAAGTGCCGTCTGCAACTCAAGTTAGGTGGTGGGTCAAAAAGTCATACTAAGTGGCTAATTTGTGCGTGTGTGTGTCATTTGATAAATAGAATATGAAACGAGTGTTTTTCTCATATAATATTTATGAAACGAGTCTAAGAATTTTCCGTTTTGGCGAGCCTCTGGCGAGCCAAAACGGAAACTTCTTAGACTCGTTTCATAAATATTATATGAGAAAAACACTCATTCCATATCCTCTATATATGAAGGGCATATTGTCATATTTATAAAGTGCGTTGAGGAGCATGGCAAACTTTCATCTCATGGACTACCGGGTCAGGTCCGGTGATCTAAGAGAAGATAGTTTGCAAGTGACTTGTGTGCTTTGTAAAAAGTATATATTTTTTAGAAATCCCCTCTCCATGTGCTGTAATAGATAGAAGTTGTTCCCAGTTCTCTGTTCTTTTTAATTTAATAAAGCTATAACGAGTTCAAATTGAGGCTCGTCATTCTGAGGCAAGCGATCGCCCCGGGCCGCAGTCGCCCGCCTGAGTTCAAAATTCCGCGGAAAGTAAACGTCCGCCTAAACCCGATTTCTGCAGCCCATTAGTTCCGTCGGAGACACCTCAAAATCGGCTGTCTGAAACGGCAATTTTCACGCATTGAAGGAGGTAACAAAGCGCAATTTGTGAAGTTTGTAGTGTACCGTCGACGCAGTCAACCTGAGAGAATACCCGGTAAGTAACTTTCCAAATACGACCGAGAGGTCTGCCGATTCCAAAGTTGTCATTAGTTATTACATTGTACATCAGACTGTGACAACTCTCGTATCGCGCGCGATTATGGGGCGTATCATCCCCAAGCTAGTTCGACCCCAGGTCCTTGACGATTCTCTGGGACGTTTTGTCCCAAAATTAAAGCCGGGACGATTCGTCCCTCAAATCTGATTGATTCGCCCTAAGTTATCGGTATCGGGCGGTGAGCACAGTGCACCGGCTTGTACAGTCATCATGTAATATATAGATACAGGCTTGGTTATTTGGATGCAAGATAACTATAACACTCACTGTTAGTTAGTGTCATGGGTAACCTGGTATCTTGCATCCAAATATTCAAACCTGCATCTATACGTTACCTAATGACGTACATCATAATTACACAAACCTTAAAATTATATTAGTTGTCTACCCAGCAGGCTGAAACAAAATGGCCCCCGCAAACCATAAATGTCATTTTAGGCGAACCCAAAATGGCCTTCCTGGGGTGATTTGAGGCGAACCATAATGGCCCTCCTGCAGTTTCCAAAATGACAAGCCTGCAAATTGCTACTCACTAAATTCAAGAAATGAATATTTTTTAAACAATACTTCAAGCTCAAATTTGAAATTACACACGATATGCAACTAACAGCTCTTGCTGCTTGCTAAACAACTTCCAGAATTTCAGGATAAACCAAAAAAAAAAAAATTTACTGCAATGACATGAACTGAGAGTTACTGAGTACTAGAAAAATAAGCAGTTATGCACAATTGTGACAATTCACTGTGCTAAGAGTGGATTGGTACTAAATCATGGTGTATTAGATTTTCCCCATGGCAATTATTCGCAATTTCTAAACCAAAGCACAAGAAAACTTTCAGATCATGGGCCGCCGGGTTGCACTATGTGGTAAATGAGCTGAAAGTTTGCCAGTGCTTCTGTTGTTCTTTTTTTGAAAATTTACAAATATTTGTCCAAATCTGTAGCAACAGAATGTGTTGACCTCCACAAAGCATCACCTATTATTCAAATGTCTCAGCGCTAACCGTTTCAGCACTATTAACTGATTTCGAGCATGGCCTGCGGAAAAAAAACATGTAACCAGTTTACCACATCATTTTCTAAAATAATAACCCCAATTATTAACTCTTTACCCAACGCAGAGAATGTCAAAATTCATTATTTTAATTACAATTTTTAAAACATTTTTTTTAAAAACCCATATCTTGGGACCCCGTCATTGGAACGAGCTCGATGAGCTCGTTCCAATGATGGGTCACATGATACGGTTTGTTAAAATATTTTGAAATATTTAGTTTTTTTCAACTGCTCTATTTGCAACTTACGCCGGCGGATGCGGGCGATTCATTAGGAAAAGGGTTAAAAGACACAGTTATGTGGAGTGCATTTTATGCCTCACCACTTCCCACACTATAACTTGAGATATAAACCAATATACATGCTATTGACTGAAACTATTCGAAATGTTGATTTTGCAATTTCAAAACTGCAGCAATAAACATTTTTAAACGAACCTGGCTTATAGGACGAATAACTCATTTTTATCACGTTTTCTTGGAAAAAACACTTGTTTCAAATTGGATTGACTGCATTCGGTCGAGAAGCCATTTATTTAAAATTAAAATGTGGAATGACTAAAACGAAATGATAATTCAACGCCGAATGGAGTGGATCCGCTTGTAATTAAAGTCTGCTCTACTTCTGTTTATATGTTACTCGAGGGTATTCTTTTCAAAAACCGTTGCTTTTGACGATGAATCCAGTAACTGTGATCGAACAGAACAATACTCAATATAAAATAATGTGATCATGTTGTGGAACAAATCATGTATTGAAGTTGAACAGCTGATTAACTTTTCAAAGTTCAAAACCTTTTATAAATGGTCACTGATCATAATGCACAAAAAGTTGAGATGAACAGTTGTTGCTGTAATTGTGTTTATAGCAATGTAGCTACAAATGTTGTACAGTTGTAGCTGCATGGCTACAAAGACTGTCAGTTACGTTTCTACTCAGAACAATACTAAATATAAAATAATGTGATCAGTTACAATCTGTAAACATTCATGGTTATGGTCTTAGTATAGTTGAAAATATTTGAATTTCCGATTTCAAATCGAATCAAATTCGAATCAAATATTGGCTTTCGAATAAAAAACATAGCTTATGACCCATCCCTCATTGGGACAGACTCGTTCCACTGAGGAGTCAAAAGCTACATTTTGGAAGAAAAACAATTAAAATATTGAATTATTTGAATGGCAGTTTTTATGTACAGTACAGTAAATAACCCGTAGAGTGGAGATTCCACCCGAGGCATAATTGCAAATTTGTTGCAAAAAATAACCAGCACCAGCAAAGTTTCAGCAAGTGGACCTCCGGGTTTAACCCGGAGGTTCATTGGCTGAAACATTGCTTGTGTTGTTTGTCCATATGTATATGTACAGAATTAGAAAGTTATAGCTTGGGTGATAACTCCACTCTGCGGGTGAATTAATTACAATCCACTCTCCACGTGCTGTATTTAATTAATCTCCTCTTTACTCTTTGTCTTTGCATTCAGTCCTCATTGGTCTCTTCCTGCACATCAATAGTGTCAAATACAGAACGGAGCTTCTTCACAAAAAATGTGTATTTTTTGGAGGCTTCAACTTTGTTTTTTGATTTATGCTTGGCGTAGCTTTCACCTATCACAAACGTCTGTAACACAGCTAAAATCATCGAAAAACGTTTGGGATAGCTCAAATTGAAAACATCATGAAGAGCTAAAAGTTGCATTATCCCAGAATGAATTGAGCTCCCATGAACCCTGATTTCTGCTCCATCGGCTAATACAAACATAGCCTTCACATTTCCGTCACTGTGGAAGTCAACAAGCCTTGGAGGGTCCAGCTCTTTAGATGCTAAATTCTTTTTGACTTCTTCATCGGGAATATCCTGGAAATAAAAATAACTTTATAATTCCTACTTTTTTATGCAAGGATTAAACCCATTATCAAGCTTTTAAAAGAACAACTAAACACAAATTTGTTGCGGCAGCCTTTTGCTGATGGAAATGTAAACAAGTAGATGTGGTGACACTGTTCCTGCACACAGGGACATGGCGACAGGGAGGGATGGGGGTGTTCACCCCCCCCCCCAAAAGAAAAATAATCCTCGCCAAATTTTCTACAGTTGGAAATAATAACCTGATAATTCTATCATAAATGTGTAAATTTTAGTTACGAGAACCAATTTTATGCCTCCTTTCATGTCTTCATTTTCAACATCTTTCTCAGTAGTGAATTTCCAACTGTGGGGAGGGACTGGGAGGGGTGTTCCCACTTCCGGTCCCTCTCTCTAGTTGAAAATTCAGTACCCTACACCCACCCCCACCCCCCTCCCCCAATTGGAAACCTCTAGCCACGTCCCTGCCTGCACATCACCAAGAATGTTACTGGGTTACAATGAAATAAGCTGAATTCGTATTTACTGATGACGGTTATCAACTATTTTGCCTTGGGAACAAAAAATAAGCTAACAGTATTCGTAACTCTGTGTTGTGTACCATCCTCATAATCTGTCGCCAGTGGAGGTATACCATTGATGTTAGCTGTATGGTACTATAATGGTAGTCTGAAATGTTTATTTTATTTTTGTTTCAAAAGTACCATGTAACTCCAGTAATTGCAAAAGAACTGTTCTTGCCTCTTTTATTTCAATAATTGAAGAAAACTCCTTGGTAATCTTCTGTCCTCTGTCAAACTTTACTTGTTCTTCCACATATTTTATAATTTCCAGAAATCTGCAATCAGAACTTTGAAATTGAAAAGAAAAATCATCAGGCCACATATAGATATATTCAATGGGAGGGTATTTTTTGGTCGTTTTCGCACCACTTTTTGTTACGGAAAAACTCCTGGTTGCGAACCAATAACCCAAAATGATTTGCACACTGTAATCTTGTAGTCACTGACGAAGCACATGACGTTTGCAAACTTCTGCGAGAGGAAATTTCTAAACTGTGAAGGCTGCACAGTTAGTGGTTTCGGGGCTTCTCCCAGTACTAGGTGGTGGGGGCGAGCGTAATTCGCGGATCATTGGGACCAACGAGGAATTGGGGGAGTATTGTAAGGAACTTGGGATACCCTTTGTAGACAATTGGGGATCATTTTGGGACAGAAAGGACCTATATGGAAGGGATGGTCTCCATCTAAGCCCAAGGGGTACAGAGGTTTTAGGAAGAAATATGTTACAGGTGGTGGAGCCTTTTTGGTATAGGGAGGGGAGGGGGAACAGTGAAGGGGGGAATGAACACAGGAAATGTGTTACGAACCATAGTTGTAAAAAAATGGGACGGGGAATAAGGAAAAGGGACCAAAAATCCAAATCAATAGAAAGAGCTTCCCAAGGAAAGCACAGGTACACAAAATAGGATATACAAACATACAGGTACTAGATAATAATGGGACCAGTAGGAGGAAGCCAATGAACCTTGATATCCTGAAAGTGGGTTAGAGCAACATCCAGGGTCTACACCGGAAAGTAAGTGAAATTGCTACATTGGTCGAGGCAGAGGAGTTTGACGCCATGGGCTTAAGCGAAACGTTGGTAAGACACGAGGAACGGGTAGACCAAGTAAGGGGGTGCGTGTGGATAGGTGTAGGGCGAACAGAAGGCCAGAAAAAAAGGGGGAGGGGTAGGCATGTACATTAAAGATGATTTAAAACCGTCGCTGATCACAGACCTGGAAGACGTCAGCACCCCGGCTGAGGTATCGAAATAAATTGGATGGGTACGGATCAATCTGAGAAACAAACGTATTGCCCTTGGGGTTGTGTATTGTGCGGTGGAGGGAAGCAAACCCGAGTGGAATGATTCGATATACTCAACACTAAGGTCCAATATCACCGAACTACAAAACAGGGGGCTCGGTATAATTCTGATGGGTGACTTTAATGGCCACATAGGTAATAATGAAGAAGGCATAGAAGGTGGGGACAAGAAAGTCAACAGGAATGGAAGGAAGCTGTTGAACTTCACAAACGAGCTCGGTCTGAAGATTCTGAACAGGGACGCAAGGTGTAAAGGGAAATGGACCTGGGAGGGGAACGACAGAAAATCAATAATCAAGTACATTCTCACAGATATTAATTTATGGAGGGAGGTGATAGGGGTAGAAGTGGATGATGAGGGTAAAATGGAGGTGGATAGTGATCACAACTTGATTGCAGTGACGATCAGGGACACAAATCTGGTAAAAAGAAAAGGAAGCTTTAAGGAGATTTGGGAACTCAAAAAGGATGCTGACTGGGCGAAGTTCAACGAAAAACTGAAACCAAAGCTTGCAACCGTACCCAAGAGGGGCAATGTCCAGAAGATGGCCGACGCCATAGTTGCGAGCCTAGTGGAGGCAGTGAAGGAAAGTGTAGGAAAGATCAGGGTGCCAACACGGGAACTTGGGTACAGAGTGAATGAAGAAATGAAAAGGGCCATAAAGGGAAGAAAAGCTAAATGTGCTGCATGCAGGAGAAGCAGAAAACTTAAGGGGGCGGAAAGCGACGAGGCCACAGTAGCAAAGGAAGGATACCACCAAGCACGAAATAAAGTAAATAAGATTAAAGACGATAATCGGAGAGTACGAAATAGCAGTCTTATTAGGACGATAAGAACGACATGGGGGTCGAGTTCGAACGTATTTTGGAAATGGGTGAATAAATGTAACAAAGGAAGTAACCCACAGAGTATTAAAGTAGGTGGCAGAGTTACAGACGAGCAAGATCAAGTCGCATCAGACCTAGTCAAGCACTGGGAAAAGGTAAACGATAAGCGATGGGGCATGGGGAGCCCACCTGAGTGTCCGAATCAGGTCAAGGAAAACCTATCGAACTTCGTGTGCAGCGAAATTAAAACGGAGGAGGTGCGAAAGGTGATATCAAAATTAAGGAATGGAAAAGCGGGAGGAGTGGATGAAATTCCTAACGAGTTTATCAAAAATGGGGGAGAGGAACTCGTGGAAAGCCTAACTGCCCTATTCAATCTAGCCATAGAAAATCAAGAGGTCCCAAAAGAGTGGAGAGAAAGCAAAGTGACATTTATTCACAAAAAGGGGGAAAAAGACGTTTTTGATAACTATCGAGGGATCTCTGTCAGTAGCAACATTGGAAAGGTTTTCTGTAAAGCCCTTTATGGGAGACTACAGGAGGTGATTGAAGAGAAGGGTTTTTGGGAGAAATCCAGAATGGCTTCAGGAAGGGAAGGATAGTAACTGACCATCTTTTCACGCTATCCCAAATGATAGAATCCGCGAAAGCAAAAAAGAAAAAGATGTTTATGGCCTTTTTGGATGTCAAAAAGGTATACGATAGAGTATAGAGGGAGGGTATGTGGCGCAAGCTGGAGGCTCTGGGCTTAGGAGGCGAGTTTGTTGGAATTATGAAAGCATTATATAAAGATGTACAAAGTGAACTTAGCCTGGGAAACATTACAACAAAACGTGTGCCTGTGGAGATAGGCCTAAAAGAGGGGTGTATTCTTTCGCCAATCCTGTTTGCATTGTACATCAAAGGTTTAGGAGATGAACTCCTGGGTTAGCAGTTGGGGACTTGATGATTCCAGGGCTATTTTTTGCAGACAATATAGTTCTAGTGTCAGAAAGCGAAGAGGGCTAACGAAAATGCTAGGAATTGTTGGGAAATACGAGATCAAATGGAGACTCGAACTTAATGAAAGCAAGAGCAAAGTTATACCTGTGGGCCGCAAAGTGGACCCCGTTCGAAGGTGGAGAGTGGGTGAGTTCTGCATTCCGGAAGGGAGCAGCAAACTTCTCAGTGTAGGAGAGACAGGTGATTGCGAGTATTTGGGGGTAAATATAAACATGACAGGAAGAGGCAGCTACCGAAACCACACAAATAAATTGATTCTGAAGGGGAAGCGAATCCTTAACCAAATGAAACTTATAGGGAGGAACAGTTTCAATAAGGTTTTCGTGTGGAAAACCATTTGGGAAATGGTGGGCTGCGAAGTATAACATACGGTACGGAAGTGGTACCCCTAAACCAGAGGACCGTAAAGAGCTTAGAAATCCTGCAGAACGATGCAGGCCGATGGATAACGGGGTCGAGTAATGCCGCAGCGCTAGAGGCAATCAGGAGTGAGCTTGGGTGGATGAGGATCAAGGACAGGATAGACCTGCTGAAACTCGGTTATCTTAATTATTTGGTAAATCTCCCTGACAGCCGATGGTGTAAAGTAATGTTCCTGAGAATTTTCAACTCAAATATCAAAACGGGGTGGATATTCCAAGTGAGGGAGCTAGTAGAGAGCTACTCATTGGAGATCTCAGACCTGGACGCTGGGGCAAACCAGGGTAAAAAAATCGTCAGAGAAAGGGTCATGGAGGATTGTAACCGTAATTGGCGAGAGGGGGTGAAATCAAAGAGGACTTTGGGTGGCCTGCGTGATAAAGAGAGGCCAGGTTTTGAAGAGTACCTTGATGGCACCTTTGGGGGTCACTATTGTTCAAGCTGAGGTCGCGATCCCTGGAGCTGAGGGGAAAAATTGGGAAAGACGGTGAAAGGGAGTGACAGATGTGTAACTTGGGCATGGTGGAGACCCTGGAACACTTTCTTCTAGAATGACCAAAGTATCAGTCTAAAAGAATGAGATTCACTGGGAGTAGTATGGGGAAGTGGGATGGGAGAATGAAGGACATGTGGTTAGGACGAGACTCAAAGGAGAGGGTTAATATGCTAATCGGAGAGATTGGGAATAATGGGGCAAGGGGTGTCATCAAGCAGTTCATCTCCGAGTGTTGGGAGGAGAGGCGAAGCGTGGGAATAGGGAGGCAGTTGGGAGTGCAGGGGTAACCATGGCCTTCTCGACCGAGAACCGCGACAAATCAGCGGCTGGCCAAAGTGGAATGACATTTGTTTGATGCGCAAAAAGCAAATGACAAGACATGTTGTTTTAGCGTTATATGGATTCATCACAACGTTGATCTCTTTTCCTTTATCTAGGACTAAGACTAAAGTTGTTGTTGTTTATTATAACTCCTACAGACCTCAATCCATTGTCCCTTATGTACCGGCACATAATTATTATTATGATTGTATTACAAGTAATAACAGGTGAATACTTCATTCGTATGTTATTCATATGTTATTACTTATAATACCATCATGTCCCTTATATCCCGGCACATAATTATTATTATGATCGTGTTATAAATAATAAATGCTGCATAATTCATTCCTATGTTATTACTTATAATACCAACATAATTAAGTCCAATAAACAAATCCATTGTCTGTTAATTAATAATGATTATATTATAAGTACTAACAGCTGAATAGTTCATTTGTTATTACTCATAAATCAATTAAAGTCCAATATCATAGTCAAATAGCTGATAACAGCGGCGCGTGAAGAACTTGGGGTGGGTTGTCCCAGCTGGTTCGGGGCGGGTTGTCCCTGGGGCGGGTTGTCCCGTTCCCGATTATTTCCAGCCACATGTCAACCAGACAACCACTCACCCAACCCCCCGATGAATGTCCCCTGTGAATAAATCGCACAGTAATTTCCAGAAAATATATTGAATCAGCCAGAATGTTGGAAACACTGGAACCGGGCCGTTTTTCTTCAGAAACGGAAGTACCAAGTTAACAACTTGACATTTTTGTTTTTCTGCCGTCACTTTTTATTTCTTCTCCGACGTATTGGATGCGTCTGCTACCTGCCTGTCGCTTACAAAGTTCACATTTGCGCGTTTTTCTTATCAATTCGATCAAAATATGCGGCCCCCAGGCTTTTAGATTTACGATTCAACTTGATGTGTTCACTTTCTGTCAATTTCACAGAAAAATATAAATACCGAAATTAGCGGTATAATAATAATAACACTTCGGCCGGCCGCTGATTTGTCGCGGTTCTCGTATAAGAAGGCCTTGGTTACCCATGTTCTACCAAATGCCTCCTTATTCCCAACACTCGGAGGCGAACTGATTGATGACATCCCTTGCCCCATTCTTCCCAATCTCTTCGATTAGTATATTGACCCTCTCCTTTGAGTCGCACCCTAACCACATGTCCTTCATTCTCTCATCCCACTTCCCCATTATACTCCCCGTGAATCTTGTTCTTTTAGACTGGTATTTTGGGCATCTATAAGAAAGTGGTCCAGGGTCTCCACCACGCCCAAGTTACACATCTGGCACTCCTTTTCACTGTTTTTTCCCAGTTTTTCCCCTCAGCTCCAGGGACCGCGAACTCAGCTTGAACAACAGTGACCCCCCAAAGGTGCCATCAAGGTACTCTTCAAAACCAGGCTTCTCTTTATCACGCAGGCCACCCAAAGATCTCTTTGATTTGACCCCCTCTCGCCAATTACGGTTATAATCCTCTATGACCCTTTCTCTGACGATCTTTTTGCCCTGGTTTGCCCCAACGTCAAGGTCCGAAATCTCCAATGAGTAGTTTTCTACTAGCTCCTTCACTTGGACCATCCAACCCCGTCTTGATATTTGAGTTGAAAGTTCTCAGGAACATTACTTTACACCATCGGCTATCGGGGAGATTTACCAAATATTTAAGATAACCGAGTTTCAATAGGTCCATCCTGTCCTTGATCCTCATCCACTCAAGCTCACCCCTGATCGCTTCTAGCGGAATTTTTATTTGGTTTCGGTACGGTTTTCGGAATCCCTATAATACCGAAGCCGTACCGAAAATTCGGTATACCGCACAGCACTAGTTGTATATCATACAATATTTTTGTAAGTGAAGGCAAATACTTTACTGTGAAAGTTTTGCATTCGATCACGTGCCTACAATACTAACCCATGGTTTTGATCCAACTTCCTGTATGATACATGGCCATCTTTTGTACATTTTTTCCCAGTGATGGCATACTGGGATCTGTCACCAATACCTAGCCATTTTTCAAAGTAATAATCAGCAACCTGGCTAATCATTTTGCTCCAAACCAGCTCTACTGTATTTGATGCTAAATGGTGCTGAATTTCTGCAGAAAATGCTGGAAGTGATACCTTGGTAATACCAGCAAGAATGTCTGCAACTATAAGAGAGAAAACCTAAATATTTTGATTATTACTTATGTTTTGAACGGTGAGGATGAGAAGTGAGGTGGTAAAATCACCAGTGAAAACACAATGCAATATCACCTCTCCCACCTCTCTTTTCCACACTCTCACAAAAAAAATGGATATCATCGGCACTAATTTTATGCATGCATCTCTTGCGGACACAGCGAATAATATTAAATAGGTATATGTTCCTTAACAGTATATCATTGACACTGAACAAATTACCAGTACTTTGATTTTGAGGCAGAGTGCAAAATTCGACAAGAACGCTTGTTTCTTTCACTTGGTGGTTACCCAAATTTAAATCTATGTAAACAGATGGCCGGTTAGCCAACTATTGCATCTTGAATGGTAGTTAGCCAAATATTGCATATTGAATGGTAAAGTCTGAGTAACTTAACTAGTTAGTAGCTGGAAATGGTCATTCTTAACTCTTTGCCAGTTGCGGACAGCAGACGACACTTGCAAAATAAATTCTTGATTTACTAAAATTTTTAATTTTTTGTCTCAAAAACATAGCTTATGACCCCTCATTGGAAGGAGCTCAACTATGTTTTTGAGACAAAAATTGGACACATAATAAATTTGAATGTTTTGTTTGTTACGTTGGGTAAAGGGTTTATGCTTAAATCATTTCAGTTAAAGTACACGTATAAATGTATCGCAGTGTTAATTCTGGTGGTTCAAACTGAAAGTGTTCTGGTGGTCCTTATGAATTTTTTCAGACTTTATTAACTTTTTATCTGGTGGATTTTCTTGGCTTCAAGTCTTGTCAGTTTTGTAAATTGTAACAACATATACCCTGCACGTACTGTACAAACAATCTCAGAAAATGAGAATGGTTGGCCAGATCAGCCCCTTGTTACATCACTGATGCTACATGCAGACCTGCATATAAACTCTGCATATATGCGCAGGGCTTATATTTCGTTTAAATTTGTGAGAATCCATTTGGATTCTCGTGAAAATGGTTGCGAGAATCCATACCTACTATGAGTGTCCCAGGATCCCATGACGCCACCATGGTTGAACCACTCTTGTATACTGATAACACAAGTTTACAATTTTACCCAAAATACCTTTTGAATTTTTAAAACTAAATTTGATGATTTTTAAACAATAAATAATAAATAAATGATAAAATAATTAAATGAACAATATTTACCAAGAACATCTTACAAATATGGCTGTCGTTGGAACCGGCTCAATGAGCCGGTTCCAATGACAGCCATATTTGTAAGATTTTATTGACAAAGTGTCAGGATATTTCAGGTAATGTTCGCCTTCTGCTGGTTAATTTGTTGCCGCTGTGTTAAATAAAGGGTTAAGTTGACTCAATTCTTTTCACGCGAATCCTAGTATAGGTGCAGCGAGAATCTACATGGATTCTCGCCGGTTTTATTGCGCGAATCTTTGTGCGAATCGATTCTCGTCAAAATTTTAGCCCTGTATGCGGATATATGTAGAATAAACATCTATGACAGTGGTGTATCGTTCGCCGACAAGATAAGAGCCCTTTCTAAACAACCTCATAAGGATAATACGGCCAAACACCAGACGAATACACAACAGCATCAACCGCTGCAAAACCCTTGCGTAGTCGTCACAAGAGTTCCCACAAAGATTAATGACGGGGGTATTGATGAAGCCCTGTCGGGATACTCGTGGGACAGACTAATATCTAAGGCTACAGGCAACCCTATGTGGAAAATGAAAGTAAAATGCCCCAATAGGGCCACAAACCTAAACATCATCAACAAAGGTGTTTGTATAAACGGACAAAAATATGAGACTGAGGAGTATCGTGTTTTCCCTCAGCCCACACAGTGTCATAAATGCCAGAAATGTGGCCATATGTCGAACAGATGCAAAGGAGAGTTGCGTTGCATTAAATGCAGCGAAAACATTTAATAAAGTCATGCAAGGTTTCAACACTGAAATGCCCAAATTGTAACGGGCAACACCCAAGCAATTATCGGGGGTGTCACCACTACAAAAAAGTTAAAACCGACATAGAACTCAAAGATTTGAATGTCAACAGCGAGGAAAACTCAACCTCTCCGCATTCGATGTGCAGCGTAATGGCTGGTTCAATTTTTAATATAATGAACAAACACTTCGACGTCAGTCTTCCCGACATATGTAAAGAAGTTGGGAAAACAGCATCCAAGCTATATCGAACTCAAATCTCTTCCTCGCTAATAGAAGCCGCCGTAAATAAAATATAAATCACACCCATAACAAGTTAACTGGTACAACTACGTCAGGTACTGGCCAATTATGGATAAGTTGAAAATAATTCAGCGGAACGCTCGAAGCGTTAACTGCAAAAGCTCACAGATGTCCGATTACTTCACAAACGTAGATGCAATTGGTATCAGCGAAACATGGTTAAAGCCAGGTAAGACATTTTTGCTAAGTGGATTCAACATCATTAGACGAGACCGTTCCACACAACGTGGAGGCGGAGTGCTCTCCTCGTAAGACAGGACTTAAAATATAAAACGATATCAAGCGATCACCTCAACGCAGAGGTGATTGCCTCTGAGATTGAACTAGTTCATAAAAAAGTTGCCGTAATCTCATATTATAATGAACCGAAAAAAAAAACAGTTGACAGCAAAGTCTTTGAATTCTTTGTGAAAAATCACAAACACTGTATTTTCTTAGGTGATATTAATGCCAAACAACAGGTTTACGGATACAATAAAACGGAGCCCAATGGCGACGCTCGCTTCAATATCATCGAACAATTTGATCTTTTTGTATTGAATAACGACCAAGACATTACTCACGTCAGTAACAACACACTCCACCAATCCGACATCCTTGACCTAATTATAACCAGTAAATCACTAACTAATCAAATGCAAGACATATTTGTGGAGGACGATGATTTAGGTAGCGACCACCTGCCTGTTCACACTACATTACACGGTTGCAGCGGACCCACAAGATACCCCACAATGAGTAGGAGGAATCTATCCAAAATTGACTGGGACCTCTTCAGAAAAAAAATTCAGGTTAAAATAAACAAAATGGACCCAAGGAACACCTGCGAGCTCGAGCAAGCATGTACCAATCTCAGTGAAGTCATTAACAACACTCTTGATGAGATTTGTCCCAAACAGACGGTTAAACCGCGGGCCAACAGAATAGCTGAAACCACACTCCAAATAATAAAACAAAGAAAGGCATTCCGTGCATACAAATCAGAAAAACTTCCATCTAAAAATGTCGAACTTAAAGACGTGTATAATCGCCTCCACGGCGAAGTTAAAAAAGCAATAGCAAACGACAATCTCGTGAGATGGGAAAAACAACGTAAAATCTAAATGGACTCAGGGAGCCTAAAAAGTTTTGGGATACTTTTAAAACCCTTACTGGACAAAAACATAAAGACGCCAACAGTAAGGCTCTTAAGATCAGCGATGGAACTATGGCCCTGGCTCCTGAGCTCCTTAAGAAATATCATCGCCCACATGAGGGCGATAGGTTTGATGACGAGTTCAAAGAAAAAGTAAACAAATTCGTTCAAGACAACAAGACAACGTTTAACGATGCCAACTGCAGCCAAACGCCCGAGGACGGAGATCGCCATGAACTCACGGAACCGATAAACCAAGAAGAAGTGGCTAACATAATTAAAAAATGTAAGTCTTCTTCTTCCCCAGGAGGGGACGAGGTCTCATACAAAATCCTGAAATAATGTCCCAATACTTTTTTCGGTAGACTCACTAACCTCCTAAACTGCTGTCTCTCTGGTGGATACTTCCCAAAATGTTGGAAAGTAGCTACAGGAGTCATGATACCCAAACCCGACAAGGACTTGAGCAACCCAGCTAATTACCGCCCAATCAGCCTACTCAGCTGTATTGGAAAAAAATTTCGAACGGATTCTCACGACTGGACTCCGCAGCTATCTCGAATCAATCAGCTTTTTCAATAAGTGGCAAAGGGCCTACAGAAGCCAAAGAGAGGGAATCGAGCATGTTTATAGAACGGTAGATTATATGAAAACTGCGTTCAGTCAAAATGAAATAGGAACCGCGATATTACTGGACGTAGAAAAAACGTTTGACTCTGTCTGGCACAATGGCATGAGATACAAAATAGCTAAAATGGGGCCACCTACCAAAATTCTAAGGATCATATCATCATTTTTAGCTGATCGAAAAATCAAAGTGAGGGTCAACCGCGAGGTGTCAGAAGCGGTAAAACTCGAAGCGGGCACTCCACAGGGTCCTTAGCCCGCTTCTATTTATAATATATGTGACTGACATTGACAAAGTAGGGAAGAACCATGTTGAACTATCTCAATTCTCAGACGACAAAGGGGTGTGGACGGCCAGTAAGTCTCGAAACATAATACAAAACCGCCTGCAGGATACCATCCGTGACCTGCAAGACTGGTGCGCTCTGTCGCGCATCAAGCTAAATGCCGCGAAAACACAAAGAATCACATTCTGTAAAAAGCAAAGGAAAAAAGCTGTCCTTAATATTGAGCTTAAGCTTTACAACCACAAACTTGAAGCTAGTAATGAGGCAAAGTTTCTGGGATTCACCCTGGATAGCAGTCTAAATCTAAAAATCACGTAAACTCAGTCACTGTCAAAGCCACTAAACGCAACAATTTCCTGAAAATGATTAGAGGTAAAAATTGAGGAGCCAATAAAGAAGTTCTTTACAAATCATATATACGCCCAGTTCTAGAGTGTGGGGCCATAATAACAAGTGACCTGAATAAAACCAACATTGACAACCTACAACGGATCCAAAATCATGCCTTGCGCGTGGCTCTGCGCAAGCCCACGTGGACATCGATAAAACAACTTCACGAGATAGCAAAAATAGACACCTATACCAATGCGCTTAAAAGATCTTCAAAGCAAAACTCTAAACAGACTTCAAGCCAGCGAATTAATAATTGAACTCAATGCGCATGGCGTCCTCAATAGGAAAATAAATAAGTTGGGGCGTATACATCGAAAGGGTTAAAGATTACATCATTGCGATGGGGTGAGCCAGGTACTCGGTGACAAAAATTCGGAACTGGCTGCGGGTGATACGATACGCACGAAAGCTTGCCTCTGTTACCAGCGAGGAAAATCTCCACCTTCCGCCGGGTCTCCCCTTCGGGGAAAAATACTGCCTTCCCCATCCACATGTCACTGGTCGTCATGGACGGAACAGTTGTAAATTAAAAACCGAATTGCTCTAATTTCCAGCTCTCTATCTTTTATACCTCCTCTATATCATCAGACACACGACCAAAACTGCGTGTATCGGGTAATAAAAATCATCATCACCAAAATTTCAATTAGTGAAGTACCGGGTTGTACTCAGTGCTTAATTAATTAAATTTTTGATGATAATTCCTATAATTTGTGTTTGGAATCTATGTTTGTGTCCGTAGAAATATTGCCGGCCGCCATGGACTGCAAAGTGACCAGTCCATGGCGACCGGACTGTATTTGTGTTATATTCTCTTAAACTACAAAAAATGCTAAACATTTCAATCAGACTGGGAGGCCACCAGAAACAAAATCGTGAACACTGTTGCTATACAGGCAGGTAATTATGTTGAGAAACCAAAACCTGCAAGTTTAATTTGAAAAAAAAATCGGCTCTGATCTCAATACAAAGTTTAGGGTAGGGCTGCAAAATATTCTAAACTGAATACCGGTATCGAGCTCATTCCAATTCTAATGAGGAGTCACATAATATGGTTTTGTTTAAATTTTGTAAATTATTTTTTCCACTGCTGCATTTGAAAATTATGTGGGCGGATGCGGCCAATTCGTTGGCTAAAGGGATAATATTCTTCATTCAGGGTTACAGTTGAAACTCAACACATCTTGAAAATTAAATTGTGCGTAAATAAATAATGACGATAAACCAATATTTTTGTAATTACACTGGTATTCAATCGATACACTTTGAATACCGGTATGTATCGGTTAACCGATATACCATGCAGCCCTAATTTAGGGTAGGGCCCAAAACTCAGATGCCTGGTCTATCACAGATGGGAAACACCTATTTTTATGGCCAGTGGACATCTAGTCCACTTCTGAAATTTGCTCAATCAAATGCTGTTTAAACATCCATAAATAAATAACTCACCTTTTTGCCTATTAAATTCCAGTGAGGGTTTCTCACAAACAACTATTTTTTTTCATTTCTGTCAGCATTCCAGACTTTGTACAGTGGCATATTTACTACTGGTGTTTTCAGAACTTCTCTTCATTTTTTTTTTCAAAATAAACACGTTTCAACTGTTGACAAACATTTTTAAAAATAATTTATGTGAGAATCATTAGGATTTAGTGACGTTGATAAATCATATGAGACACACTAAAGCATGCAAGTTACTTCCTGACATACTTGTTTACCTGCATGATCGCCATACTGTATCAGTAGTTGGAAATGGTCATTCTTAACCCTTTACCCATTGCAGGTAGCAGACGATACTTGCAAAATAACTTCAGGAATTACTAAAAATTTCCATTCAAATTTATTATGTTTTCAATTTTTGTCTCAAAAACATATCTTATGACCCCTCGTTGTAATGAGCTCAATGAGCACGTTCCAATGAGGGGTCATATGCTATGTTTTTGAGACAAAAATTGAAAACATAATAAATTTGAATTGAAATTTTTTTTCTATTTTCAATATAGGCCTAGTCGGTTTTGTTTGTTACGTTGGGTAAAGGTTTCATACTGTAAATCATCAACGGTATGGCAATTATTCAAATATTTATTTGAACAAGTGACTTATCGGTTAACCAAGGTTAATCCACGTGATTAATCGATTAAGAAAATCTCTTGGCCGTTTCAGCTCTACAAGACATGTTCTGAATGGGTAAAGTGAATTACTGCTTAAAAGTTTGTGTGGGTCAAGTCGCCATCTAAAATAAAGTTACAATTTCTGAGAAAAAACCCAAGAAGCGCGAATAAACTTTTAGTTAACACAGCTCGGGTTACAGTTTTGGACATGAGACGGGTACGAGTGCAATCACTCCCGTCAGCCCCTGTGTTTTCTAGTTTTCAGCAATATACATCCAGTAAGCACTCAACCCATCCACTACATCAACTTTACATACACATGTACACTGGGGCTGAATGTTTAAAACATATATGGCTGTTCGAATTTAGTATAACATAATTTCCTGCATACCTGTATAAACTGTACTTCAATTCATAAAATGATAATAGGTCATATTTCTTGTTTGGAATAATTGTATAATGAATAGTATGGATATCAAACACTGCAGGCTTCGTTAGTTCAACAATGAAATATTTGTCACTGTCATGTACAAATATGTCTCTCAAGATGTAAAATGAAGGACAATCACTTTCGTCATCATAATCTTCAACTAAGCAGCAACCTACTCTATAATTCAAACCATGAATCTGAATACCATCTACCAAATATGCAACAAAACCATGTTCAGTAGTATTAGTTGAATTTGACCTGTTTGAAATTGAGTTAAACTTCCCATTCAACTGAGGATATTTTGATAGCACATCACATTCACAACCTTCGGACACAAGGTCCCCTTCATACAGGAACAGACCATCCCCTTCCACATTACTCCTGACCTGTCTATGAGCCATATACAACTGATGATGCCTGGCCATTGAATAAGGAAGATTTTTGAAGTTTCGATATTTTTGACTTTGAAAAAACCATACTTCCCTTCAAACCTCATACTCCAATGATGTCTCAAAAGGCCAAACATTGACATTTGTCGTGGAAAATGGATCATATAATGCATTTTGGAGTGAAAGAAAATTTTGTACCCATTCAGAAACTAGCAACCAATATTTTATAATATAAGGAAGGTGTATATTTAGAACAATATTAGCTTGTACACAACACAACCAACTGCAAAAGTTTCAAAAACTTTGCCCAATATGGATTACCCTTTGGAATTTTTGAAGCAACCAAGAGTGGAAAAACACTACATAAGGTCAACAGAGCTGATGAACTTTGTTTCACTTTTATGGAGCCTTCTGCAGTTTTTTCAAAAGTGCTCTTTGGACTGTTTTTTATGTAAATATGAATACTGAAAGCCAGAAACTTTAGAATTCAGCCATTTAATACTAAAATATTTGTCTACAGTAATAAATCTGTACAGTAAAAGTGAAAGAACTAATGGAACAATTCCCTCCAAAAGCAGGTGCATTGGATCCTGCACCATTCCAGTTGTAATTGCAAAGTCTTTTATTTTCAATAAACAACTAGCTTTGTTGATACCCCACATTTTACTCCAGTATACCCTTGAGTTTTGTGATAACTCTCCCAAAAACTGACACCTCTTACGATGGTCATCTTCATCTCGGAAAACAACCTGGTGGTCAAGAAATTTAGAAGATAAATGCACACCAGATGTGGGGCGGTTACAGATATAGGGGTTAAATGTAATGTATTTTATTTCAGGGTTGATGTTGCAGTTTTCGGGATTTAGGAATATTTCTTGTAAGTTTCAGGCAAATGCAGTTTGAATGGTCAAGTGAATTCTGCAAGAAATCGGTTTAATTCAATTTCAGATTATTCATAGGTAAATGGCATTTTTGTTTCATTTACAGATAGACAGCAGATTTTTCACAAATGCTAACAGTACAATTTACTTCTCAATTGTAGGTCAATATTCACTTGTGTGTTTGTAGGTTGACTTCTGTTGCCTGAAAATGTAACATTGCATGCTTTTCCATCACTCACTGAACACTGCAGATACTCTAAGGTATTTTAGCACTTAACTTGTCCTGGGTCATTTGATTGGATAATTATTTTCCCTAACCAGTGTTTTTACCTGCATTGAACCGATTGAAGGAGTTTTCTGACATACCATCTTTGCCTTCTCAAAATGTGGTTGTGCTGTTATTCTGATTGTTAATTCAATGTAAATTTTAAATAGAAAGTTCTGTGGTGTTTGTTTTGATTCCTGGAAATTTTGATAGGATTCTTTGGAAGGAGCAGGGATCAACTTTTTCTGGATTCCAGGTACAGTGACATAACTTCTCATTTCATTGTCATTCATTTTCTCACAAAATTCTGTAGCCATGTTGATTGCTCAGCCAGCCCAGGGTTTCACATTTGTGAAGGCCTGGTCTGGCTGCACAATTCACAGCCGGACCAAGTACAGCAGTATTTTGGCTTATAATTCTTACAAGCTGCTGTAAGGAGTTTTTATTCAGTTAATAACAAGAGCTTATTGGGTCATATTATTTTGTTACAATTTACTGTAGCAAGAGATGGTAAATATTATTTTATTACAATTTGTTGACTGATAATTCTGAGTAATTATAATGACAGTGATTCCTTCTGGATATTTAGTAAATGCCTTTTATTGTGTGGCATATTGCAAAATTAATAACAGTTTAGCTAACGCAATTATTGGAATTTTCATCGTCGGTGAGTGTATTGTTCAATGTGTCCTGCTTTGCAGAATACATTGCACAATACACCACTGCCGATGGCGAGACCAGTTCTGATTATTATTATTACACGCATTAACCCTTCCGATACTTAGTGCTGTATTTATATTATGCAGGTGGTTGATTTCATATCCATTTCTCTAGACAGGAATTATTATGTAGCTGTACCATGGAGTTGCATCACAGTGGAATTGTGAACAGCCTTGTCACACTGATGGTATGCATTATTATTTGCATATTTACTGAATTACAAATAGGGTTTTAACATATAAATAGTTACATTTGTGTCAAGTCTTAGTTTGGGTGACCATTACTTGTATTAAGGGTATTTTAATAATTTGGTCACCTGGTGTGTTTTACAACGTTGTATATCAGCTAGAATGTATATTATGAACTTAGCTGAATTAGATATTAATTAGAAGTTTTGTTATAAGGTAGCCTTTCATGCTTAAAGTAACTTTGAGCCCTGATTTGAAATATGGATATTGTGTCGTGATTGGAGTTACTCCTTGTTCATACTTGCAGTTGTTAACTGATCTGCCTATGTGCACAGTCAAGGGGTAACTTTGAGATTTCTCAAGGTTTACCTGTGTTGTGTACATATGCAGCTCAGTCTCAGTAATATATTTTGAGGTATTGTGCCAATATCTTTCTATTTTAGTTACTTGGAGTAAGTTGCTGCTCTCTTGCTTACTGCAGCAAGTGGGTTGTTTCACTGGTGAACTGTGACCCAGTAATTATTGTTTGGTTGTTGGTTCTCCAGAACTAGGCAGCAAGGGTATAAACCATTGGCTAGGCTTGACTTCATACTTGTGCTGCAACCAGGAATTATAACCGAATGTTGCTTATCGATCAACCCTATCATTTGCATTTACATTGGCATTTTGAGATTTATATTCAACCTTGCACCAAGAGGCCATTGGCTGGTGTGCCTTACTGGAATGAGCTCATTGAGCTTGCTCCAGTGTGGCTCATCGGCTTGTGTCTTCTTGGATGCATTCCTCTGTAATTACAGAGTTGATATACAGGAGCTTATCAACTGCTGCACCCCATTGGAATGAACTCATTGGGCTTGTTCCAGTGTGGTGCGTCAGTTTATATTTTCCTGTGAAGAGCTTTCTGTTAAGAGTTCAGTGTGATGTATATATATCACTGGGCATACTTGAAATTCACCAGTGGGTGTGCCCCACTGGAATAAGCTCATTGGGCTTGTTCCATTGTGGCTCACCCATCTGTGCTTTTTTGGCAAAAGCTAATTTATTGGAAAATAATCGAAAACTTATGTGATAGGGTTGAGATTTATTTGGGTTGCTTTTATACTTAGACTTTGTACATTGTTTTTATTTTCAGGGGTTCTTTGTTTTCATGTTCATTTTGATGTATATATCTTGCTGTCTGTGATACATTCTCATCGTCATGAAGTGATAATAAATGGACCAACGTTAAACTTAAACCATATTGTGTTGTTTGTTATTTACAAGAACTGGTTACAGATGTCTCACAATTTCTACATTTTTTTTAGTGCAAATGAAACGCCCTCTTTGAATCCACCAAGCCAATGAGATGCGAGGGTGTCTGCAGGAGCAATGACACAGGAACCTCTAACAAGGACAGCCTCATCAAATATTTTAATTTTTAACCCTTCACCTGACAATTCATTTGTAAGAGATACAAAATTTTGAAGAAACTTATCCAAACACTCATCAGATCGAATGTGCTTGGTTTTTGCAAATCCAACAAGTTGAATAACATGCAGTTGGATCTATATTCAGGGGGAATGTTACCTGTGGTATAATAAAAGATAGTAATTTTATGTTTTTTTAATATGGCTGCCAAGAGGATTGACAACCTCATGATCATCTGTGTTCCGAATTAGCTGCAATGCAGTTTTATACCTAGAAAAAGGTTAATGGTTTTGAACAAAAGATCTATCAGAGATGTCGTACAAATAACGATTCTGTGAAAAATGTGGATTGTTGATATAATGCCAAACCTCAAGTAATCCAAGTAATCTTTGGAGAGAATTCTGTAATGGAACATATTAACCATATTGGGGTACTCTGATAATATTTCCATTTTTGTCATATATCTGTGATTCAACAAAACAGCTTCAGGAGAAACATACGGAATGTTGTCTGACTGTTTGTAATATGTGAAGCGTTTGTAAGATGTATCGAGTTCATCAAGAAAATTATATGTGGGAATTTCATTCAAAATACTTGCACCCATGCCTTTTTCTTCTAACTTTTACAACATCTCTAAACTTAAACAAATTTACATTGGCATGGCGGAGGTTCGAACCCACGCCGAGAGAGTTTCCATCGGCACCAACCGCCTAGCGAAACTATACTGAACCACGCACGTGGGGTCTGTCGGTGGCCGAGTTGTGTGCGTGGTTCAGTATAGTTTCGCTAGGCGGTTGGTGCCGAAGGAAACTCTCTCGGTGTGGGTTCGAACCCCCGCCATGCCAATGTAAACAAAACCAGCGTCCTTTCTTAATTCTATGGCATCCGAGAAATTTGAAAAAGACAAGTACAGTCGCTGATTTCTTCTGAGGTGCAGTTCGTAGAATTTAGTGCTTAGATGCAACTATCTGATGAATAATTAAACAAATTTGTATTTTGAAGCTCAGAAGTAGATCGAACTACATCATTTATACCACATTGTGTTAAATTGTGTCTTGCCTCAATATTTAAAGTGAATAGAGATGCCTGTGTTTTTAGTTGTGGTCCAAAATCTTCTTCCATACTTTCATCAGCAGTGCTTGTGCAACCATTATAACTTTCTGATTCTGCATTACTTGGTCCATAAGTTTCTCCTTCATTCATACATGTATCTACACGTTTGTGTTTCCGGTGAATATGACTTCTAAATGTGCCCCAATTTTTGGTTGTATAACTACAGTTACCAACAGAACAAGCAACAAAAAAGATTGGATCATGTCTGTGCATTCTGATAAAATGATTCTGAAAAATGCTGAAGCTCCCTGTGGAAAAATAACACAAGCTACAGAAGAAGGAATCCATTTTTGATGAACCAGATTGCAATCGTTAAGACAATACAAGCAAATGCAGTTTTAATTTATTTTTCAAAGCTAAGGTTTCAGTGAAATGTGTCTGTTCTTATGTGCATGTATTTTTAGAGAAATATTTTGGTTGGCCTACATAAAATATAAAAATGTAGTATTTTATTAAGAGTCACGGTTCGTGTTAAGAAAGTGGTCAAATTACCCCAAACAACTGTATATTATTGTAACAGTTTTTTTTTCACCCGTGAAAGGGTGTATCCCCAGTCAGTAACAACTTAGTCTGAGATGGGGTTTAGGCAACACACACATGAGCATTATTATTCTTAGAACACATTTTCCCCATTCTCATAACTTATAGCGGGCAATATATGTGTTGAGCGTTGTGTATTCAAGTAGAGCAAAGCAGAATCACTCATTCATTCGACCAGTTTCATCAGTTCACAATAACAGCCTGGATTTATATCATCACTCCAGTTCCACTGTACTGCTCAGTTCGCAGTTCGGGGTGTATTCAAGCATATACTGACATGACGATAAGCTATCTTTACATTTACAAAAAAAAATGCTTTTATAAATACAATTGAAGCCTCCGAGCTTAAAAAAATTCAAAATCAACAATACGTCAACAGTCACCGAGTCAGAACAAAATTCGATGCCGGGCTTACCAATCGGCCAATTAGTCGAAAGCAATCAAATTTCGATCGGATTTATGATCGAAATGTATTTGTATGTCGGTATCGATCAAATTTACCCCAAATCGGAATTAAAATAATATATTAAATGATCTCACATAAACAATTTATAAAATAATTTGTGTCAACCGAATTTTCCATCCATTATTTTTCAGGAAACTGTTCAAAGAACAGTGATGGTTTTGTAATTGCGCATGTCCAATCTGCGACACTGATTTATACAAATCGCGAAATTCGTAAAAACTGGACTGTGATCGTTAACTCTGGCGTTAAAAACATTGAACACTATATTGAACACTGGTGTTCAAATACGCATAAGTGTATTAAAATGATGTTTGAAAAACAACGCAATTCCTTTAAAA
This sequence comes from Pictodentalium vernedei, assembly GCA_031216915.1. Classification (NCBI taxonomy): domain Eukaryota; kingdom Metazoa; phylum Mollusca; class Scaphopoda; order Dentaliida; family Dentaliidae; genus Pictodentalium; species Pictodentalium vernedei. Next base: position 174,481,860 of record CM062297.1, read on the forward strand.
ATTAATACACCACACATTATTAGTTACACAGTTTGTTGGTGGCCTAACATGGTATATATGGTGTCAGTTAATTCCATACTGGACTTCGCTCGAGTCCAATATGGAATTAACTGACACCATATATACCAGGTTAGGCCACCAACAAACTGTGTAACGAATATATCTTACCAACTGCTGCATCGATGCACGGAACTAATAACAACAGCGATCAAAATTAAATGAGAGAATTCTCACAATGAGTTCACGTATCTTTGCCTTGTTACAATTTCTCCCATAAATTGTAACAAGGCAAATTCATACATACCAAACAGTCTCATTTCGAAGGTAACATGACACACATCCACAGAATATGAAGCCTTTTAAGTTGCCTAACCTGCACTTCAGACCAAATATGGGCTTCCGACACTCAATCTTTCAACCTGAAGCGTTTATCGGCTGCCGCCATTTTGAATAATCAATGAACAAAGGGGAGATTACCCATAGCTGTCAGCGTATAGTAATGCTCACAGGCAGTATATGGTTTTATATGCAGTCTGCATGTGACGTCTTTGAACCAATGGAATTCCCAGAAACTTGTAAGAGGTAAGATATACTAGTATATCTTTAATATCTTATTTGCACGGTTTATGTGTTCGTTGTAGTTGTATTGACCACTAAGATAATATTTTATGCGCATATAATCTATTATTTATTTATTTATTGGTGTTTAAGGTCACATATTTCTGCACAATGGCTAACCATGACCGTGACAGTGTTACGGGTGGAGGAAGCCGGAGTACACGGAGAGAACCACCGAGCAACGGCGAGCAACTGTCAGCTCCCCAACATACCAACTTCACACAAGCAGGATTAGCATTGGTTGAAGACAGGTGCACCATCGACGTGCAGTACGCCTTAATACACAACGTCACCGTCCCTCCACGTGGGCAATGGGGGTGAAGCGTCTTGTCCAAGGACACAACGCGGTTGCCGCAGGTGGGATTCGAACCGAGGACCTCTCGGCTTGCAGCCTGCACCTCTACCAACTGAGCCACCGCGCCCCCATATAATCTATTGAAATGATATTAAATAGAGAGTAATCATTTTGTTTTGAGCGTTACGGTAAATAATCCATCGAGAGACGGGACGTGAGTAAATCACGAGGGCGTCTCGAGATGAATTATTTACCGTAACGCTCAAAACAAATTGATTACTCTGTTTATTACATGACATTTGGAATAAAGAGGTATTTTACTATAATAATTCAACCCAAACTATTGTCCGATATAATCCAATTTCGTGTAAACACGGAAACATTTCTAAAATTAGCAGGAAGGAAATACGAAATAGTCCTGTCTCGAGGCGAATTATATACCGTAACTTGCCGTAAGAATGGGTCACTCTCTTTAGTAAATGACATTTTAGACCAAAATGTCTTTCATTAAAAATAATTCAACACAAAATATTCGCAAATGCAACTCTGAAATACTTCTGAAATTAGCGCGCATGAATACATCACTTTCTGTGTCAAATCTTCGATTGGAAATGGCCCTGTTTTATTTTTGTGACTTTCGTTCGATATTTTACTATTTTATGTGGCGTTCCAGTCGCATTTGGGGAATGGCATTCAGCCATAAGATAAAACATTTCTATTTGGATTTTGTCAACTGTGCTAACGGACCTGTTCATAGAGGAAAGAAAGGATTTTTAAAAATCTTCAGAAGGAAAATTCATTTTAATTAACTGAGGTGAAACTGGAAAAGAAAACATCAACAGATCGGTGAGGGCGTGGCTTATATACGTCAGTCGTTCCAAAGTTACTATTGAAGTGACATAATTCACTAGTGACATTACCACTTTTTAATCAACATTAACCCTTTACCCAACGTAACGGCCAAAACCGGCCAGCGCTATTCTCAAAAATAGCCAATTAATTTTCAAAATATTTTCATTTTTTGTCTCAAAAACATAGGTTATGACCCCTCGTTGGAACGAGCTCATCGAGCTCGTTCCAACGAGGGGTCATAACCTATGTTTTTGAAACAAAAAATGAAAAAAATTAGTTATTCAAGAATTTCTTTTGCAAGTGTCGTCTGCTTTTCATGTTAGGTAAAGGGTTAAATTCAATGCAAAACGAACTGAGGAATGTAATAATGATCGATAATGAGAAAATACATCTAATGGGATGAATCGGAAGTGTGAAACATAAATGAAATTGTTGAAATTGTTGTTCTTATGTCACATATGTTACTGTTGAGTTTTCGAACAACATCTGTACATATTGTTGAACACAACGTGCAAAATTGAAGACTACCGTTCAAAAATTTCATATAAATGGTTCATTTGAACTCTAGCGTACCATAATTGAACACATGGCATTCATATTTTAAACACGTCGTATATATGACGCGTTCAAAAAATTAACACCATTATTTACAGTGTAGTAAGCTACGTTGTTTTGCTGTCACTTCATCGTACTGTTTGCAACAGTCATATAGTGTCTGTTGAGTAATGGCATTTGATGTGTTGCGGTCACTAATGGGGGCCCGCAGAACATTCGAGATTCAATTCGGTTTCCATTTTAGTTTTATTGATTCTATACCATCTCCGTTATTCGAAAACATTTAAATCTGGAGTTTTGCTATTCATACATTTCTTTACTGTCAACTTTCTGTGGATGAGATCTCACTCTGCTGTTTTCTAAGGAACGAGACTGATCGTATCCAATCGACGTGAGAAAAACAAAAGTAGTTAGAAAATTCCTAAAAATGACGTTTGGGGCGATAGCGGAGATCGCGTTACATCTATTTTGCACAATATATATGGTTTTCTCTTCGACCACCTTGCATGGGTGATAATATGCAAAACCGCACATACTTTTGAATGGGTTAAGAATTATCGCACGAGATTGCTTTGGCCAAGGATATCACGAGAGCCGAAAATGTATGTGCAGTTCTGTATTTATCACACACACCCATGTAACAACCAGTCTACACGGAAATTGAACTAACAGCACTCTGCAAATGGATAATTGCTGCGTTTTCTTCGTTACAAACGAGACATCACTTTTAGCTGGCCGGGTACTAACCCCAATTTGCTTTTTAATTTTTACGGCATTCAATTGGTCAATACCAATAGATACCGATCAGTGCAACGGTAACGATGATCGAACTTCAAATATTGACAAAACTGCGAGGAATAACACAACAAAAAGTTTTTAAATAGCTAATAAGTTTAGGACACTCCATCAATATATGACCGGTTGTAGAAAGTATTTGTCAAGGAAAAGCAATCAGAATGTTATTTTATTTTATAAATGTTTGACTCGAATCTGATTGTTTAAATATCCCGGGTAAACAATCTAAATGTGGAACTTGGACAGGCGATCTCGACTCCGGTGTATTCGACCAATGATTGACGTGATTTATTTAGACGAGTTCCTTCTCTATTTACGTGAGAAACGAAATCAAACGTGTTTTGTAACACCACATGTGCGAAACAGTGGAAATCCTGTGTTTACATTAATAGGTGTGTGATAAATGGTCAATTTCCCTTCTACTTTTGTCCCGATACCAAGATAACTGCGGAGTGAGTTGTCCCCACCAGAATATTAACGGGAAATGTCAAAACTCATTGTGGTAGTGGTCCATTCAAAGCGTTAGCGTAGATTGCGAGTAGTTTAGATGCCTATGGGCCAGAAACGCTAGTGTGTGGTCCCAATATTAACGAAAGTACATTTCATGTCGATGTTCTGATCCATGGCAACATTTCCACTCGGAATGTCATTCGTTGCCATATAAATAACGTGCTCAACCATTCAGAAACAAGTGATCTTTTACTTTTACTTGCGATTTTGTGGTACCAAATCGCAAGTAAACGTAGTTGTACCGATCACTAAAATAGTATAGTATGCATATTTATACAGGATCCATATGGGAGATAAACAGCAGTAGTACCGAGGCCGTAGTATCGTAACAACTGGGAAATGAATTCGATTCGAGATTTGATTCGGTTTCGAACCTTTTGCATGATTTATTTTTGAGTGACAAATCGTGATTCGTCGGGTTCTAGCATCATCATTTGAAGAATGCAGAGGTTCTTTTATAAAAAACACAACATAGTACATCGTGGTAAACTAGGATATTCTCCCAAAGCACGACGGTGAAAAGAGCTGTTCTGGGAGAATATCATACTGTCGCGTGGTACTTTTTAAAGAGTAATGAATTTCTTCAGGTAATGCGATACATTTAGCATTTGATTTTTAGTGAATAATAGAAAATCCATCGCTAGCAAGGGCCTGCTTCCTCCACTGGTATCGCTGCGCCTCATCTTCGCCAAAACTACGAAACGTACTGCTAAATAATATTCCTTTCTTCCTTGTTCTATTTACATAGGAGACATTCCTGTGTCCGATATTTTCCATCGAGCCCCCTTTTACCCTTCTATACTTCACCCCATCTTATTTATTCATTGTACTGATAGTTTTCCTCTTTGATACGCCCCCGACTCAAATATTATGTAACACCAGTGTATAACATCGGCGTTTAGGGAGATTGATCAAATAAACAATACATTGAACCGACAATCTCTACAAATCTGTCCAGTCCTTAATTCTTATCAACTCATGCTCTCTCGGATTGCATCAAATGGAGTGAAATTGGTAGTTCCTGATATCTACCTGCACAGCGCGTAGAAGGGTTAAATGAAGTGTTGGGCCGAAGGTGGCGGGGGTTGGGGGGGGGGGGGGTGTTCTGCTGCCAATAGCAAAATAAAAATAGTCCCTTCCTCCACACTTTAATCACCTCGTCATGGGGTATCACCCATAACTAAATGTTCAGTGTCTTCTGTCGGTAAAACAAAAAACGTGTCATGATAATTGGAGCACCTTGACAACTTATCTGTTGTTTAGGTACAAAAAATGTGAAGGTATAACTATAAAAAAATGGCACATGACATATCAGGAAGAGAGAACGTGAACTATTTTGAGACATTTGGAGAATTAATACAGGCTGACATTTTACAGGAAAAGTATGTGTGTGTGTGGGGGGGGGGGGGGGGATGTCTAATTTCCCTTTTCGCCCGGCCACGCAGCGGTATCCGTTGCATCTGTCTCACGAAAAACATCCCTATGAACAACACGACACGGTTTTATCGGGTCTAGTTTGGTATTTGCACATTACTCGCCAGTATTGAAATGTATATTACGGAGACATCTGGTGTGAGACCTTCGGTACAGACCCAAGGCTGGATACTTCTTTTCACCGATAATGGCATTTGATAGCGTATTGCATTGGGTTATACTTAATACACGCATGTGGGCCCAAGGTAATAATGTGTATTTATTCCCAAAGTCTAAGACAGAGTAAGAACCACAGTTTCGAATTGACCAACGGGAAGTAGGCACGAAAGCATTCTCTAATGATCTTATAGCAAATTTCAGTCCTGAGAAAGAAAATACTCAAGAAAATCGTAATTGCTTAGCTCTATTGGCCTTCTACGGCAATACAGTACAGTCGCTGTGGGGCAATATTTCCCCGGACGCAATAAATTTAGATTCCAAACACTAATTGTAAGAATAATTATAACAAAATTAACTAATGACGCACCGGGTACAACCCGGTGCATCATTAATTATTTTTTTTCTGAGGATAACGCGTGGATTACGATTAGTCCACTGAAAATGTACTGTAGATTACCTAACGAATTGGCCGCATCCTCCAGCGTAGTCTACAAAATGGGTCATTGACAAAACATTCAAGAAAGCCATATCGTGAGATCCCTCATTGGAACGAACTGGTTTTGTTAAAATGTTCTGAAACACTTTGAAAAAAATTATTGAAAAAACAAACTTTGATATCGTGTGCGTTGGGTAAAGGGTTATAGTTAAATCAAGTAATTTTCAAGTAAATAATCGCGTTTCAAGTACAGACTCATTTCAAGCTCGGTTTAAGGAAGGAACTAAAGATCGAGGACTTCTCATTTGCGATTAATTCCTATCGCATTGTGCTTGTGTGCCCGATATTGGACATCGCTGAACACGAAATATGTATAGCAAAATGTGACGTGAAACCGCTTAAATACCCCCAGTGCATTACACCCGCATTTGTGCGACTCGATAATCTCGATGACTATAGTGGATGTCTACTTGTGCAGACAGCAGAACAGAATTTGTCATGCCATGTTGTCATTCAACTGCCCGAAACAAAGCGACAGAAGATCAATGACGCCCAGAAAATACGACCACACGACGACAGACTTCTGGAAGTTCGAAAAGTGAACTTTACTGAGATTAAATTAAGCGGATATGGATTTTTAACGTGTCGCGATCGAGTTTCACTTGAGAATTGAATGCAATTTTTATAATCTTTATTGAAGTATGAACGTGTGGGAATGGGTACAAATTATGTATGAATCCCGAAGGGATTCCGTGACTGTTTAGACTACTTTTTACCAACAACAAAGCAGAAAGACGACATAAAACATGTACGAACGAACGAAGCGAAAAACCACCCTACAAATGACAAAGCGCACAACTCTAGTTGAGCGCCGGTTTTCGGCATTGACCCAAATTTGTCAAATTGCCTTCTTTCGCAACGAAACTTGGAATGTTCAAAACAATTTATTTAACATATCAGTAAACTATAATCACCTATGAAACGACAGCAAGTTCAAGAATAAAATCATTGAAATAATTTCACACTGCCGATTGACATTTCTTGTAAGTTGTTTGAGATATCACAAATTATTAACTTGAACGTAAATGCGGGTCAAAGTTCGACCAAATGTATTCATTGGAAAATGAATTACATTTGGTCACGACGTTTTCATACAGCTGACCAATGGGAATTGAGTATTTGGACCCAAAACGTATAACTACATTAACAATGTAATTATAAATAATTATGCACTGGGAGGAACTACGTTCCATTGAGTCGACTATGTTCAGACTTTTTTCCAGTTGCATATCGATGTCTTCCGGTTCAATTCAGAATTTGAAAACTTAATTTCAGAAAAAAATGAGCGGATTTAGGTACGTTTTGTACGTTTATTGTGTGATTTAATCGTGGTTTCTTGCCCCGACTTACAATAAGGAACTACGAAATAGAATGCTAAGACGATAATTTCACCGGACACGGCGCTTTAAACTGACAATAGAATTTTGTGTACAAATCTCGTTGGTGGAACTGGGCCGACGCTTCAGTTTTTCACTCCCTGATTTTACCCTATAAAGCGTTTTATGCCGAACAATGTAACACATGCGGCAATATATATTCGTAGTCTGTATTATCCAAACTGGATGACAGCTAAAAAGTCTAGTTTCCTGATAAAATCTGATGAGATAAATATTCCGAAAAAGGATCGACTTCACCGCTGACCACTACTCTTCTGATCCGTTCACTAGGGCATTTTTACCGGGTGCATTTAACGAAAATAAGATGCATGTGGACATTATTTGGTTACCAGTGGCTGGTTGGCTGCTGTTCAGAAAGAATGTTGAATAAAAACTGAAACAATGAGCTACCAAAACGGTCTGGCAAAACACAGAATCAATGTTAGTATAAAAAAATCTGTATTTATTCTGGAATGTATGAGGAGTAATAATTTATCAGTCGGTGGCGTAAATTTCTATTTATCTACGATAAACTCGACAAATACCCGAGTACTCTGGTGAATTAAAGTGGCACCTGGCATTAAGCAAGACAATGTTAAAAAAGCTCCATTTATATACCTATGTCAACAAAGAGAATAACCTAAACTGGTAGCGTCAGTGAAATTTCAGCATGATCCGAGAACATTGGTAGGCTTACAGGCGACAGCTTTACCAGTAAACCACGTAAACAAAAATGCAAACAAACGTAAACAAAACGGGATATCCAATTAATATATACGATATAACCATCAAATCTCAACGACAAAAGTGCGATTCATATCGATTTTTGCATATATGTAGCCATGGAATGGGAGCCTGTTTGTTTCTTTATTTGAAATTCAGTTTTAAATTCCAACATCCAGCTGCATGTAGTGCGAAAATGTACCCTATTATGCCAAGGACAAATGGTCATATAGATCTGACGGTAACAAAATCATCAGATATAGTTCGGCAGCAAAATATTACTATCCCGATATAAAAAGGCTACATCGCTCTTGACAAGCTGGAGATATGTGTATACATCTTCATGGATGACCATGCTATAGCCAAAACATGTAAACAACAGCTCCAGGTTGTTCTAGGTTCTTGTTTAACTAACATACCAATGGGTAGATCGAATTGTATGTCTGACTGGGATACCTGATAGTTGAGCAGTCATTTCTCCAGTAACTTTGAACTTGTGGCTTTAGTTTCGCATCAGTTTAGAGTTTTCGTGAAATTTGTAGTCTGGCTGTACATATAAAGGCACCAACGCCTTGATATGTCCTCCGTCATTGCCAATTTTGCCACTCAGTGCGCAAAAAACGACGGACTGATTCGGCTCGATCTGTGGAGCCAGTGATTTTTAAAGTGGAGTGAACGGGAACCCTGCTTTTACTGAACTGGAGCTCACACGTGGTGTCACTTTATTGCATATTATTGGGTTATGATAGCAATTTTCGTTCTGTTATTTTTCTTGTTATGACACCGACGTATTCGTAAAGCAACTGCCGACAGTTTACATGTTTTCCTCCAATGACCATAAAACGAAGACATTACAGCAGCAATCGATATTTTTGCAAGGGAAAATGAGTGATCATCGACATTTGACCATAGAATGCGGTACAAAGGTAGCCCGAGCAGGAATAGTTTAATATCCGCTAAATATCTACTTACCATCTTCGCCGATTGCTGTCGGAAAAAAAGTTTTCTCCGCGATAGGTTTTAGCAGCAAAAGGCCTGCGACGTCACATTAAAAACAATGATAGGTAGCGCACTGGAGTAGTTTTCCGGAAGTGAACTGGTAAATAAGTCGGACCAGAGTCGATTCAATGGAACGTAGTTTCTCCGCAGTGAATTATTTTTCCGCACTCCTTCCCGCAACACAGTAGAATCTGACCAAACGAAATAAAACCCCGAGAACATTACATCGTTAGTGTTATTTTCGTCTACTTATGTAAATTATACAACTGGACTTGAATAAGCAACCCTGAAATGTTTCAAGACAATGAAGTTACTGTTACTGATTATTGTGTTTAATGATTGCTATGTCTTGAAGTGCATCTCATTTAGTGAAACATGCTATTTCTGGTTGACAGCGTACCCCAAACACATCCCCTCGTCCACGTGAAGCATGCTTCCCACGAACGTCACAAAAAACATTATCACCCACATGCAATATCTGGGCATAGAACAAGAAATTTTGTCACTTCCTTTTATCATTAAATGTTGACATGGCAAGCAGGAGACTGTCAGAGGCACTAAGATGGCAGATCGTTGGCATGCATGCAACAGGCATGTCATTCAAAGCTATTGGAAGGCAACTTGGCTATAGACATTCTGTCATCAGCAGACTTGTCCGACAACATCAACAAACCAACGATGTTAAGGACCGACCAAGGCATGAAAAATCACAAAAAGACCTCTCCTTGGTAAGATCGGAGTCAGGCACGCCTCGTTAGGCGTGAACCCTTTGCTTCAAGTATGGTTTTTAAACGCCTTTGGCCCCTAAACAAGCGTTTGCTCAACAGAACTGTCCGAAACCGTGTCAAAGCACTTGGTGTGAGGTCCAGATGGGTCATCAAGCGTCCATCTCTGCCCGATAAGCATAACAGACGACGTATGGAGTGGAATATGGTACGACAACATTGGAATCTCAGGACGTGGAGGAGAGTCCATTGGTCAGACGAGAGTAGGTTCCTTCTTCACGTCACAGATGGTCGCATGAGAGTGCATGAGAGTGCGGAGGCATAGAAATACTTCTTACGTGCCCAGGAACATCAGACGTGCTCTTCCTATGGTGGAGGATCAATAATGATCTGGGGATGCCGCTCTCATGATTGTAAACTTGATCTGGTGACTTACGTAGAAATCCCAATGGCCATCAGCACATCCGGGACATTCGCAACCCGGTTGTTGGCTACTCGCCCTGTATTCATGGACGACAATGCAATGCCATATCGTTCCCATGCTGTGAGAGCATCCCACCAGAACAACGCTATTACAACACTACAGAACGCACCCCTTAGTCCACATCTGGAACTTTCTTGGACGTCGTGTGCAAGTAAGGGATCTACCTGTACAGAATTTGGCCTGTTTGGATGCTACATTGCATGAGGGGTGGTAGCAGTTGCCTCTGGGCCGTATCAGAAGGCTCACTGGTAGCATTAGGAGGAGGGCTCAGGTTGTCATTCAGGTACGTGGTGGATACACTCGCCACTGACGTCAGACACTGCTATTGTGTTCAGGAGATCACAAGTTACAGATTATGTCAGTAATTACCGACATTGTTTCATCATGGACTGTTCCAACACCATACATGTCTAGAAAACATTTTTCCATCAAAAACATTAGTGACAGTTGTGTGTAATTCGCGCCATTAAAATACTGCATATTTTCATCATTGTGTTGTATTTTATTTGTCAATAGACCATTCTTTCCGCAAGCAATCACCTTTGGCGATCTGAAAGCTAGCATGAAAGTGATGACAGTTTCTATTAACACAACTGCGAAAAAGACAGGAGGTGCTTAATTAAGTTCCATGTGTATACATTATGTTATAATTTAATTTTCTTTCATGACATCCGATTTGCTTGCATATGATTGGACGAGGTGAGTTTTTCATAAATCGAAGTATAATTTTCTATATTTTATGAATGTTTTTGCATCACCTCGCCCATTTGTCAAATAAAAAAATGTGAGCATGTCCAACGATGCCGTTAACTCTTTACCCAACGTCACGGGAAAAAACGGCCAGCGCAAATCGCAGAAACCACATTCAAGTTTCTTTTTTTTTCATTTTTCGTCTCCGATATATAGCTTATGACCCCCTCATCGGAAAGAGCTTGTTTAGTTCGTTCCAATGAGGGACCATAATATATATTTTGATGCAACAAAATGACAAAAGTTAGTTATTCAAGAATTTTATTTGAACGTGTCGTCTTCCTTTCGTGTTAGTTAAGAGGTTAAACTGTAATTGTAGCAGGTGGGGCTGTTGTTAGTTATTATTTTTGTGGATTGTTCACACTACCTTTTTATCTTGAGTATTCGAGACAACTTGTATTATTAGCCCAAGATAATAAAACTGTCGTTTGCACCTAAGTTGATAGAGATGATACATATGGCGCCAGTCACATAAGAGTTCATTATTATACAAACAAATACTCCGAGTGAAATTATAACAAATGAAATGAATTATTTTATCGGAGTATAACCTTAACTTAACACGCCCACCTCATATTATACTCCGATTGATTGATTGATTGATTCTTTATTTAGCAGTATACTGGCAATGTACATATATACATAAGTACTATATAGTAGTTTTGTAATAACGTTTATACCACGATTACCTATTCTAGAATATATGAAAAGCGTATGACATAAATTTTAGCTTTGCACAACAACCGTGGTGAACACGCCAGCAATGGAATTTCAATGATTAAATTAAAATTTACACCTACAGTGGAACTACATCCAAGTTGAACTTTGGTGACGTCGACCTGAATGCAAACTTGTCTAAATCTTTTGCACGTCGCCTCGCGAAGAGTGAAATGAAAGTGGCTATTATTTATTACGTTTTTAAATGAGTTTACCTCATAAGAAACCAAAACTTAACAAACATGCATTGTCTCATGTTAATAAAGCATCCATACCTCGATATGGTATGTTATTATGCAATTAAAATGAATAAGACCCCGGTTCATTTTCCATTTCGCTTCGGCGATAAAATTGACAGCGGAAGTACCGCCCACCGATGCTCGTGTAAACAAAAAACGATTTGTACGTCTGGTGCTCAGTAAGATCGAGAAAAAATAATAGCGACTCTTAATAATCTGACAATCATGGTATAAATAAAATATACCCAAAGTAGCTTGGTGTACCAAATGTTCACCACTCGTGGTGAAGTGGTGTTAACCGCGCGCCGAAGGCTCGCGGTTAACACCACTTATCCACGAGTGGTGAACATTTGGTACACCAAGCTACTTTGGGTGTATTCTATATGTATACTACAGGGAAATGACATAGCCAGATTAGCTGTCTACCTGTTGTCTCCCGGAAAGTTGAATCGTGCAGAATTAAGCGACAGATAATTCATTTCGATTCTTATATATTTATGAATTGTCGCAAAATGCTGTAAATCTGTTGCAACTAGGATCGCAACGTGATCGTTGGAAAAATGCCGCTTTTGTACTCACAGTTCTGATAACTACATGGGAACTCCAAAATCTGAACGAACAAATCATCTAATCTACCTAGTCACGGTAGTCAAACCAAAAAGTCTAAACCACTCCTTAAGCCTTTATATACTGGTGGTATATCCCATGTCAGCTCAATAAAAGGAATTTGAAGGGCCCATATTTATTATGTGGGTAAACCAATTAGTATTTTCAACGTATATCCTTGAGGCTGACCGTTGAAGATATTGAATGGTCTACCCCACACTTTAGCCTAGCAGCCACCCTACTTAATGAAAGTATGATGTATTATATTCCTGTGCCGGAAAATGCCCTAGCGTGTTCAAAGATTTAATACGCAGTGCATCCAAAAAAAAATGAATATGCATGCACAAATTGAACCACTGATATTCGAGAAAATGGATACGTTCACTCCCGAGCATTCTGCAAAAAACGCTATGACTGGTACACGATAGATTGCTGAGCTACGTTGATTCAGTGCGCATTCCAGATTCGAAGCCTGAAATGAGGTAGATACAGTTAAAACTAGAAGTCCTGTCATGAAATGCGCACAGACAGCACGTAGATCTGTGCGTTAATCTACGCGTTATGACCATAGTAAGGCTATCAAATTCTCTGCATATGGCCTGTGCACAAGCAATGTTTCACCCAATGGACCTCCTCCGGGTAACCCGGAGGACCATTGGCAAAAACATTGCCTGCGTTTGCAATGAGTAACCAGGAGAACCTGCCATGCTTTGGATGCCATTCGATATGGCAATTGCGCGCAATTCCTACGCGCAACTAGGCCTATATAAGCGCACAGGTCGTGACAGGACTTCTAGTTTTTACTGTATATTGCTATTTTGTATGTGTGTTTTTCTTTTATTTTGGTAGTTCCAACGGTAAGCGTGTGGACTCCAATGAATATCATATAAAATGTGTTAATTATGTTCATATAGTAAATTTATGTCTGAGAATGATAGTGAACGTGATGTCCAATGAACTCTCGGGACCTGTCGGCGAACTGGAGACGTTGTAAACTCGGTTACAACGTTTCTGGCTCACCTGCAGGTACGGAGCGTCCATTGCAGTTCCTGCCCCTGATATTGTACGGCCGGAAACTCGTAAGATAAATGGGCGATCATTTCAGACAATAATGAATTCGTGGTTTGAGTGGTATCAGTGTTTGCTTGTTCACGTTTGTATTTAGAACAATAATAATGAAAAGCATAAGACACAAAATAATGTATTAATATTTCGTCTGCAAGAGTTTGAATAGTTTTCCACTGGCGCCCACCAAAGTGCTGGTAACCAATATTTAGCCTATTTAAGTTCCTAAGTCGATATAAAGGGCAGTTATATGTATCTACCCTCGCGGAATGAATGGACACTTGAACTAAATACGGGGTCGCGACCACTCCTTTCCAGACCTATTCTGTGAGGTCACGAAGCGACGAAGTGGTGCAGTGAGTATCGCAGTTTGAAGTAATTACCAAAACCCCTCTCGAGTTCGGTAACTGTTTGAACAACTGCGGGGACGATGTTGGGGATCAATTAGATGTGCGAAACGCGTTTCCAATCTGAGCTCGGGTCAGGACTTTCAAACCAAGGTTCGAGAGTCAAGAATCGGGTGTTACAGGTTTTGGCGTCGCCGACAGGATACTATTGGCGGTGAGAGCTGAGAATATGTGGATAGTAAAATTGAATTTTGGTTGCTTACTTGTTTTATCACCCAAATCATGGGGAACTGGTACCGACAGGGATTTGTATAAATATGTGAGCAATGCCTAGGAACTAATGGGTGGATTAGTAAGTGGTGATCAGGATAGAGGATGGTGACACCCCCACCCCTTGCATATTTGAATCCTTTCGTCGGAAAATCTAGTGTTAAACATTAAAATGGCACAGGTAGCACAGCCAAGTGGAACATGAGCAATCTGAAACATTCATGCGCATGTACAGACCCCCTTGTAACATCTGAGCATTGTTTTAGCATTTCGAATTTCATGGCCCAGATCTGATTTTTGAGGGTAAACCATGCACTTATTCAGACTAACAACAACATCTGAGCATGATTTTAGCGTTTAAAATTACATAGCCTTGAAATATTTCGCTAGAAACGGTGTAACAAAACCTGAAGTGGCACATATGGCGCAGCTAATTCGCATATTGAAAACCCGAAACATTCATGCACATCTACTGACCTTATTGCAACATCTGTAATTCTAATTACATTCCACTGAAGCCTTTTTTATTGGAAACTGTCTATGAAAACACTTAAGCGGCACGGATGGCACGAGTGGCACAACTACGTGGCATGTGGGGCATCCGAAACCCTCAATGAGGTTTACAGACCCTATTAGAACCTGTGAGTATGATTTTGGCGTTTCTTAAAACATACCCTAAAAGTCTTTTGCCAGAAACTATATGGAAAAACACCAAAGTGCCACAAGTGGACGCCAAGTGGCACATGGGAAATCTGAAACATTGTTGCACATCAACAGAACCTATTGCAACCACTGAACACGGTTTTACCGTTTTGAATTACATACCCCAAAGGTATTTTTCAGTAAATGGCGTAAGGCAACACAAAAGTAGCAAACGTGACACACACTCAGAAACCTACAGTGACATCTACAGACCTTATTGCTACACCCTAGAGCAGTTGCAGAACTTTGAATAACCTAGACTGGGATTATTTCAGCCAAAACAGGAAAATCGGCACTTCTGTTTAGTGGATCCACAGAAACCACCCGGTTCGGCAATGCTTTATGGTTAAACGTTAATTTCCAAAATATCAGGAACAGGAATCAGTATTCAAACATGGCCGTGATGCAATATTTACAAATGAGACAATCTTAGAACTCTTTGGCAAATGCATCCATAATCCGTCGGTTCGGTTCACTTCTTCTACATCACCCTTTCTCTAACCCGATGTAGAAGAAATAAACCGACGAATGATCAGTCCATACCATGTACACCAGTAAGAGAGACAAGTTCATATTTTGACATTTGGTAACATATATGAAGGGTGACAAACATTATGTTTAAGACTTAGATTTATCGGCACCCGAACCCATCCGCCCACCCCTATACTTGTTGACATCTTACGTTGCACTAGTCAATACTTAACTGCTAGAGTGCTAAAATATTTTTGGCCATCAAATCTTGTACACATGTCTTGCCTTGTTATAATTTATGGGAGAGTGCCTTTGGGCACTCTCCTATAAATTATAACAAAGCAAACCCTTGCAAGCTAAATGATATCACTTCAAAGATAATACAAGGCAAATGCACTGAACATGAGCCTTCAAGCTGTGGTACCTGTACTTCTGAATAAAGCCCAAATATGGGCTTCTAGCACTCTACCAGTTAAGGCCTGAGACTGTAGGGTATGCCACTTCTGATTATTGAGCATTCACCTCAATCCATCGGGCCAAACAGTGGTAAGTTCGGTGTCTCTTGGACATTTGTGACCCAACCCCACCACCTCTGTAAGTGGGTTCTGAACAACATAGTTGAAGTCAGGCTATCATGTTTTGCACAATCCCGAAAATCGACATTGTCTGAACTTGAGGTGAAATTCATTATAGAAGAATTTCTTTCAGAATTCCTTCATGAATTTTGCAGTCAAATTGTTATATCAACGGCTGACATGGCTTCTAACTCGGCTTATATGACGCCGATATTGTCCAATTTGAAGCAGACCACAGCTGGCCTTGATGCATTGCTCGGAACTGCCAGCTTGTTTGCATTTAAACGTCCACAGTTATTCGTTGAACGCAATCAAGGAAATTGGCATAACCAGGCATGGTGGAGTGATTTGAAGGAGAGTTTTGTGTGATGGGGAATTAATGCTGGCAGTAGGCAATGATCAGGTGATTGAAGAGAAGAAAGAAGAGAGTTGTACAGAAAATACGTCGTAACATAGTAAGCGGAGATTCGGCAAAATGGGAGAACAGGTAGTTTAGCTATCCGAACGTGTCGGCTCCCTCCCCCCCCCCCCCCTACGGGGGGGGGGGAGCCGACACGGTCGGATAGTTGAAGCAGTAGTAGAAGAAAAGGAAACTTATGACTTTGATGTTAAAAGAATAAGAAACGATAACCCTATCAAAGATTGTAACATATCTGAGAATGTTTTATAATTATTTGTTTTGACTTAATAAATGAAGATGTTATTACGAAACTAACCAAGTAATAACCTCCATATCATCGCCTTACTCTACCTTTTTATTTAATTTTATTTGTTTCACAAGGGTTGGCGAACACGATTTGCAACTTAATTTAACGCCTATCCTTGGCCCAATGGCGTAGGTGTGTGGGATTGCTTCGTAGCGGCAACTGTGTGGCCTCGCTCTTCTCGAATACTACGGATGGATCTTTAGCCTGCACGGAGTGTGTCTCTCTCTCTCGCAATTTTCCTATTGATCATTACTCTGATGTGATCGACTTACAGTCCATTACACAGTTTGTCTTGAAAAACACACTCCAGTACATGTAACGACTCAGGATGGTGAAGTATTTGCGTCCTCGGGTGGAATTCGTATTATTTTACATCATAGTTGCAATAGTGGGCACCATCACCTGTACAACGATATCAAGTTCAGTATTCAGACCAATTCCTATGACATATGGTAGAACGTCAAGAACTCAAAGTGCAAGATCCAGAATTCAGTGTGCTGCGGCTTGTGATAGAGATATTGACTGCAAGGCCTATAGCTTTAACAAAACTACAAGCGTATGCACAACGGGGACAGGTATAGATGGCCCATTAATATACGGAAAAGCTGGTAAGATTCAGTAACTTTATTATCTCTCTGAACACTTTCCTCCTAGTCATTAACCCTTTACCTAACGTGATGCCCATATCCGACCAGCGTTATTCACACAGAATGCCAGTCATTTGTGATTGGGATTTTTTCCCATTCTTACCTTACATAGTTTATAATTTCTTATTTGAAAAAGCTCTTAGATCTCGTTCAAATAAGGGATCATAAGATATGTTTTTGAAGCAAACAAACCTTTATATACAGTACTTTCGCCGTAGACTGGTCGTAATCCACAAGTGGGCAGGGATGTCTACGCATGCCTTTACCGGGTAATAAAAATCATCAGCAGCAAACTTTTAATTAATGAAGCTCCGAGTTGGACGCGATGCTTCATTCATTAAATTGTTGATGATTATTCCTATAATT
The DNA here is from genome assembly GCA_031216915.1 of Pictodentalium vernedei. Taxonomy (NCBI): domain Eukaryota; kingdom Metazoa; phylum Mollusca; class Scaphopoda; order Dentaliida; family Dentaliidae; genus Pictodentalium; species Pictodentalium vernedei. The sequence goes on from CM062297.1 coordinate 174,499,343, forward strand.
AATGTTTGCAATCTAATTTTATTGCATCCGTGGAAATATCGCCAAACTCTTGGAAATTGACCAGTCCACGGTTGTCGAACTATAGCTATTCATTATTTTTATTTTATTGGTTTATTTAATTTAATTTTTGTTTTCTTTACAAATAATGTCTGCCATCTGCTATTCGTTGTAGGTAGGGGGTAAATATGGTATCTGGCGAAGCTAAAATCAAATCTGTCCAACTTGACCTGTAAACTTAGTTATTTAATAGTGATAAGCTGTATACTCTATTTATTGCACAAATAGTGCCCAAGTAATGTAGTTCTGAACAATGCAGAAGCCCACAGAAAAAAATGTTCATGCATTCCACTCTCTGCGCGCGTATAAACGCTACACAAAATGGTCCACAACCGAGGGCTTTGATATCATTTTTCAACTTGGAACTTTTAGTTATTGAAGCAAAAAAAAAATAAAGCCAAAGCGATATTCTCCGAAACACTCGATAAAGTAATCGACGTACCGGAAACGCGGCGTCTCAGTGGTTATGGTATTGGACTTCAAACCAAAAGGTCCACGATTCGATCCCTGCCAGGTAAAGCACTTAATCCCCAGGCCTGGCATTCTGAAAAATGCAGGAGGGCAAAAAATCGCTCTCCTCAATCAGCTAAAGAGAGCAATTAGCTTTACACAACATTTTAAGTATCCAGTTGAACGAACTCATTGAAACTGAAACCAACAGACTACATGAGTGATTTTATTAACATTACTAAGGTAAAGCGAAATCTCTTAGACATCTAGATGTCTCACTCAACAACCGAACAGACACTTGACAAGACCTGTGTGTGTACCCAGACCTGTTGTCCAAGAAAGTCATACGCCTACCACTACCACCTTCAATCCCCCTTGGGGGGTTGAAGGTGGTAGTGGTAGGCGTATGACTTTCTTGGACAACAGGTCTGCTTGAATGTACAGTCACATACTGGTGCAAGTGCTTCAAGTGACAGGATAGTAGTAATGGTAGTATATTATAGTGTCAATATCCCTTGAATAATTGCCCCTCAAACTGTGATGTCAGTTGTTGAACTTGAAACTGACAGAAAAAAAAATATTGCTGTGACCCATTTTGCTTCAAATGATTGCAACTGTGTTTGGGTATGGTTGCAGCCATTACCTTTTACCACTAAACCACTTTCAAAATGAAATTACGTGATGTTATGTGACTTCGAAGTTAAATTACATTTTTGCTTTACAACAAAAATTTAATGTGAGCATAATACTTGTAATCTCAATCATCCCAGACCAAAATATTTAGGAGGGCAATTTTTCGCTCTCCTTAATTCTTTCAGGAGGGCAGTAAGGAGAGCTAAAAAATCGCTCTCCTGAAATTGCCAAGCCTGAATCCCAAGCGCCCACGTGGGGGCACAGTGACGCTGTGTACTGAGGCGTACTGCACGTCGGGGGTAAACTTGTCTTCAACCAATGCTAACCCTGCTTGTGTGGAGTTAGTAAGTCTGGGAGTCTGACAACTGCTCGCCGCTGTTCGGTGGCTCTCTCCGGGTACTTCGGCTTCCTCCACCCGTAAAACGGTTCGAAACGATGTGACCCTGGCAATCGAAAGTATCGTCAAATCCAAATAAATATATAAATAAAAAATAAATAAATGGACCGACATTAAAGGCAATTGAAATGATATGGCACATATGTCATAGATAGAGGATATCTAGTGTTTTTGAGTGGATACCGAAGAAAATTATCTTATGAGTGACGGAGACAAATGGGTTTTTTTCGCGAGCGATAATACCCGTTCATCTCAGTCACGAGCGAGATAAGTTTCGGTATCCACTCAAAAACACTAGATTTTCTTTTCATTTTGCTTTTTTATAAGAATCTGATCATTCCTGTCGATAATTCCACTCGTTTCAACCTTGAATTGATGCAAAAAAGTAAACAGCAGATGCGCATTGATACGCGGAACTGATTTGATCGATATTCGGAACAGGTAGCGTCTTGCGACCTGATTCAGCTAGCGGGTTTCATGCATCAATCCATGGTGAATACGTGTTGAAGTATTGCTAAAAATGATCGGTATCCACTCCAAAACACTAGATTTTCTTTTCATTATACGTTTTTTAGAACAAATTGATCATTTCCTTTGATAATTGACTCGTATTCACCTTGAAGTGATGAAAACCGCCATTTTGATTGATACCGTGAAAGGGTAAATGTCTATATATTCACAGTGGGGGATACGAATTCTATCTTTCAGCAATGTTTTCGATAATCTATCGTTCAGCGTATAATAAAGAAACATATTTAATGGCTATGTTGAACGGCAGAAAGACGCCATTGTGTCATAAGAATATCCAATTGTGCAAAGAATATCCAATTGTGTGAACGTATACAAGGTATTGTAAGCAATGTACAGCTGCCTATACAGGCATCCACTTAAAACTCAGTCAAACCCCTTATCCTGCAGGTTGCTGTTGAATTCATAGAAATATATGTAGGACAGAGATGTCTAGCGGAAGGATCCATAACATTGATTACTTATTTTATTATATGTTAATTCTAATGGTATATTCCACTCCAGGTCAAAGTCATCAACTGGTTGTGTCTATTTCGTTACTTGAGGGAGACCAATCAATATTTTCAACGTACACCCTTAGAGCTGAACATTGGTAATCTTGATTGATCTATCACACAATAACACTGAATAACTATCCACTTTTTTTAAATTCAGGTCGTGAAACTGCCTCTTGACCGGTAAAGCGCTCTTTCGGTTTCAAAGGGTGAGAGTATATATCAGTTATCTAGAAAATCCTAAACTCGATATCTTCCGAAAGTGAAGGTACAGAGAATCAGTTTCGCGATTGTGAAAATGCTCCTTAGACAGATAAGCGATGAAGCTGATCAGTCTATCACCTGCGAAGATTTGAACGACTGTCGGGAGATTATCGCGTCACCGTGTAATAGTTGATTACATTTCACCCAGCGGTGTAGTCATGGGAGGGGAGTAAGGGGATTCCTCCCGCCCCCTCCACCGCCCAACTGTTTCCTGACAAATGTTAGCCTCACATATATTCAAGCCTGAATTCCCTATAAGTAGTTCATGTTCCCTCACCTTCACAATTCACTACGGAAAGGTTTAAATTACATAGTGTGGTAGACTAATCAATATTTTGACTGCACGTTGCATTGCTTGAAAATTTTGATTGGTCTTCCTCCAAGTAACAAAATAGACTACCAGTTGATGGATCTGAACGGGCATTGAATGTACCATTAGGGGTCAACGGGTTAAATCCTCTGGTGAAAGATAGAGCAGTTTCATTTCACAGGAAGCTATTTCCAGCACTTGAAGCAGGTGCGGCGGAATGATTTTCAAAGTGAGGGGGCTGGATGGGGCGATGGATGGTCGCCGGTATGACGGGCCGACCATGGTTGGGCCCGTGGTACGAAAATTTTAAATTCCAGGGTCTCAAAACCCCCATTTCCATGCATCGGAACGGATAATTTGAGATTGTTTAGGAGATGTAGTTGAAAGATTTCATTCTTTGAGAGCCGTTAAATAACGTCGGTAAAGCATACAGGTGAGGTTTATTTATCAGCTTTGGTCGTAACGACCAAAGCTGATAAATAGACCTCACCTGTATGCTTCACCAGACGTTAACAGCAATTGTACTGTCTGTGGATTATCTTGTCTAGGGGAGGATTTGTATGTTTGTAAGATTACGATCTATTCAAGTTAACCGATTTTTTAACAGACTGTATACATTTTAGCGTTTGCTGCCAATTACTGCCAAAAATAATCCGAAATCCATCGAAATTGAACCAGTACGAGAGAAATATTACTGGCGAAAATATGGGGGAGGCTCTGGATCTGCACCTTATTTCACCAGTCATTGGTTGTGTTAAAATAAATATATGCATACAAAAAATATGGCTTGGCAAAAAAGTGGTGGGGCTGACCCCCCACCCCCCACCCCCACCCCCACCCCCCACCCCCCGGTTCCGCGGCCCCTGTGAAGTAGGTTTTTGTTCAAACACCTATATGTCGTAAAACGAATCTAAAATTCAACACGGTTTGGCGTGGAATTTTTTAACCTCTTACTCTAAACCCAATTTGAGCTTCGGTAAACGATTTTATTGAACTCGTTTCAGAAATTTGTTTTTCAAATCATGACTCATTAGAGATCCTCTATATTGCTAATTTTCTGCCTAACATCTACCAAGCTACGGCTGAAGATGTTCGTCAGGGTACAGACACACGAACAAAACAAAACTCATATACAGACGGTAAAATGTTCGAAATCCAGAGATAGAAAGTCTCGCGAACATGTTTCTGATCGAACAGATGTGGCACTGAAGCTTCAAAGTGAAAAATAAACGCTGTAATTACAAGGAAAAAGCTGAAATATGCTTCTCAACAAAATGTGAAAAGGTCCATATGTCACCTCACTTCCCATTTCATGTTACTTGATGTTTCACACTCTTCCAAAACTCCCGCGAAATCAAGAACTGCTACTGAAAGTTCTATTAAGACAACGATGTATAAAATTGCATAATGTCCAATCAAGAACGTTTCTCGAAGGACACGTTCAGATTTTGTCCAATCGGGTTTGGAGACAACGGTGAAGGCCAAGAGTGAAGTAAAAAGATGACCATTCGACTATTCAACAAAACAGTGCCATTTCAAAGCTCAACCAATATACAGTTCCATGGCAAAATGAACAGAACGTTTTTTGGGAAGATTCACAAACATTCTCATGTATTCAATGATTTTGATAAACGTTCGCCATGGGTTTTAGAGAAGTAAAGAAAAATAATTATGATACACCAAACGACACACCAGTGTGAGAAATAAAGCTGATAATCATGATTAAGAATCTTATAATCACACTGAAAAATATGTTTTTTACCATAACAGAAGGTGTTTGAAATCTTGGAACAAACATAAACGCAACAACAGGTGCTGGAAATAGCTTCCTACCAAATGGAACTGCTCTATATTTCACCTGAGGGTTTAACCCTTTGAAAACATACCAGTTCAGACCGTCAACTGGTAGAGTCTACTTAGTCACTTGGGAGAAGACCAATCAATATTTTCAACATGCATCCTTAGAGCTGCACGTTGGAAATCCTAATTGGTCTATCACACAATTCATTTCACTGATTACTTTATGAATTCAGGTCGCAGAAAGGATTCTGGGCCGAAAAGCGGTTTTTCGTGTTCAATGGATTAACCCTTTACCTAACAAATCGTCCCCATCCGCCCGCGTAATATGCAAATTCAGCAGTTGAAAAAATATTAATTTTCTGAATATTTCAACAAAACTATATCATGTGACCCCTCATTGGAACGAGCTCATCGAGCTCGTTTCAATGAGGGGTCACATGATATGGTTTTGTTGAAATATTTTGAAAAATTTGAAAAAAATAATTCTAAACAAATTTTGATATCGTCAAAAATACAATGAAGCTTAAACATGTTTTTAAGCAGAAGACCAACATTTTCTCTTCATGCTTGCTTTTGTGTGCATTTATATTCTCTGAAACAATAAGGAAAGGCCAAGCAAAGTAAATAGAAAAACTTTACAGTATTTCCTGATACACCTTTGGGGCACCGAATAACGGAAAATTCGTGATCTGAGAATTAAAAGAGGGAAATCAAAAACTTCTCTCACCAGATGAAAGAGCATTTGTCAAACTGTAACCACATAACCATCGTCTCACCCAGGATATAAATGTGGTGGAAGTAAATATGTGAGTAACCGGTGTTTAATATATGTTTTTATGCGTCTATTTTGAAAACAAAACGTGGAATTAAAATATTTGTAGGCTTTTTTCTTTCATTTGTTTATCAAAATAAAATGCTTCATTCTTATTGGGAAAAAACAACAATTTGCTATTATTTTTTTCGATTAGTTGTATATATATTTCGCGGTGATATATGAACTAAAAAATACCTTGTGCGGAAACTAGTCACGAAATATTCCCCACTCTACTATTGGTATTCAGCTACTTTTGCTTTGATCGATAGTTTTTATAATTACAAAAAACACTGACTCTCTGCCAAATGAGGGATACATTCCTTGGGTTGCCAGAAGTAACAATATATTCCTTTCAGCAGTGATTTTGAATTTTTGAGCTATGTTTTTTAAGAGCTTAAACTGTTAGCAGAGGCAAATTCTAATGTAATGCATTTCTCAGTTTTATAAGGTATATTTCAATCTGTGCTCACCCGCATAGCGACACTCACCATACAAACGCTTTCTTCAGCAAGTGTTTCTTTTTTAGAATTCCCTCCGGTATGAGATGATGAGTTCGGGTGCACTATGTTTCGCACGTTTGTACAAATATTGCTTATGCATTCACCGCCCCATTCCTACCATCCACGGGGCATGACCACCCCCACCCCCTTGCGTTCCGTATGAACTGTGGTATATGCAATAATGACCAATATCCTCTATGCTCTATCCAACACTCACGTTTTAACAAGCCGGTTATCTGAAGTTGATCCATCCGGTTTCACTTTTTTGAATTTCAACACTTTATTGGAAGAAGCCGTATTCTAAGACGTTTTTCAAGATTTCAATTTCCAGCTCATTTTTAACTCTATGTTTCTGCAATTTTGGAAGAATAACCTTCGCTAAAAACTCATCTAAAAGTATATTGCCGCCATAAGAAATTCTCAACCGTTATACTCGAACGCTGGGGTTACTCCATAGGGGAGGGAGTCATAAGGAAAAAATTAAAATGTGTCGGATTTTCTGTAATTTTACTATGTAGTAGAGCTCAAAAAATTAAGGAATAACTGCGATTTTTGTTTGTTTGTTTTTCGATTTGTCGTCATTTTGAAAAAAAATGTGACTATGTTGTAGAGCTCGATAAATTAGGAGATATGTGTTTTTGAAAGTTTAGCCTATTTTTGACACACTTCATTAAAACCGCAAAGGTTTTTGTTGGCTTAACAAAAATGTTTTGTAGCCTTGAAACACTACATACCAAATATCAAATAATGTCAGGGAGTAGGACGACCTTCAAGTTCCTAAATGGAAAAAATGATGAAATTTTGCCCTTACACCTCCCATCTGGTGAGAGACCTACCACCCCTCTCCAAACTACATACCACAGTACTATAAAAATATCCCAGGAGCCAAAGGCGTACTCACTGTGCAGTTTCATTCAAACTGTTGGAAAATTGGTGACGCGAGGACGTTATTGGCGATCGAGGTCGAAAAACGTCAAACTTTAATATCAGTGCATCAAGCTGTAATCAACGGAACATTCAGTACTTATTATGTCGTGAAAAACAAGTTGAAAAAGACATTGAAAATTCAGCACCAAATACCGGAGAAACGACGTCAATACAGACAGGTGCCACCCTCTCCCTTTTGGTGGCACGCCTACCCCGAATCACATAACCCAGCTTTATACTGATATTACAGCTGGCAAAAGGAATACTTGAGCTCAATCATTGTACAGTTTCATTCAAACTGCTGGAAAATTGTTAACGTTTTGACGTTGTTGACGACCGAAGATCGGAAAACTTCAACATTACATTGCACTGTATAAGTTTAAATCATGACAACTTTTAGCACTCGTCGTCACGAATAACCAGTTTCAAACATTTGGAAAATTCAACCTCACATAACGGAGGTATCGACAGGTTTTGCCCCCCCCCCACCCCACCATTTGGTGACAGCCCTAATTAAGGACAATTTTAGTTTCCATGATCCCATATAACAAGTTCACAAGTTATTTCCATCACTTTTCAGCATATACATATACAGACTTCATTCTTTCCAGTTCTGCGATAGCCCTACACCCTAAACAACATTGGGGCTTTACGACAGCCATGGTCACCTCGGTTCAATGGTTTTACGGGTTGATGAAACCGGAGTACCCGGACGGAGAGAACCACCGAACACCCTCGAGCAGCTATCAGACTCTCCAATGTACTAACTCCAAACAAGCGGGGTTAGCTTTGGTTGAACCCAAGTGCACCTTGGACGTGCAGTACTCCTTAGTACACAGCGCCACCGTGCCCTACGTGGACACTGTCTAAGGACACAACGCAGTTACCTTTGATGGGGATCGAATAGATCTTTCAATTTGAAGTCCAATGACGTAACCACTAAACTACATACAGTTAAAACTAGAAGTCCTGTCACGAACTGTGCGCTTATCTTGGCTTAATTGTGCGTAGGAATTGCGCGCAGTTGCCATATTGAATGACATCCTAAGCATGGCGATTCTCCTGGTTACTCATAGCAAACACAGGCAATGTTTCTGTCAATGGACCTCCGGATTACCCGGAGGTCCATTGGCTGAAACATTGCTTGTGCATAGGTCATATGTACATAATTTGATAGCCTTGCTATGGTCATAATGCGTTGATTAAGGCGCAGATCAATGTGCTATTTGTACGCATTTCATGACAGGACTTCTAATTTTAACTGTAGCAGAGGACTATCATTATATCACAGGTGGTAAAAGGCCTAGTCTGAACCGTGTATTGCCCTATTTTATGCACATTTACGGGGAATACTTGTCGCTATGTTGATAATGCCGCTGGAGAGTCAGAAAATAACACAATTACATTTTACTTCATAAAGTTTAAGACCAAGGCAACCTCCAACCTTTCTTCAAATCGGCCTACTGGACTTATTACCTGGATACCGATAGGTATTACCCCCACCCACCAGGGACGTGGCGACAGGGAGGCGGAGAGTGTGTTTCACCTCGCCCCAATCCTGGCAAAAATGTCCTATAGTTGGAAATTCGGAGGGCAAGTCATGAGTAGTTGGAAATTCCATCCATCTGGATTTTAGAGTTCCGTTGGTGATGCTGATGCCTCCTTTACTTCCCAAAATTCCAACATGGTTTCAAATCGGCAAAAATTCCAACTGTTACTATTTACAACTAGAGTGTACGCAATATCGATCTTCATAAGAATGCATGATGTCAATCGGTACGAGATTTCTTTAGTTCGTTACTTGTCGTAATAAAAAAATCCTCGAAATGCACTTCAAGAAAATCACATCATGTAAAATCGTTATCCTGAGTTAATTCCATCATTCACAGTTACAAAGTCATGAAACATCGAAAATTGGTCAATCCTGCATAAGATCTGATTTAATGTCAGGACAGTGTGAATTGCTCAAAGTTATCAGCTTGAGCATTTGTTTAGCACATATTCAATTCCAAGAAGAATATCAAATAATGATAACCTGATAATTACATCATAAATGTGTTGGCATTTCAGTTACTAGAAACAATTTTATGCCCCCTTTCATGGCTTCATTTTCATAATGTTTCTCGGTAGTGAATTTCCAACTAGAAGGAGGGACTGGGAGGATTCTCCCTCCTGCCCCCCCCCCCCCCCCCAGTTGGAAATGCACTACATTACACCCCAAATCGGAAAGCTCTAGCCACGTCCCTGTCACCCACATCCACCCACCCATCCACTTAAAACACTTTCCTCAAACTGATTACTGGCCAACCACACGCACTGTCAAAAATACCCTTAAAATATATATCAAAGACGACAACACTAATAAGCCTACCTGAAGTCATGCATGTTTATATTTTCATTCTCTTTATCGGACAATACATAACGCCATCAGGCCTGAATTTACTTACATCGACGGTAGTTTCGGTAAATCTCGGGGGCACACTTTCGACTGTTAAATCTCGGTCTGGCGCGTTCTCATCCTAATACCATCAGCTGTGCTAGCTGTTTGGGGCCTTTTTTATGACTGTTATCAGCTCACTCTATTCCGTTATGCTTGCCAAACATTTATTCAGCGTAATGTGTTTTGAAAAGAACGTTGTTAACTGTAGAAATAAGAATCAATGACCATCAAAAATTAGAGAAATGTGTAACTTTTAAATTGCGACTTAAGATGTTTCTAAAGCCATGGCTGCCAACGTGGAAGCCAGAAACGAAGACAAATGTGACCATTTCATTGAACAATAACTTGGTAACGAAACAGCTTTGTCCTTGGAGACCAGGGTTGGGAGGAATGGTCATGCCACATAGAGCGTGATGCCCCCCCCCCCCCCCACTCCAAATATGCATTTCACAAATTTACGAGTCACTTTGAGACATTAGAAAATGTGTACCGTCAAAAAGTCGGAGATGGTATGGTCAGGTTTTCAAGAAATTGCAAGATGCCTCACCTCAGCAACCAAAGTGAGCTATCAGTAATGCACTGCAGCAGTGAGTTTTAATTTTGAATAAAACACATCGAACATAAGACTAAGTACGTTTCCAACCTGGGTTGTTTCCGTTTCAAAAGTGTCCGCCATTGCTACGAAAAATCTCGTTATATGTTCCGGCAATTTCGCATGACAATGCCACTACTGAAATTCTGATTGTCGAAATATTGCAAGGAAGAAGACAAATACGGGCAAATTGCATCGATTTTCCGTTCTTTGCAAATATTCTTCCCTCACCAACCGAAGAAACCAATTTGTTTACATGGAGCGACCTTCCATTAGTTTGTATTCATGCGCAAATATTACTAAAAGAGAACAAAAATTTCAGTTATGCCCTTACTTAATGAGTGATTTCACTACCGCCTTTGCTAATAGAACATTATATTTTGAATTGTACAACGCAAATGCTATTGTGAATTCTTCTGTAGTCAGGAGCCTATTAACAAACAAGCATTTTCTGCGCAACTTTTGACGGGACTTCTAGTTTCAACTGTAGCGTTCTACTTTATAAGTACCTTTATAGCAATGGAACGTGTGCCATGCGCTCGCGAAAGCCGAAATGATATGCATGTTAATTGTGCCATTTGGTAAAACAAATGATTTCGCGAAAATGTTTTCGGGCTGTTTGCGATTCGAATCGTTGTTGACATTAGACCTCTGGCTCGAGTCGAGATTCGATTAGAGAATAGAAATTCCGATTCACAAGGCCTTAGTTTGATATTTGATATTTGTTTATTTACGGTATATAGATAAGGCTTTACAAATCTAATATATTTCTAACCACAGTGAGACATACAAATACATACCGCAGGGAGATAACATAGCCAGATTGGCTGTCTACCTGTTATCACCCACGCAAGAATATTTCAACGCTGCAGCCGGCTGCAAATGTCCTCTAAGGGTTTTAACGCTTTTCTTTCTTGGGAAGTAAGACGTAGGAATGGTGGGGTGGGCAGGGGTCATTGGTGGGGAGATTATCGTGTTAGGTGGATATCAGTGCTTTTGTGCATCTGCAGAACTAAGAACTAATTCCCTTGCCACAATGGCTGTTTAAGCTGATGTTGCTTGCAACGATTCATTTTGGTTGTCCTGTTTAAAAAAAAAGAGAAAATCAGACTTTAATTCCGCTAGCATCCCATGCATGCACTATCGTTTTATGAAGCATTGTTATAGATAACAAAACACGAGACGACTAATGCAATTTGTCAACAACATTTGTTTTATAATACCCGGTCTTTGTTTGCTTACCGATTAGATTTGGGGGAAAATAAACGTTGCACGTTGTGTTCTTAGTGGAGCCGTAATGTTTACTTCCCCAAAACCACTGAGCTAATAATAAAGACAACAAAAACAGTCGTTTGTGTTAAGCATGATTACATTTCAACATGTTCAACACTGAACAGTACGGCCGCCGTGGACTGGCCGCTTTCCAATCGAAGGCAGTATCTCCACGTGATATCATAATAATATTAGATTCCAAACAATAATTGTATGGAATAATCATCAAAAACTCAATTAATGAAGCACCGGGTACAACCATGTACTTCATTAATTGAAATTTTGCAGATAATGATTTGTATTATACCTGGTAGACGCTTGCGTGGACATCACTTCCCACACGTGGATTACGATCAGTCCACGGCGACTGTGTACTGTACCTCACAGGAATAGTGGTCGACATTTCTAAAAGAATCAAAATGTTTCAACGAACCCGATCCAATGACGGGTCATAAGTTGTAGTGTGGTGAAAAAACATTGAAAAAGAAATAAAATTAAATTGGCGAGTTTTGTAAATAGCCCTGAGCAATTATCTCCCTTGCCTTTTACACAGAGGGTAAAGAACTTTGCGGCCTAACTTTTCAGATTTTTTTAGATTTTTAGGCTGCATAAACAACTGGGCACTATAACTAAATGACACAAAGTGATGTATATAAAATATACATGAACCGGTGATTTCCTAATCACGTCTTTCAGCAGCGAATGTTGCAACAAAATGAGCATATTGATCCTTGAGAACACCGAGGTGCCATTTTTAATGCACAGAAGAAACAGTAAGTAAACAGAAAATCGTCAGAAATGAGGAGCAAAAATCAACGTCTCATAGTCCTAAAACCTAACTACGGTGGTAGAATTAATATTTGAATCCCCAGACGAAAACTGTTACTAAGTGGTAACATCTTTATGGGAAACGGTTATGATAGTCAGAGGCCGCGGAACCATGAAGACACAGGTGTCACGCAGAGGCGGACTGCTCATATGGTTCACCGGGGAAATTCGCGGTTCCCCTCTCCCCGGGGGCCCCAAAATTGAAACAGCCCAACACGTGTTGGTGCATGAAATTTTATGAAAATTACCAAGCCCACCACCCCGGTTCAACTGTTTTGCCGAATGAGCGACGAAGATGATATAAATATGCCATCGAAATGTCCTCAATGTGGACTGCAATCGCTCACTCAGATGCTGGGAAGCAGCGTTCTCTCAGTTCGAAAAATCAAAGCTTTCCACGGGTACGCCCCCCCCCCCCCTCCCCACCCCTTGCATTTTCCGATAACGTTTTTTTTTTCGCCCAGTCTGCCCGTGGTGGTGTCACAGCTTTCCCCATGCCCACACACTTTTTTTCCACAGACACACTACATGATTTTATAATGGAACATACAAGTTGGAATGTTTTAAAATATGTCAATATATATACCGGCATTCTGCGATACATTATCTGCAGGTGTTAGCAAAATTAGTTGCATTGGATAATTAATTTCACCTTCGGCCGGCTAGGTATATTTCTTAGAAATCAGCCATCTTCCATCCCGAAGGCTAGCCTTCACAGCCACTATAAGCACTACAAGGCTAGCCTCAACAATCAGCACAGGCACTATAAGGCTAGACTTCAAAACCACTATGCAATGGTCTATTGGTTTAGGTTTTGGACTCCTGATTGCCAGTCGGAATTACCCACGGTTCGATTCCAAGCCTGTATCAGAAATCTACATTCCATACTGTTTAAAAATATGATTGTGCTCATCCCTATACACCCCCTTCCGGTCGGGAATCAGAAACTAACATTCCAAATTTTTCGGAAACATGATCGTGTCCTTCAATATACACTGGATCGTGCCAGTCTTCGTTTGAGGCCAACCACGGAACTTTCGTCGAACTGCAGCCTGACCGTTTCATACATGTACTTTCATGTAGCCGCCGTAAGGAATGCGAACCACGTAATCACGAGAAACATCATCTAAAAAGCTAGAATCCAGCCATCGGTTTTACGTTGTGCAATGATCCAGTGATTTACGTGTTTGACACCTGATTGTTAAGACAGATTGACAACGGTTCGATTAACGGCCGGTGTGACAGGAATGATAGTCCGTAGGAAAAATAGTCCCTCTGGACTATTATTCCGCGGAATTATAGTCCTAGGTCTAACATTTCTAGGAATAGTAGTCCGCTGGACTACTATTCCTAGAAATGTTATACCTAGGACTATAATTCCGCGAAATAATAGTCCAGAGGGACTAACGTTCCTACGGACTATCATTCCTGTCACACCTGGGATCAGAAATCAACATTCCAAATATTCGAAAACACGACTGTGTCCTTCAATACGCACACACAAGCCCTTGCTAGTGTTCGTCTTTCATCGTACTGTGTCAGCGCGTTTCCCACTTTCATTTTGCTGCCGGAAGGAAAATGAACCAAGTAAATGAAGTAATCATGGGAAACATCATCTAAAGAGCTAGATTTCGCCATCGTTTTGTCAGTGTGGTTTTGGTTTTGAGGTCCTGATTGTCAGGTGGGATTGCCGGCGGTTCGATTTCCGGTCGGAAGTCAGACAACAACATTCCAAATTCTTAAACCTAGATTCCAGCCATCGTTCTTAACGGTGTGCAATGGTCTGGTGGTTTAGATGTTGGACTCCTGATTGCCAGCCGGTATTGGTAATGGTTAGATTCCCAGTCGGTGATCAGAAATCAACAGACAAAATTCTCCGAAAATACAATTTCTGTGGATCAGTTGTTCAAATCTTAGTACGTCCTAGCCTGGATTCGACAAACTGTCTACAATAATGTATAGGTCTAAGGTGATATATTGGACAATATTCTCAATGAGTATTGCCTAACCCGAACTACGGTAGATCTCAACCACCCAGGACACCGCACCCCTTCAATACGCACCTCACGGGAGAACAATACTCCTGTTTTAAAACAGGTTCGTACCATTTTGGTCCGGGACCGCTTATAGGATACAACAGAGCCTACCTGCTCATTTGAATAGGCCGTTTCTCTATCCGCCATCTGAGAACCCGCCTAGGGGGATATTGTCAAATGAAATGCCAAGGATCACCTAACCCCCATCGGGACCATATAATTTAGGAAATGGCATTTCTGTGGATTAAATGTTTGAACCATAGTACGTTCATTGCGTTGTGAACACATTTTCCCTCGGATCCAGCAAATATAGCTTTTTCCACTGGATTTGAATTTTGAATCGAATATGCACCCTGATATTTCGAATGCAACGAATATCGAACTCAGAAAATTGACAATCGCATATTTGTTTCCAGTTCCTGACCCATGCGGCATGTTCATTTATTTATTTATTGGGGTTTAACGACACTTTCAATCGCCAGGGTCGCCTCGCGTCGGGCGGTTTCACAGGTGGGGAGGATGGAGTACCCGGAGAGAACCACCGAGAAACGGCGAACAACTGTCAGGCTCCCCAACATACTAACTCCACACACGCAGGGTTAGCATTGGTTGAAGACAATTGCACCATCGACGTGCGTACGCCTTCGTACACAACGCCACCGTGCCCCCACGTGGACAATGGGGTTGAAGTGTCTTGCACAAGGACACAACGT
This sequence comes from Pictodentalium vernedei, assembly GCA_031216915.1. Classification (NCBI taxonomy): domain Eukaryota; kingdom Metazoa; phylum Mollusca; class Scaphopoda; order Dentaliida; family Dentaliidae; genus Pictodentalium; species Pictodentalium vernedei. Next base: position 174,514,398 of record CM062297.1, read on the forward strand.
GGTTGCCTGGCATATTAAGGCAAGGAGTATCGCAAAGATGGGTTAGGCGTGTAAACCTGATTTGTTCAGGCTATGGCGGCTCCCTTCCCGCAACTGATAAAGTAGTCCAACGAAACCACCAAGGCATGCCTTCGACGAAAGATTATAGTTAAAAAAAATAAGACCTACTGTATTATGAGCAGGACCCTACTTTGCCCCCATACCTTCATTGAGCTTCCGAATCCTCTGATTTTAGGTATCATATTTCGACTTAAAATGCTTAAGCAAAATACTCGGCGTTATGATTGAAGGTTATTTAAACAGAAAATGGCTCTTCTCTTTTCACCTATAGTACTCATACAAACGCGTCTTCTTGGGAGACTGTTCGTATGTTATGACTAGTATCACCATCGAACATATGAAGGTTAATTTCTCTTGCATCACACCCAATATATTTCTTAAATTGGCAAATTGGACTAGGTAGTTTTAATGGGTTACTGGTAGTTGTAGTTATACTGTAATAAAATGTTCATATGACCTAACCGTGTATAAATGTTTTTTTTTTCGGCGTTATTAATATTATACTGAGTCAAAAAAGAAAGTATAATAAACTTTGAGGAGAAATTGTTTTAGGATTGTCGACTTTAACCCGAAACAAATTATTATAAATTCATACTTCGAGTCTAGCTGTATGAACTTGCATAATTTCATGTTCTTACTGTTGCCAGCGTCACGTCAGGACGTCGCATTTCAGACATGGGGTGAAATGAAAAGTTCACACATGCAGTCAATAGCGTTATGTCCACCGTTTGCCTCTTGGATGGCAAGACATCGACGGCGCATGGACCTCATAAGTCTCTGGACGTCACCCTGTGGTATTGCGTTCCACTCCTGCCCTAGAAGATTACGAAGTCGTACCCGACGGTCCAATTGATCCCAGAGAGGCGCGATTGGCGACAAATCTGGAGAAAGCGGGGACCAGGGAAGAAGTTCGATGCTCTTCTCCTCAAGAAAGTCACGACAGATACGCGCCACGTGACATCGGACATTGTCTTGCTGGAATAACTGCAATCCGACGTTAGCGTTGAACAACGGGAAAACAACAGCGTTAAGTATTTCGTCCCTATATCGCTGACCATTCAGATTACCATCGATGAAGATCAACTGCGTTCGATGGCACAAGGAAATTCCTGCCCAAACCATTACACTACCCCCGCCGAAACGATCGCATTCCCGCACGTAAGCATCAGAAAACCGTTCTCCTCGTCGGCGATACACTCGTGCCCTACCATCAGCGCGCCGGAGACAAAATCGTGATTCATCACTTAAAAGAACTGTGCTCTAACGCTGCAGAGTCCAAAGACGTACCCATTCCGTTCTGACTGTTCGATGACGTTGGGTAATGATCGGTCCGTGGGATGGGCGCCTACTTCAGATGCCGTGTTCAGCGAGTCTGTTGCGTACAGTTTGTGACTAATTCTATCGTTTGTTCTACCAGGAGTAATTGCTGCTGTCCTCGTCGCCGAAAGAAAGCGATCCCGCAAGTGAGACGTCCTGTTGTGGTGGTCTTGTGCAGGGGTCGTAACTCTTGGTCGACCTGAACGCGGTCGGTTGGCAGTAGATCCAGTGGTTCTATGCCTTCCAATAAGACGGAAAATAGTGTCCACAGTGACTCTGAACTCAGCAGCGAGCTCATCTGAAGGTATCCCAGCCAATGTCACGCAACCTCTGATTTTCGGTTAACCTTGGCATTGTTTAAAATGTCGGAAGACAAAAACTAGCGTGTTTTCTCAATAACCCAGGCTCTATACTAGCAAAATAAAACAGAAATACCTTATTTTTCCATAAACCCTTGATAAATGCGATGTACACAGTCCCACCGTCCCAGATGAAAAATAACTCATGTTAGGAAGTTTATTGCAGGAAGATAGGGGAAGGGGAGCTACTAAGGGCAAGTTGAGCTGGCACTCAACATTGGTGGAATGGTATCCAAGATTGGACAATTCGTTCCTGGTAATTTTAGTACCTGGTCAGATAATAATCACAGAAGACGGGCATACTTCAGTCAATATTTATTTATTTCCAATGAGAACAGCAAGACGAATAAATGATAAATATATAGCAATGAATAAAAAATATCTACAATGAGAACACTTATTATCAAAGACGAAAATAGACTTTTCAGTCAGAAAAACCTTGACACAAGATAACACTTTGGCCGGCCGCTGTTTTGTCGCGGTTCTCGGGTGAGAAGGCCTTGGTTACCCTTGTACTCCCAACTGCCTCCCTATTCCCACGCTTCTTCTCTCCCTCCCACCATTCGGAGATGAACTGCTTTATGACATCCCTTGCCCCACTCTTCCCAATCTCTTCGATTAGCATATTAACCCTCTCCTTTGAGTCTATCACTTGAAGCACTGAACAGTGAACACAAACAAAATGCACTATTGAATTTTCCACGTTTTGTTCGTATTGTGAGTATCATTAAACATTGCTGAAAATTTTCACTGGAAGCACTGAACACTAAAAACTTTTTACTTGAAGCACTGAAAACACAGAAATGCACTAATAAATTTTCCGCAAAGTTTTCTTCCTTTAGTGAGTATTATTTGAATCGAATATCACACACGCAATTGACACAGTGTTGCAACAATAGCCTGACTCAATAATGAAACGCTTATCGAGACAAGAGAGGTCGACCTTGTTTTTACAGGAGTTAAACTGACAAAGACAAATTTAATTGTATCCGAGTTTCTATCGGATGAAAGCGAGTAAACCGACTAATAATTTTGTGGCTTATTTTCGTAGGTTCAATGACTTTGAAGGATCTATTCAAATCACTCATCTCCCTAGGGCAGTAAGTAATACTTCTATCCATAACTCAAAAAAATATCTTTTTATTGATGATATCTCTTGCATTTAACCCTTTACCTAACATGAAAAGCAGACGACACTTGCAAAAAAAATTCTTGAATAACTAATTTTTTTCATTTTTTGTCTCAAAAACATAGGTTATGACCCCTCATTGGAACGAGCTCGACGAGCTCGTTCCAATGAGGGGTCATAACCTATGTTTTTGAGACAAAAAATGAAAAAATAATGAAAATTAATTGGCGATTTTTAAGAATAGCGCTGGCCGGTTTTGGCCGTTACGTTGGGTAAAGGGTTAATATGTGTTTTCCCTATTTTCGCACATTATATATATTTTAATTTCAAGAAAACGCGAATTTCAAATCATAATACCGGGACCAAAAATTGAATGCCGTTACTCACGGTATACCGGTATTCACTTTTGACTGACGGTTTTTAACCGGTGACGATTTTAATACCGGTACCAACCGGTGTACCGTTATTCCGTGCAGCTCTACTCTCTAGCACAACATAACACAAAGAAAATCGTGGGTCACCCATTCAGTTTAACATTCTCGGATAGCACGTGGTATTTTGAAATCTGTAGCAAAGTTGTACATGGTTGGGTGGACAACAACAACATGTCATTAAAATCTTTGCACGACTTCTTGTCCACAAACATGCAACATTAGAACTATTATATTTCATCCTTTATGTTATTTTTCGCATTTGTTTCTATTAAACTTTCTTTTTGGACTCAGTATATTTGAAGCACAACAAATAGTTTATGTTGGAGTGGTGATTCTACGACGGAATAACGTTCATATTTATTTCCATGACAGAGGATTTTATTTTAAACCAATGTTTTCGTGGATGAGGATAAAACCTGTCTTCACATGTATCTTTTAAGCAGCGGAGAGCGGATGTCACGTGTTGTACATTGATCTTAGCGTATGGTTTATTGTACGATGTGAAGGTAAACACGAGTGCTCTTAAACTGACAGGATCATACATAAGGAAAACAAACAACATTTAGAAGGTACTTGTTCGCATTGTGTTGGATCCTAAATGTTTGTTCATTTATTGAAAACTGTTTGTTCTATTTCACGAATATCTGGTAGGCAAACATAACATTACGATGTCATGTAAAATATATATAGATAAGAAATCGAAAGAGTGACACAAATATCGTACATATCACATCAGTTTGACCCTCTTCGTGCGATCACAGGTGTTCATGCGTCTAGAAAAAAGTAAGTGGATAGACGTATGGAATTATGAAACTTGACATCCATACACGATGTGTGAGTTATTGCTTGCCGTAACAATAAGTCCTAACCACAGGTGGCATTACAAGAATTAACATTTGCGAGACAGCTGACAGTGTTCAGGAACCATGCTCAAGGGCATCTGACTGTATTCAGTGTTTCATCTAACACAGATGACAGACAACTGTAAGAATTATTATTCACAACCTGGAACTTCATCTTATTCAAAACTTTGCCAAAAAATCCTTCTTTGAAACGAGATCGTGTTTCAGTGATGGTCAAAATTTGTATTTTGAAACAAATGGAAGCTATATTTTGGGTGGATTTGTGCAGTTTAGTAGAACCTTGCAAAAGATATTTCTGTTAGACGTTCTCTTCCAGCTAGTTTACACAACCGTCTTAACACCCTTCCGACACACTTGAAACAGCCCATAAATAACTTACAATATAACAGAATGTGCTGTGTTCCAATTTCTATTTACGATGATCGCTTATAAGTGATATATAGACTATACCCATAGTAGCTTGATGTACCAAATGTTCACCACGAGTTCAAGTGGTGTTAACCTCGAGCCTTCGGCGCACGATTAACACCACTTCACCACGAGTGGTGAACATTTGGTACACCAAGCTACTTTGGGTATATTTTATTTATACCATGATCGTCAGATTAAAAAGAGTTTAAATGTTAAATAAATCAATATTCGTACGTCCGAATCTGTTTTTCTTTACATGAGCACCGGTGGCCGGTACTTCCGCTGGTATTTTTATCGCCGAAACGAAATAGAAAACGAAACGCGCAAATTACCGGGCCTTTTCCATTTTAATAACATAAGAACATACTATTTCTAGTTGTGGATGCTTTATTAACATGAGACAACGTACGTTTGTTAATTTTTTGTATCTTATGAGGTAAACTTATTTAAAAACGTAATAAATAATTGCCGGTTTTATTTCACTCTTCACGAGGCGACGAGTGATAAATTTGAACAAGTTTTCATTCACGGCGAGGTCACCAAAGGTCAACCTGGATGTAGTTCCAGTGTAGGTGTAAATTTTAACTATTGAAATCCCATTTCTGGCGTGTACACCACGGTTGGCGTATAAAGCTAAGATTTATGTCATAAGCTTTTTTATATATAGTGGGAGCTGGCAGCTGCTCGTCGTTGCTCGGTGGTTCTCTCCGGGTACTCCGGCTTCCTCCACCCGTAAAACTGTCACGGTCATAATTAGCCATTGTGCATAAAGTTGTGACCTTAAACATCAATAAATAATAATAATTTTATATATAGTAGAATATTAGAATAGGTAATCACGGTATTAATAACTATATTAACTGGCAAGGAGGCAAATTATTTTGGTCGATAAACTTTATTGCCCCTTTACCAGTGTGTAGCGCGTCTTCTGATTGGCTGGAATGAGGAAACAAATAATAATCACGTCGTCTATTTTAAAACATGCTGGTAATAAGAGCACATGCTGTTGTTTCCTGTTTGTTGTACGAGCCGCATCCAGGTGCTGAGAATTATCTTTGACCCCGGCTAGATCACATTGATGGGGACACTTCGATTAGAATTGTTAAGCTCTATCCAACAAATGTTTGAATTATAGTTAATACCAATAAAATTAAAAGGCATCGGTCGCACCAGTGTGGCGCTGAAAGGCAGTATGGTCAGAAAGAAGGTTGCAAACACTTATAAAGGCTCGCAAAGATGCGGTGCAGGAATTTCATGAAAATGTTATTCCATAATTTCTAATTACCACCCACAGGCATCGCCAAGATAACAGAGCATGGAAACATTCCATCAGTGGTAATTATTCGGAGTTTTTCGATGGTCAGCGTTAAGAATGCTCACTATTATCATGTGCACTTACCCCTTCTGAATTTACAAGCGCGGCTCAAACCTACGGCTTCAAATACAAACTGCGACTGGCAATTCGCTCGGGACCTCCACAATAACCGTCAATGTCGTACAGGCCTGGGGTCATTACTTTGAAAATGGAATGATTACGATTACAATCACTTTAAATTTTCACGATTACGATCACAATTACTCCATTGTGAAAAGTAATTATTACGATTGCAATTACTTCGAAAAAGTAAGTCGATTACATTACTGATTACTTTCTGCCTTTTACATCAGTGGGATATAGTTTTTTATTACACTAGCCCTCGTGGGAACCATGGGAAGTAAAGCAGTGTTCGATTACTAAGGTAAACAAGTTGTGTTTTACTGGTAAAATGGGACTGGAAATCAATGCTTTGTGAGGCCGCATCCTAAAATGGACCTTAAGTTACCGTAAACTCCAATAATAATTATCCAATACTGGCGATTTCAAGTTATAGGATAGTCACAAGAATCTTTCCCCTTTTTCTTTTGTACACAACTCCATAAATTGCAACCTGTTTTACAAAGGTCGTTAGAAGAGCTTTCTAAGAACGATCTGGAATTGTCATCAAAAGAATAATTTGGAAAAAGATCCCTTATTGTTATCTTTCAGCTGGTAATGTACTTTAAATTCTTCTAATTCAGTATTAATGGCTGGCAAGTCATCTTTAAAATGCAACAGATTTATAATAAATAAAAAAGTATTCATTAGCAAGAAATAAATGAATCTATTTCAGTAGTATGCATGTATGTCTCAGTCAGCAATGGTACTGTTACATCTTGTCATCATGAGTTTATGAAATGTATCACCATTCATTGATTATCTGTCAGGACAAACAATCTTTCCTTCAATAATGAATAACCTCTCAACAGGAGCTGACGATACTGGCATGGCTACAAAATTGGCATCCAACTTTGCTTGCGATGGATATTTTGTTTCGTGAATTTTCCAAAATGTTAATGGTTTGGTTGACATACTCACACAGGGTTCAGACAGATGTTTAGTTAGTTTAGCCTCGACAATTGGTGTTTCCATGAAACTGAAGAGGTCACCTGAATTTCTTCTGCTTTTCTTTGTTTGTGGCGAATTCACACTGTCTGACTTATCAGGATGGTCACTCCGACAAATGCTCCTCATTTCTGGAATCAGCTGTTGGTTGATCTATGTCTCCCCATTATCCTTACGGAACGTCAACACGAATCGAAGGTCAAGTGCAGCAGCCAAAGTGTATATTGTATCATTTTCATAATGCGATAGCCTCTTGTCATTGGATTCCTTAAATGCAGTGATCGTATTGTTGCTTTGTGTTGATGAAAGTACATTGACTTCGTGTCTCAAAGCTATGGTAACCGGAGTTGCCAAGCTTGCACGTACATTGTGCTCTTGTTGAACAAGGTTTGCAACATTTTCAAAAGGAACTAAAATTTTAGTTATTTCTGTTAATAATTTACGTTCATATGCTGTTAATTAAACAATATCCTGTTTATTTCGTTTATCTTCAGGAACACGTAAAACCGATCTGATCATAAACACCCGAGAGTTCCATCTTGTAGCATTAGGAGTCTGCAGTCTTTTCCCTTCTTCTAAAAGCGCAGATGCATGGATTGATTTCCACACATTAGTTAATTTTAGATGTTTTTTACAAGAACTGTTTTGAGATGCTGGGAGGCAGCCTTTAATCCATCCGTTACAACTAGTTGCACTGTGTGAGAATAAAATTACCCATGCTTGGGTAATGTTCTAAATATTTCATTATCACAATTATAAAAATCACTTTGTGAAACAACATTGCTACCATCGCCGTCGCCATCTGAGTTATGATTCGAATCAACATAATACCCAGAAAGACCAAGGCCCTCAACATATTGGAAGCATTATCAGTTATCACATTATCCACCTTTTCGGCAATATTGTAAGATGCAAATGCCTTCTCATACTCGTTTCTTATATTTTCCCCAGTATGTCTACCTTTGAATCGCTTGCATGAAATCATAACAGTATGTAGATCCCAGCTTAATATATAATGTTCAGTTATACCTAAGAGGCCTTTCATCTGATTATTGAACCCTACACACAACGACACACGCCTGTGAATGGGTTAATCGATATGGCACGAGTGCCAGCGCGGAAGGATAAAACGAGAGGTCGCAGGCCTCTCGTTTTATCATTCCGCGATGGCACAAGTGCCATGTCGAATCGCCCATTCACAAGCGGGAGTCGCGTTTGTTTACTACACACCTTCGCGTCTATAGAAGCAATTATTAGACTGAATAAACCAGTAGTTGAGTGTATAGCACCACAATAAAATAAAGGCCAGCCATTTTCTCAGGGCGGATTATAATCAATTGTTGTAGGAACAAAGGCGTTGATTTTGGGCGGTGTCAGTCTAATGTATTAAAATTGGTTAACACAGTGCTGATCATTATTAAAATTAATGCTTCAGTGGAAATTATACATGTACAGGACAAAATTTAACTATGTTATAAACTGTCATAACTTGACATGTATATAAAAACACCTTCTGATATATATTAATATTTTTGTGGCAGAAAGTCATGGTGAAATATACATTCTCATATGGACAAATCAAAAAAGATTAAATTTCCTCCCACATGAACACTATGTGGAGAGTATATTGTCACCAAATCACCTGAGGAGTGGAGGTATCACCCAAAGTGCTTCTCTCAAATTTAGCACAGGAAGATATAATAAGATAGACTACATGCAATCCATTACCTAACAAATCAGCCAAATCCACTTTCATAATATACAAAAATATATCAATAATATACAAAAAGCGCCAATCAGGTTTTTTCACTTTATTTTTGTTAAACCATAGCTTGTGGCAATATCATTAGAACAAGCTCATTGAGCTCAATGCATTGAATGGTTATAAGCTATTGGTCGAAAGAAAAATAAATATCCGTCGACAGTCACTTACATCAGGTAAAGGGTTAAGGCCACAGAAAACGAATTAATTGATTCTCAGGCAATCGTTTTTTTCAAGTCAGTGAGAGCGGGAGGGTTTTGTTTTTAATTTTTATCTTTTTCTTGCATATAATCAGCATGGACTGATGGGTTTTCTGCTGCCTTTTCACACACAGCATATACAGAAAAAGCATAATTATACAAATTTTAACCCTCATGGGCCTAATTCCGACTCTGATCACTTTTTGAGGCAACAAAACAGGTGCCACAACATGCCGTCTATGGAGAAATTTGCAAGCTGCTTTCTAAGTGCCTTGGAAGTCATTTCTAGACAAGCCTTGGCTGCTTACATAGGCGGTCAACACAAGATACGAAATTGGATTCAGACGCAAGCATATTGATTATGTAAGCTGTCGCCGTCAAATATGTTACAAAATTATGGAGAGAGTTTCAAACAATGTATAAAATCTCTAAAAAATGAAATAAACTTATAAGTTTGCATTCATTTTCAGTTGTTCAGTAAGGACTGGGTGAGGAGACAGAGAAGTATGTGCAAGAGTGCACTTGGGCGGGGGAGAGGGGTAACATGTGGAATTGGAATGACTCGGCTTTTCCCTACCAAACTTACGACACAATACTTTTCTCGGAAAATGTGACAAGGAGCTCAAAGTAGTGTGATGTCATGTGTCCCACTGAAAATTGTACATTGAGAACGTCAAGTGAGTGAGGAAGTACATGTGGTCGACAATGAGGGCGAGTCTGGAAAAACTCACATGCACTATCGCGGCCGACAATATAAGCTCTTTCCTTTCGTTATATGTATTATCTGTTTTTTTTCTTGATCACACATTATGGAGGTCATATCTTTTTTGGATATTATATACTCGTGAAGTTTTTCAAATATTTCTTTGATGACCTCGGGGCTGCAGTGGGCACTTCTATTTAGCAAATATCCTCGTCGATAGGGTAAATCGAGAATCCAAGAGTTTCATTTCGTTCAGTTGTATAAGCCGGGCAATAAAGAAGATAGTGTTCGGCTGTTTCGCGTGAGCCACGTCTGCAGGGAGCGGTGACAGAGAGATAATTTCTAAAAAGCTGATTATTTAAGTTACTACACGATAGGTGCAATCCACAATGTTGTATCTGAGCTTTTTCGTGGTTTATTGTGAGAGAAGGATTGCGGAACAAAAACTCTGTGCCGATTCAAGTAGTTATTGGACTGACCTAGTAAATTACTTTCCCGTATGTTTATGGGGAGGTCGTTCCATAGTTGGGTTGGCAAAAATTACCTCTGATGTGTTTAAATCCTACATAAGGGGATAGATAAGTCTGTGTTGCAGCGAAGGTGATACCCGTGACCTACAGAGAAAGGTTGAGGGGGTAGACTTGATAGATAATTTGTAACAAGTTTAAGATACATTTTGAAGTACTATTTATCTTGTATTTTTGCCTCGGTGTTTTAAGAGGTTCACATCCAACCTAGAATTGGAAGGTAAGTCAGCATAATAACAGAGGACCTGTTTGGACGGTGTTCACAAATAAACCACACACTATTGTACTCACTAAAGTGGTCTATTTGTCAATAGGCACGCAATCTGCTCGCTGTGAATCGAAAATTCAGAAGTATAATATTGCGAAATCACGACTGAGTCTAGAAAAAAGAAACAAAAATAGAACTCAAGATGCAATGTTTTCGTGTTTCTCTTTCGACAGGTGGGAGTCTACAGTGGAAGCAACAAAAATTGGAGGAGATTGAGAGCAAGTCGCGATCTACTGGAAAGTTCATGTCAGCTTTGTAAACACAGTACTGTAGTTTACAAAAACCTAAATTTTCAATTCTTGTTTTTAAATTGTAGAGGTGGACTGGACAAAGCCCACACGTGAGTAGTGATGTCCACACATGCTTTTACCGGGTAATAAAAATCATAATCAGCCAAACTTTAATTACTGAAACATCGGGTTGTACCCGGAGCTATATTAATTAAATTTGTGATGCTTCCCTCTATAATTAGTGTTTGGAATCTAATATTGTTGCGTCCATGGAAAAATTGCCCACCCGCAAAAACTGGCCAGTCCACGGCGGCCGTACGGTACCAGAACATTTCTAGAATATTTTATAGTGGGAAATAAAAATTGCATTTGCTGTCAATGTGCTGTCTTGACCAGTATTGTACTTTTCACATTTTCAGTTCTAAATATATTGGTGGTTGCTATCAGTGGAGGCAATTTAAAACCATTGCTTCGAAAATTGAATTAAGCATAGTAAAGACATTTTTCCACCATTTTTGCAGATGTGTACAACTATTCTTGCTGAAAACATGAGACCCGGAAGTTTATCAGATTCAGTCTATTTGTCTTACAATAAGAACGTATTTCCCTCAGTACAAGTAAATGCATCTACTCAAAAAAAATCGGCATCGAGGGCAGCAACTACACACGCGACCATTTCATTCAGAAAGAGAAAGTATTTACAGCACTTAATTGCCATCGAGTTATTACATATGTGGAGGTTACGGTGTTTTGATAACGGCAATTGAATGTTGACCCTTTACCCAATATAACGGCCAAAACCGGCCAGCGCAAAAGTCGCCAATTAATTTTCATTATTTTTTTCATTTGTTGTCTCAAAAACATTGGTTATGATCCATCTTTGGAACGAACTCGTCGAGCTCGTTCCATTGAGGGGTCATAACCTATGTTCTTGAGACAAAAATGAAAAAAAAGTAGTTTTTCAAGAATTTTGTTTGCAACTGTCGTCTGCTTTTCATGTTAGGTAAAGGGTTAAACAGTTCAACAGATCAACCAGATAAAATAGACTAGATCATTTTTTGCCATGGTGGTATTTTTATATTGGTCCACAATGCGTTAATCGTGGAAATCAAAACAAAGAAACACACAGCTGAAACACTGCTGGAAACTTCAGCGGAAGAACGAAATGTAATAACTTCAACATCTACAGTCATAACATATCAGTTCACAGGCGCTGAAGACTGTCAAAACAGGAGCCGTTAAAAGCTGTAGCCAATCACTTTTTATAGGAACAAGGCAAGAAAGGAAAATATATTGTAATATAATTGTTATTACCACAATGTTAGTTTCCGAGATGGTGTTTTGACGTTTTTATTCTGAAACATCCGTGTTATTGTTTTGAATAGGGTATCTCGAACGATACTCACGCTGTTCACATTTTCAATTTTATTTCTTCCCAATTTGATCCACTTATTTCTTTTTCTTCGAATTAAATCAAGTATTAAGGTAATGTGGGTTTCGAGTCAGACAATACAATCGGCCCAGGTGTTATTTGCCCCCCCCCCCCCCAAAAAAAGGTCTGATGCTTCGCCCGCGATCATTACCTGGCCGTTACGCCTTGGCCCTATTGTCTTTTCAGTGTATGCAAGCAACTTGAAATACTTGATAGAACAGTAGATGCGGTGTTCAAGTGACGTTACTTGATACCATTGGTGGATTGAGTATACTTGAGTCCGTGTGTGTTGTTGACTGAACCACGCACAGGTTGTAAGCATGGCAGGTTCTCCTGGTTACACATAGCAATCACAGGCAATGTTTCTGCCAATGGACCTTCGGGTTACCCGGAGGTCCATTGGCTGAAACATTGCTTGTGCACAGGCTATATGTACAGAATTTGATAGCCTTACTATGGTCATAACGAGTAGATTAACGCGCAGATCGACGTGCTATTGGTGCGCATTTCATGACAGGACTTCTAGTTTTAACTGTAGATATCCTGCCGACAAACACATAACCTAAACTTTGGAACACTCTGGATAAAAGATTGCGAAAAATTACGCGCAGGCGTACTTTTCAGCAGGAGGGAAATAATCAATTGTTTGTATCCCTTGCTTCATTAATTAATTTTTTTTATGATTATTCCTATAATTAGTGTTTGAAATCTAATATTTTTGGGTCCGTGGAAATATTGTCCGCCCGTGGAAAGCGACGAAGTATATTTTAATAATTGATATGTACATCTGTGTGCATTGTAAAACGCGGTGCACCTGGGCGTCTTGTCCGTGTATAATTTTATTGAGGAGTGCGTTATAGGACGGTGCGGCAATGGGATGCACAAGCGAAACCTTTTTGTTATAAAGTGTCTAGAATATTGGGGAAAACACGCTGGTTGCGCCAAACGTGTCATCATAAGATTAATAATTGAATCTACCACAACCATATCGAGTTAATAATTCGATCACGCTATTTATAAGGGATAACAAGCACTAATCAAATCCATTATTATTATTCACACATACTGACCATACCACTGGCAATAACATATGTTTGCATTTTGAAGGCACATTAGCTAAACGACTCGAGACCGCATCGATGAAACAAATAAAAGACGCGCACCCTTCATGCTAAAAGATGCCTTTTCCAATTCCGATGATTTTGACTTGAAACAACAATGACAATCCATTAGAACCCCTGATCTTTATACAACTGGATTTAGAACGTGTTCTAAAAACGGCGCTACTCAATCTCCCCCCACCCCCCCCCCCCTTCCACCAGAATGATGTCAAGTCAATAACTCATCACAGTCGATGATGTTTAGTGCCGTTTCAGCTTCCACTTCCTCAATCGCCATGGTGTTTACCTAGCCCAAAGACTTGTAACACGGGTATCAATTTTCCAATCTCGGCACTTCTTGTTTGTCAGCAACAACTAAAATATGATGTAAATATACATCCGTGAAGAATGTGCACACGATTAACATATTCATTTTTCACAGACGGCAGAGTGTATACTTTAAATCCTCGACTGCGATTTGTCAGGAAATTGAAAACCTTCGAGAATTTATTTGTTGCCGAGCATTGTTTATTTACAGCAACATTCACCCCTCCCTAAGATGGCGGCGGCTGCCGCACTTTTCTACATGTGACCAACCAGCAACCCAGAGACATCAGTATTTAGAACGAATAACAATATATTTCTCTTCGGCACTGATGGTAAATACCACACCGCTTTTCTCGCAGATTGATCCAAAGTTTTCCTGGTCTGACTTTTTGTGAGTTACAACTGCAGTCAAGAAAAGGGAGTGTGCTAAAAGCTATACCAACACTGGTTGAAGAATTATCTAATGTGTCCAATAATAGAAATGTGTATTGATAATTAAGAATATTAACAGTAGCATTGCCCTCCTAAATGTTATTTTTGAAGACTATATTTCCAAAATACAATGAAATTAATGCAAAAAACAACCATAAGGACACAAGATGGCAATGTTTTGACAACGTAACCTTTGATAACAAATCTAGCAAATGTCTTGTAGGAAATGTACGCTTTCTTTTTTTCTACTGTGCAGTGTACAGTATGGACGTTGTGGACTGGTCACTTTCCACGAGTGGCCAATATTTCCACGGACACAATAATTTTAGATTCCAAACACGAATTATAGGAATATTCATCAAAAATTGAATTAACGAAGCACCGGGTTGTACCCGGTGCTTCCTTAGTTAAACTTTTGCTGGTTGTGATTTTTATTACTTGGTAATCGCAGGCGTGGTCATAACTACCCACACGTTCCACACTTTCGTGTACCTGCCGTAAGGAAACTGAACCAAGTATTAATGAGTACATCATCTAAAAAACTGGATTCCAACCATCTTTCTTTGACGGTGCGCAATGGCCCAGGGGTTTGGGTGTTGGCCTCCTGGATATCAGGCGGGATTGCCTTCGGTTCGATTCCTGCCGGGGATCGGAAATCAGTATTTCAATTCCTCCCAAAACATGATTGTATCCTTCAGTACAGTACACACACACACACACACACACACACACACACACCACAAGTCTTATTCAACGTTCTTGTGGAGACTTGTTTGTATTTTCTTTTCGGTGACAACAATGTCTCCAATTTTCCCATAAGCCAACGTTTTGTATGCGATGACTCAGGGAAAATACCAGAAAACTTTTGGGGAACCCAAACACTATTTTCTAGGTTCTTCCAAAATCGAGAAGGCAGATCAACCAAAACACACACACATAATACTTCTTTCACTCTGGCGAAAACAAACGCATACACACCATTTATCTCACACTTAGTTTATAATTGTTGTGTTCACTTTTTCAGGAACTTCATTCTGCCCTGAAGACAGGGGCTATGAACTCATCCTTGCTGATTCAATAAAGAAATATTTGTGCTTGAAGTTTAAGACAGCTCGGGTACCCAATGGTGTTGCCAAAGCTGCATGCGAAGCAGATAAGGCTCATCTGCTTTTGGTTGAAAGTGAAGAAATGCGTCAAGATATTGATAACATTCTGGATGCGAAAGCTCTGGATGGTCAGTAATATAACAGCAGACTGTTATAATAAAGATGTATTTAATATTAAAAATAGTGAGTGCAAATATTCAATTACGGCAACCGGAAAGGGGTTGCCTTATCTTTCCCAGGTACTTTATCAGCTAAGCTTAGTTTCGAGTTTTTCAAACAAGACATACACAAAACGAGACACGCGTGTGTATGGGTTCATTGATATGAGACGAGTGCCAGCGTAGAAGGATAGAACGAGAGACCGCAGTCCTCGAGTTTTTTCCTTCCGCGGTTGCACAAGTAACATATCGATTAACGTATTCACACGCGTGTGTCATTCAGTGTTTATTACACGCATTTCGTGTCTGTGAAAACAATTGTGGGAAGGACACTCAGCAATTCATTTGACAACTATCAACAAAAAGAACACATTTTATCGCCAACCAGATTTGCGAGGGGAACCCGTAAAACTAGTTCTTCCCCTGAGTTCCAGTGTGTTTTGCGTACCTACTGGCACATAGAACACTTTGCAACCTAGAGGACGTGTTTTAGGTATCACTAGAGAATACAATTGTAACAGTGGTGGACGATTTGTAGAAAATTCCAATGAAATTTCGCTTCGATTTAAAAATAGTCCGTCAACGATGTTCGTTCCGCACATATGTGCGGAACAGATTTTCATTTTCCGCACGGTTTAGTGTTGCTATAGATGGGGATTACATAGAACAGGAGTGTAATAAAGAAGCTGCATAAAACTAATTTTGGGGAAAGATGGATTTTATGTCGAACCAAAGGGCGTGGATATCGGTAGTGATCGGCTTTGATCGACGTAAGTCCTTGCGATTCGGCAGTACTTTACTGCAGTGTCTCCTTGAGCCTAATTTTACAACACAAACTCCCATAAAATTATATTGTTTCTTAAGACTATGAACATTTTTAATAAATTTTAAATTGCTCTTGTTCTTTTCAACTCTCATATATTCATATCTATTCAACAGGTTGAGTTCCACAGTATTCATTAAACAACCGGGGACAATACTAAAAATCTTTTACAACTATATTTTCTAGAATTGTATTTTCTAGTTATGACTTTAAATGGGTTAAAATGAATCATTAGCATTTTCAAAGATCTTGCAATTTGCCGGTTGGCAAATAACAGCCATATCTTTTTAAATGCTAATGTTTCATTTTAGTCAGTTATATTAATAGGTAGAAAATATAATTCTAGAAAATACAATTGTAAACGTTTTATGCTATTGTGTCCTGGGTTCTGTTCTATAAAACTTTTACAATTGTATTTTATGGAATTGTATTTTCTAGTTATGACTTTACATGGGCTGAAATGAACCAATAGCATTTTCAAAGATGTGGCAATTTGCCAGTTGGCAAATTGCTATATTTTTTCAAATGCTAATGATTCTTGTAGTCAGTTATATTAATAAGTAGAAAATGCTCTATATGTATTATTACACTCATTACGGTCCTTGCTACTTCTTTCACTGTCAATAAATTGTAAATTTTGCATGATTTTAATCGAATAGTTTACTTCGTAAAAGATCAATGGTCTGTTTACCCTGCGTAACCTTTATCGCCACGATATACAAGACAGTCGCCATGGACTGATCGTAATCCAGGCCTGAGCAGTGATGCCCGTGCATGCGTTTACCGAGTGACAAAATCATCAGCATTAAAACTTTAATTAATGAAGCACCGGGTTGTACCCGGTGCTTCATTAATTAAATGTTTGGTGATTCCTATAATTAATGTTTAGAATCTAATAATATCTTACCTCCAACAAGTATCTGGGAATTTCATTGGTTCAAAGACGTCACATGCAGACTGCATATAAAACCATATACTGCCTGTCAACATCAATATACTCTGACAGCTATGGGTAATCTCCCCTTTGTTCATTGATTATTCAAAATGGCGGCATCCGATAAACGCTTCAAGTTGAAAGATTGAGTGTTGGAAAGAAGCCCTTTTTGGTCTGAAGTGCAGGTTAGGCAACTTAAAAGGCCTCATATTCATGTGTCACGTTACCTTCGAAATGAAACTGTTTGGTATGTATGAATTTGTCTTGTTACAATTTATGGGAGAGTGCCTGTAGGCACTCTCCCATAAATTGTAACAAGGCAGAGACACGTGGACACATTGTGAGAATTTTCTCATTTAATTTTGATCGTTCATCGATGCAGCAGTCGGTAAGATATATTCGTTACATAGTTTGTTAGTGGCCTAATATGGTATATATGGTGTCAGTTAATTCCATATTGGACTCGAGCTTCGGTCTTATCCAATATGAAATTAACTGACACCATATATACCATATTAGGCCACCAACAAACTGTGTAACTAATATAATTGCATCCGTGGATATATTGCCTACCAGTGGAAAGCGACCAGTCCACGGCGACCATACTTTAGCCTTTGATACTGATATGTCGTTAAGCACCAATACATAAATTAATCTGTTATTTTAACACGATGTCATACTGGTCATACGAAACTTACGCACTTCTTTTTGTCAGAGGGTAATATCCGACCAGAATGTGTTCCTGCCAGCAAGTTTTGACAACGTTTCACTGCACAGATTCTAATCTAGTCAGACGGCTGTATCATAAGGTCAATTTTTCATAATATTTCATACACTCTCAGTATTGTTTCTCTATCAGGATTCTCACTACTTATTTATTCCTTCTTTCATCATTTTAAAGACATGTTTTATTTTATAGAAGTTTCCATGCAAAACTCTTTATTACCCGACATAGCCTTAGATGTTGATGTGACGTTAAGCATCAATGAATGAATAAATAAATAAATCGATGTGATTTGCTTGACAAAGCGCAGTCGATGTCATACTAGCGTAAACCCATTCCATAGAAAACCATGCAGAAATCGATTTTTGTTTAATCTCAGTCATTAAAAAGGACATCGTCGCGTGAGTGCTTAAAGTTCGTATGTCCATTTTGGCGACAAAATGAGATATTGGTGTCATTCGATTCACCTCGCGATTTTCTATTGAATGGTGCAAATGTATACCACTTTCGTTTTATGTCCATTTTCGCATTTTTTTTCCCGTGCGGTAATGCCTCATTTCCATGACCAACGATTTTATAATGAATAGCCTTATGAACAAAATTTGACAAATAGCCGACGTTAAAATTGATCGACACAGGTAAAAGAGTTAAATGTTTGTTTGAGTGCGTACATCACGATCACGTTCTCCTCAAGTTCAGTATTTCTCTGTATCAATGACTATTTCGCTAAAAAATAGTTTATTAACCAATTTAATGTAGGTATGGGGTGAATCATACAGCATTTATTTACGGCGTGAGAGTTACGAGAGTTAAGCACTGAACTGCCAGTAACTTGTTCTCATCAGGTTTTTTTCTGTAGTAAATATTTCGAATGTGTTATGGATGATTATTTCATTGTTTGGATTTTAATGTTATTTCTTCATTATCGATTAAATTTTGACGAGTTTTGTTGTCTTAACACAGACGGACTTCAAACATGGGTACCCAACGCCATTTCCTGATCAAAATCAATAGCGAGTGGACCGACTCCTGGATTCGGTTGCTGCTTTCACTCTCCTAACCATTAACCCAGCAAGTTGTTTATGGTCTTTTGTGGGATGCTATTCCTCTCCTGAAGAAGGGCCTGCGTGAGCTGGGCGACGTTGTTTGGAACGTTGACGCGCATCCTGACCCTCCTGTCCAGGTTGTCCCACAAATGCTCGGTCGGGAACAAATCTGGACTGTAGGGTGGCCAATCGAGAACTGGGACATTGTTTTAGTTGAGGAAGTCTCGACAAACCTTAACAACATGGGGCCTCGTATTGTCCTGCTGCAACGTAAGGTTACGCGCATGGATAAGTGGAAGGACGTGAGGCATGATAACCTGATCCCCATATCTTACGACTGTAAGATTACCCTGGATGTCCACGAGATATGATTTCACGCCATGAGAAATCCCCTTCCCCCTCCCACAAACCATAACAGATCCTTCCCCGAATCTGTCGTTTTCCTTAACATACGCCTCAGAATATCTCTCACCTCGACGTCGATAGCAACATTGTCGTCCATCTGACCCGTAAAGCGTGAACCGAGACTCGTCAGTGAATAACACACGTCTTCAATAGGCCAAATGAAACCGATTTGATGCATGTGCCCGCAGCCATTGTAATCGACGTTGACATTTCCTGGGTGTAAGTTGCGGACCAACACAGGGACAACGATTCCTAATTGTTCTTGGACACACTCGGCGACCACGAGTGCCTACAACCTGACTCTCCGTCTCCGGCGCCGTCTGAAATCGGTCACGGGTATGTGAATACCTCTATCTTGACGTGGCGACGTAACGCGCGGACGTCCTCTCCTGGGACGGTCAGCTAAACCTCTTGTCCTTTGAGACGCACAACTAAGCGAGCTATCATTGACCCAAGGACCCAAACTTGCTGTGCAACGAGACGTTGCGATTGGCCTTGCAATTAGTGCAATAGCCTTACCCCTATCAACTTCGGACATTCGCTGTATTTTGCTTTTCAATTGAGTTGAAATGAAATGTTGTGCAATCAATGTGTACTGTTCAAAACTTCGATTGTGTATGGTTCTCAAGCCTATAGCACGTGGGAGTGCCCCGGATGCACGCTTTGTCGAAACATCTCCTGAAAGCATACAGCGTCGCACGAAGTCATGGTTGACTGCATTTTAACTAAGGCCTCTTTAGACAGTACAATGAGGCAGCATGTCTCAAATTTTACTACATTTGGTCTACGGATAAAAAGATTATATTACCAAAACTGAACTTGCGTTTCTTTTTTCCCTCAGTATATGAACAACATGCATGTCGATATGAAAAGGTGTGGGGCG
The DNA here is from genome assembly GCA_031216915.1 of Pictodentalium vernedei. NCBI lineage: Eukaryota > Metazoa > Mollusca > Scaphopoda > Dentaliida > Dentaliidae > Pictodentalium > Pictodentalium vernedei. Next base: position 174,534,453 of record CM062297.1, read on the forward strand.
GCGTTATTCAGGCGTCTTAACATGATGTTCAGGCATGAAGCGAAACAAACAGTCAAAGTCTGTTTGTTGCAAACAGTCAAAGTCTGTTTGTTGTACTGATAATCTGAGCACTTCTTCATCGCCAAAATACTTTCTGAAGAATGATTGATTTCTTTAGTCAAATATGTAGATAGTTACGTAAAGTACGACCTCGATGACTTGCTTATTGCTCTAATTGTTGCTTAAAATGAGGGAAAGGATCACACCACTTCCACTGTGTAGGACCCACCGACGGTTCCATTCACAGTGGTCAATTTGAAAACACAAATCGAAATATTGCTGTTTGATTTCTTTGAACTTTTTTGGCCTGTTAGGTGTTTGAATATACCCCAAAATATCTTAGGGTTTCGTTGGCCGCTGAATTTTCCTGTAACACCTACGGGATTTTCGTATTTTATTGTCTGTTTGACAAGGCGTCGTTGGTAAAGCATCGTTTCGCCATTTTGACTCTTATGACAACATTTCTGTCAACACAGCTAGTTAATAGAATTATTGCATCCATCTGTGTGCCACGTCTTTACTTTACATCGAAATCACCAGCTTATGGTAGGCAGTATTTATTTTACTATTTACGCTTCCATATTCCTATTTTAATTGAAATAATGAAAGAAAATTCTTTTTAGAGTAGGCCCGTCCTACAAATCTTGTATAAACAACTTTGCCGTAAATGCCCAAATCCTCCGCCCTTTGACGCGAGGTGCTCAGAGAGAATGCAGTAGTTATAATTCAAGGGTGATTATACCGTGTGGCTATTACGACGGAAATGTTTGTTTGTCCATCTCACTATTTCTTTAGCCCTAACATATCCGGCCCCTCTTTCACTAGAGTTCCAGAGGGATTGTACTTCTTCCATCCAATAACACTTGACGCTTTGGGTAGAAGTACGACAGTCCGGTCTTGGTTTGCCTGTAATGAGATTAAAGAAAACAAGTGGTGCTTTGAAAAGGCGAAGAGGATGGGGGGGGGGGAGTAGTAACGTGTGCAGTGTGATAAGCGTTTCTCTTTTTAAGATTATTGTCACACTCCGGATCACTCATCTATTCACCACGCAGAAAATACTGCATGGCACGATCTGATTGGACAGTTGTTTGACCAATCAGAGAGCGCCTGCGTGGGATAATTTTACAACACGCTTATCTATTGGTCCCATGGAATATACCGCCGTGTGGGATGATCTGATTGGACAACTGTTTGGCCAATCAGACATCGCCGCGATCTTACTGGGTTATCAAACACCTGCGACGTGACGCCATCTTATCTATGACATAATCAAACAGTGTACATGGTCTTCATCATATTAAGCTTCTTATAAACAAAGGAGCCCTTTATCATAATACCTTTATCTATGACATAATCAAACATACCAGTTGTCCGTTATCCATTTGCATAACTATACAACGTTACACTATCATATCTTTTTATAAACAAAGATTCTCTCTATCTTAATCACCATTATCTATGCATTGACAAAGACCAGGTAGTCTTTATGTCTAAAGCATTTTGTATGCCGTTACGTGTACATGTCCTTGACGACATTTACCTTAAAGATATTTACCAAGAAATAAAGTTATGGGAGGGGCAGGGCTGGGGTTAGGGGATGGTGGCACTCTTTTGTTAGTACTCATTGGACTCCTCAGTTTGAATGTCCCCCAGCTTTGGGCTAGGCTTTGGAAAGGGGAGGAACAGTCCAGGGCTTTGGTGGGGAGGGAGTGGGCTTTTGGAAGGGGGAGCCCACATACACGGAAAACCTAAACAATGTGGGGAAAGCCTAAATGGGCTATACATAGCCTAGGTCCCTTTAGAGGGTCCCCAAATGGGCTTTGGGGAAGGATAGCCTGAAAAAATAGGGTGCATACAGGGCAGGTAGGGTGAGGGGCGCCTAAAAATAACCTAGGCCTAGTGTGGAGAGGGGAGGGGAGAGGGGGCGGGGAGGCCTAATGGATTTGGTCGCAGGGGTCAATGACCCCGGTCATGGTCTGACCCCGGGGTCCTGGTAAAGAGGGTAGATCTCAACCTGACATACTACTGTGGTATGGTGGTGAAACCGCATCAGCGCAACATGAAGCGTAACAACAGAAACTACGTGTCATGACGATTTTCCAACATGCTGATATTAACAGTGAACACAGCTCATCGACATTCACGTTGATTAGTAGGAGGCGTCTCAATGATCTTACACCACACAACAGGTGTCTTTGCTCTTCAGCCAAACAACAAGCTAGCCCCAACAGCACACGGCTATACTCTGTGATGTAAAATATTGAACTGAGTCTAATAACGCTCCAGAGGATTAAATATCTTCTGTACTGCAGACCAGACCGAAGTCACAGCTACAGTTAAAACTAGAAGTCCTGTCACGAACTGTGTGCTTATCTAGGCTTACATGCGCGTAGGAATTGCGCGCAATTTCCATATCGAATGTCATCCAAAGCACGGCAGGTTCTCCTGGTTACTCATAGCAAACACAGGCAATGTTTCTGCCAATGGACCTCCGGCTTACCCGGAGGTCCATTGGCGGCTGAAACATTGCTTGTGCAAAGGCCATATTCACAGAACTTGATAGCCTTACTATGGTCATAAAGCGTAGATTAACGCGCAGATCGACGTGCTATTTGTGCGCATTTCATGACAGGACTTCTGGTTTTAACTGAATAACAAGCTACCTATCACAACAAACATCTTACCGGAGGGTCTTCAACCACTAGTTGATTTAATCTGTAACCACGTTGTTGCATTTGACTACAACAAGACTTCATGTGGTCCATTCAATACTTACACACCTGGGCGAGAAACGTTGGGTTTTTATTTTTTTTATAAGACCTTACGGTCTTATTATTAGCCACACGAGAGGCTATGCCAATCAAATACTGCTAGATTTCTTCCCCGCCAATGTGTTTCTGCATACTTACTCCCTGAAACAAATACAGAAGTCCATCTCGCCCAGTAATGAAACAAAACTCCATCTAAACTCATTCAGCCCCAATGTTCAAGGAGAGCAAGGTCAAAACCATCCGACTGACCGTCTTCTTCATATTGATATCTAACAAACTTATTCAAATATGATAGGTGAATTATGAAAACAATGAATAAGCCAAGATCTTCTATAAAGCAGCCCAACGCTTCGATTTTGCAAACAAGCTAGGGATCTGCGAATTGCCGATTTTGATCGAAATCGAATCGAACTGGTGAAAACGAATCAAATTTCGAATCGAACTTCGAATCGAATCACAGTTAATGGATCAAAAGAAGTTTTTTTTCTAAAATAATAACCCCGATTATTAAAAGACACACAGTTATGTAGCGTGCAGTTTTCGCCTCACCACTTCCCACACTATAAATTGAGATATAAACCAATGTACTAGCCATTGGTTGAAACTATTCGAATTGTGGCCTTTGTAGCGTCGAAACAGCAGCAATAAACATTTTTAAACGAACCTGGCTGATAAGTCTGATACCTCACTTTTATCACATGTTTTCTTGGTAAAATACTTGTCATTGGTCATAATGCATAATAAGTTGAAATGAACAGTTATAGCGGTAATAGTGTTTGTAGCAATGTAGCTACAACTGTTGTACAGTTGTAGCTACATCGCTACAAACTCTGTTACCGCTACAAGTCAGTTGCATTTCTACTCAGAACAATACCCAATAATATAAAATAATGTGATTAATTACAATCTGTAAATATTCACGGTTATGGTCGAGGTGTATTCGAAAATATTCGATTTTCCGATTTCAAATCGAATCGAATCGAATTTTGACATTCGAATCGAATTTCAAATCTAATTTCGAATTTTCGCTGGAGCCTAAGACAAGCTCTTCGATTATGCAACCAAGCTCTTCGATAAAGCAGCCAAGCGCCAAATACGTATCACGAGAGTTATGCATCAGGACCATACTACAGTCTGAACCGATCCTTTTGTTCAAGACATGTACAATGCGCAATGATATGAACCGAATCTATCCGTTGTAAAACTCTAGCGCCCATTACAACTATATCAGCATTTGAGACAGCTAAGTGCTTCTATAAAGTAGCCATATGATTCAATAAAACAGCCGGGCGCTTCGATAAGCCAACCGCGTTCATCAATTAAGCAGTCAAAAGCTTCAATAAAGCAGTCAATTGCTTCGATAAAGCAGCCAGGCGTCAAATACTCTTGGATGAGAAGGCCTCAGTTACCCCTGTACTACCAGCTGCCCCCCCCCCCCCCCCCCCCCCCATATTCCCACGTCCTTCTCTCCTCCCAACATTCGGAGACGAACTGCTTGATGACATCCCTTGTCCCATTCTTCCCAATCTCTCCCATTAGTATATTAGCCCTCTCCTTTGAGTCTCCCACTAACCATGTGTCCTTCATTCTCCCATCCCACTTCCCCATTATACTCCCAGTGAGTCTTATTCTATTAGACTGGTATTTTGGGCATTCTAGAAGAAAGTGTTCCAGGGTCTCCACCACGCCCAAATGACACATCTGGCACTTCTTTTCAGTTTTCCCCAATTTTTCCCCTCAGCTCCAGGGACCGCGACCTCAGCTTGAATAACAGCGACCCCTCCAATGGTTCCATCAAGGCACTCTTCGAAACCAGGCTTCTCTTTATCACACAGGCCACCCAAAGACCTCTTTGATTTGATCCCCCTCACGCCAATTACGGTTACCATCAACCATGACCCTTTCTCTGACGATTTTTCTACCCTGGTTTGCCCCAACGTCGAGGTCCGAGATCTCCATTGAGTAGTTCTCTATTAGCTCCACCCTGTCTTGATATTTGAGTTGAAAATTCTCAGGAACATTACTTTACACCATCGGCTGTCGGGGAGATTTACCAAGTAATTAAGATAACCGAGTTTCAATAAGTCTATCCTGTCCTTGATCCTCATCCACTCAAACTCACCCCTAATTGCTTCTAGTGCTGCGGCATTACTCGACCCCATCATCCATCGGCCTGCATCGTTCTGCAGGATTTCCAAACTCTTTACAGCCGTCTGGTTTAGGGGTACCACTTCCGTACCGTATGTTATACATGGCATACCCAACATTTCCCAAATGGTTTTCCCCACGAAAACCTTATTGAAACAGTTTCTCCCTATAAGTTTCATTTGGTTAAGGATTCGCTTCCCCTTCAGAATCAATTTATTTGTGAGGTTTCGGTAGATGCTTCTTCCTGTGATGTTTATATTTACCCCCAGATACGCGTAATTACCAGTCTCTCCTACAGACGTTGCTGCTACCTTTCGGAATACAGAACTCCCCTACTCTCCACCTTCGAGTGGGGTCCACTTTGCGGCCCACGGGTATAACTTTGCTCTTGCTTTCATTAAGTTCGAGTCTCCATTTGCTCCAATATTTCCCAACAATTCCCTGCATTTTCGCTAACCCCTCTTCTCTTTCTGACACTAGCCCCATATCGCCTGCAAAAAAATAGCCCTGGGATCTTCAAGTCCCCAACTGCTACCCCCCTCGTCGCTATGTAGGAATTAATCTCCTAAACCTTTGATGTACAATGCAAAAAGAATTGGCGAAAGGATACACCCTTGTTTTAGGCCTATCTCCATAGGTACACGTTTTGTTGTTATGTTTCCCAGGCTAAGTTCACTCTGTACATCTTTATATAATGCTTTCATAATTCCAACAAACTCGCCTCCCAAGCCCGGAACCTCAAACTTGTGCCACATATCCTTCCTCCATACTCTATCGTATGCCCTTTTAACATCCAAAAAGACCATAAACATCTTTTTCTTTTTTGCTGTCGCGGATTCTATCATTTGGGATAGCGTGAAAAAGATGGTCAGTGACTCTCCTCCCCTTCCTGAAGCCATTCTGGATCTCTCTCAAAAAACTCTTCCTTTCCAATGTTGCTACTGACAGAGATCCCTTGATAATTATCCAAAACGTCTTTTCCCCCTTTTTGTGAATACATGTCACTTTGCTTTCTGTCGAATCATTTGGGACCTCCAGTTTTTCGATGGCAAAATTGAATATGGTAGTTAGGCTTTCCAAGAGTTCCTCTCCCCCTTTTTTGATAAACTCGTTAGGAATTCCGTTCACCCCTCCCGCTTTTCCATTCCTTAATTTTCACCTTTCGCACCTCCTCCGTTTTAATTTCACTGCACACAAAGTTTTTCTCGACCTGGTTCGGATACTCCGGTGGGTTCCCCATGCCCCGTCGCTTATCGTTTACCTTTTCTCAGTTCTTGACTAGTTCTAATGCGATTTGATCTTGATCGTCTGTAACTATGCCATCTACTTTAATACTTTGTGGGTTACTTCCTTTGTTACGTTTATTCACCCATTTCCAAAATACATTCGAACTCGACCCCCTCCCACCCCCACCCCCACTGTCATTCTTATCGTCCTAATATGACTGCTCTTTCGCACTCTCCGATTATCGTCTTTAATCTTATTTACTTTATTTCGTGCTTGTTGGTATTCTTCCTTTGCTACTGTGAGCTCGTTGCTTTCCGCCCCCTTAAGTTTTCTACTTCTCCCGTATGCAGCACATTTAGTCTTTCTACCCTTTATGAACCTTTTCAGTTCTTCGTTCACTCTCTACCCAAGTTCCCGTGTTGGCACCCTAATCTTTCCTACACTTTCCTTCCCTGCTTCCACTAGGCTCGCAACCATGGCGTCGGCCATCTTCTGGACACTGCCCCCCATGTGTACGGGTGGGAAGCACTGTTTTCAATTTTTCTTCGAACTTCGCCCAGTCAGCATCCTTTTTGAGTTCCCAAATCTCATTGAAGCTTCTTCTACTTTTTACTAGGTTTTTGGGCCTAATCGTCACTGTAATCAAGTTGTGATCACTATCCCCCTCCATTTTATCACGAACTTTTAGCATCGAGACATCACCACACTTTGAACAGCTTCATATGCTGAAGCCTCACACATTTCGCCAAGATAAGGGCCGAATCTATCTGTTAGAAATCACAATTGCCCATTACAACGAAGGATATCAACTTTATTCGATTCCACGGGCACATTGATTGTGTCTAGTAAAATTGTTTGTTCCCTTTACTGAAAGCAAACAAACTAACACAACAGTCCAGTGATACATGCAGCGTGTAGAGCTTTACTGTCTCTATTTCACAACTGAAGGCGAGGCTCATTCCTTCCCGAATATTGTGTATGACCCATCGACGGTCCCATTCATTGTGGTCAATATGCAACCACAAATCAAAATATGTGTCAATCCAACTCTTTGCTCTAACTGCATGCCAGAACTGTCGGAAAGCACCCCCTTGTTTTGGCCCCTCCCTCTTCAGTCTTATAGGTCATAAGACATGTGGGGCTGCATTTACTTGGTGTTCTAATAACGTCCGACATGTCACGTGGCCTCACAAGGGTCAGAAATATAGCGACGGCATGACGCTTCCGGGCGTTGTGATGTATTAACAGTTCTCCAGAGAATGGGTAACAGCCCTTCATCTTATTGACGGATCTCGACTTCATCCCGAGCGTTTTTTAAGCTGTCGGGCTGCCATTCATCTCTGACAGTGCCCCACAAAATCATGTTAGGGTTGTATTCAGTTATATGATGATGGTGTTAATGTTGAATTCGTGCAGAGATCGATCTAAGATTATCTGCACGAAGATTGGTCGTGCCCCTTTCAGTTGAAAAACGTTCTATCTCCATTGCATTATAATCCGGACGTTTTCTCATCTCTGCGGTCGTATTTCGAAATGGCATTTCATACAAGGTCATCATTCGGAATTATTTAAAGCATCACATCGTTTCTGGCAGTGTTCGAAGGATACGAATTCAAGAACTCAACCTCGGAAAACTTCAACTTCGATTTTCTCAGAAATTCAAAAAAATGGACATACGATACAACAATTCTCGTGCGACGACGATGATCGTGTGCCTCTGTGTAAACCGACACCTATATGTATACACGCTGCATATCTGAGTACCGCCATTAGTCCTCTCTACGAGGAGCGGAAACTAACCACACATTTCCTTCACATGATCAATAGTTACTATCGTTCTGGAAAGTTTTCATCGATCGTTAAATGCATAACTCAAGGTCAATAGTCTGGAAGAAACAGGATGTATTTGATCTATTCTGGATGAAACGTTGTTACTGTTTCTAAATTGTGGGAGGTACTCCAGCAGTACGACCGCCGTGGACTGATCACTTTCCAAGAGTGAGCATTATTTCCACTGACGCAATACTATTAGTTTTCAAACACTAATTATAGGAATAATCATAAAAAACTGAATTAATGAAGCATCGGATTCAACCCCGGTGCGCCATTAAATAAACTTTACCTAATGGTGATTTTCATTACCTGGTAAAATCATGCGTGGACATAATTGCCCACGTGCGGATTACAACCTGCCCACGGCGATTGTACTGTAGGAGGGGGAGCGGGCGCTTAGTAAAACTACTATGCACACTGTATGAAAATAAACATGCAATGAGTCAACAAATGTTTTTGTTTAATTGATTATTTATCTTACAATATGCATATTAAGAGTACGTCATTGCCCAAATACATCGACCCTTGATGAAATGTATGTATCCTGCAATTGCTGTATACACGCGTGCATGGTTACGATTCATTAATGTAACTATTTACAGAAACTTGCCGGCTTTCGAAATGTGTTTGCGAGAGCCCATTGGCGTTTCTATATCCGAAAACGAGAACAATTCTCAGAAGAAAAATTAGTAAATTAGTAAATCACACTGCTCTTATACTTCTGTGTATGGACCATCGGAAGCATTTCAAAAATACGCAAAGACAGCACACAGTGTGAATAGTATATTGAAATCTGAAACTAAATGGCTAGTTAATCAAGCAATACGGATCGCGGTAGTTCAGTCGTTAGAGGATTGAAATTCAAACTGAAATGTCCATGATTCGTTCCAGAGCAATGGTAGCTGCGTTGTGTCCTTGGGCAAGGCACTTAATCCCGATTTCCTACGCGGGGACACATTGGCGCTGTGCACAAAGGCGTACTTCCCGTCGATGGTTCACTTTCCTTCAAACAATGCTAAGCATACTTATGCAGAGTAAGTACGGTCGGGAGTCTGACAGCTGCTAGCGGCTTCTCTGTGGTTTTCTCCTGGTTCTCCGGCTTCCCCCATCCTAAAACTTGTCCGACACGAGGGTACCCAGGCTGTCGAGAGTGTCGTTACGTCCAATCAAAAAATATAAAATCTATCATCTCCATTATTTTTATATAGAACATGTTGTATCAGAGTCTCGCCCTTGCTTCTAAGCCCATATCTCGACAAGTGGAATTACGCGCCTTATAGTTATGAGTTGGAAGATAAGTTTCCCATCAACATTATGTTTATGTACAAAATGTTGTATCAGAGTCTCGCTCTTGGCTCTAGGGCCATATCTCCACTCGTCGGGATATTACCTTAGAAATAAGAACGATACTCTGATACTCGTTTGTACATAAACATAATGATGATAATATATATTAACCCTTTATCTAACACGAAAAGCAGACGACACTTGCAAAAGAATTTCTTGAATAACTAATCTTTTGCATTTCTTGTCTCAAAAACATAGGTTATTACCCCTCGTTGGAACGCGCTCGTTCCAACGAGGGGTCATAACCTATGTTTTTGAGACAAAAAATGAAAATATAATGAAAATTAATTGGCGATTTTTGAGAATAGCGCTGGCCGGTTTTGGTCGTTACGTTGGGTAAAGGGTTAACTCTCAGGCTTTGGTGAGTGGATATTGCTAATTATTTTGTATTTTGACCCAGAATTTTTTTCTGCTTTTAACCTCTCAGCGTTTTTTCATATCATTTGTGGATAAAAGAATCCCCATTGATGAAACAAATGTTCCTCAAATAATCCACGTTTTAATTTAACGTTTTGCACAAAAATGGAAGAGTTGCGTCTTAAAGGCGCTGCGTCCATTGTATCATCGAAAGCAGAAAAAAATGTGTTCCGTATTAAATCTTGGGGAAATATGTTACCCTGATATGAAAAAGTGGGATATTTACCTTAGGTTTGTATTCCATTTATAAGACGGCTGTTCATGAGATAAAATCCGTTCACACCAACTAGCATTAGCATTATCACAAGTAATATAAGTAATTACAACTCTTATCCTAACTTTTTTTCTTTTCGCAGGTTATTGCCACTTCGATGGATTCGACGATGGTCACAACGGACAGTTCGTTACGTCGAAAGGCAACCCACTACCATGGGAACACTGGGCTTCAGGCCAACCGGAAGGCAATGTCGGAGAGGATTGTATTGCAGGAAAAAGCACTGACGATTACTTACTGAGAGATTTTCACTGTACTCAAAACGGTGATTCTTATCTGTGTCAGATTGACCTGTAATCTTTTGTTCATTTGTATTTAAGTGCATATTTAAATCCATAATACTCCAGTACTCAAGTTACTCACAGAATAAGCGACTGAATGTATATTGTAGCAGATTACTGACGTATCAAAATAGAAAAGAGTTTCGAAATTGACGCGGATCCATAGATTCCTGAATAATTCGAACCATATTTTGGGTAATTGTTGATCGCTCCCCAAGGCCTGAAAATAAGCAGTCTGACATTTGCAGAATGAGGTCCCCAGAGGGTGAATTTGCTGATGCTATCCCATACAGTGGGTCAATTTATCCTCTGAATACCTCTTTCTGGTTTGGTTTGAGACCCTGATTCAGCTTGTGGTTCACAGAGGGTAATTTTGGTGATGCTACCCTGCTGTGCACCAGTATTTTAAGCACATTAGTTATATGTAGCTATATGAATTTGGGGAAAATCTGTGAAGTAAAACATCGCACCAGACTCTTTTATATGTGCTTATGTTAGTACGAATCAATCATCTAAATGTATTCAAAACAAAAATTAAATGTCCAGTATATTTTCATCTGCTTTTATACAAATGAACAAACAGCCAGGGTGTAGTCGGCAATTAACTGAGGAAATGTTCCTGCAGACTAACGGCGAATGAAGAGCAAATGTATTCATGGGTCTATAACAATGTAGCTTGATAATGTTACGTAACTACGTAATGCGCTTAAGACATTTGATGCGAAGAACGCACCGAATGACACGAAGAATATTTCGTTCCTTGACTACCTCCCGGCGCCATCAGCACTGCAGATGGCGCACTCAAGGCACGATATATCCATATACATGAGATGAAAAATTACTGACAAAATAGAACGACAGTCACAAACCCGACAATCAAACAGGAAAAAGACGTTACCTTTATTCGAACAATAAAACCGTTGGATAAATGTTTGCTTTATTCCCCTAGTAGCAGCTGCTAGTATCGTGATAAATTTCCCCTGTATGGTTAAAACTGAAAGAATTTATTCCTACAGTAGAGACGGACTTGTTGACCTCTGATCTCTACAGCATTCGTGTTGTCGTTACCTGTCGTTTACGTTTGTGAGAGACATGATGAACCGGCGTTTATCAAACGCAGGCCGTCGCTTAAATGTTTAGTTTTACAATATATAGCACATTTCAACTGTGCCTAACAATAATAAAACGAACAACAATTAACAAAGAAAACACAAATTAAACCAATCGAACCCCTGCGTTGAAAAGCGTACAAGTTCGACTGTGAAAGGCGGGGGCATGATGATTGATGTTTCATTTTCCAAATTAGGAAAGTATGAATAAACAAATCCACGTGTTGTCTGTTCAGTTTATAAACCTCAAGCAGAATCGAAAACGAAAAAAAAAAACAAAAATAAACAACGAAAATCAAGAAGATAAACATTGTTCATTTAATAAAGTATTTTTGCCATTTTAGCTCGCTCAAGTCTGTAGTGGAATTATTTTTAGACAGACATGTATCACTGCACCTTGTTTATTTTTGGCAATTTTGCTTGTCGATCGAACTGGACCAGTGTGCTCCATACTTCTCGCAGTGTTTTGTAGCGAGTAACAGCACGATTTCGCCGCGACTGCCCTGTAAAAGATTTCTGGGATAAACAAAATCAACGTATAGTGTTTTCAAATAAAAAAAAATTATTCTACTCGCAGAATTGAGAATAAAACCGACTCTCCAGAGGCTCGTCGGTTTCATTCTTAATCTTACTCGCAGAATAATATTTTTATTTGAAAACACTATACGTTTATTCTATACGTATAATATGGTTATAATTTTGAAGACAAAACAATAATTACGTTCTAATCAAAATAACAGTTATACACTTCATTGATTCGAGATCACAGTTGAAGATCGACGAAACACTCAAATCGCGATGGCTGAGAAATTTTAGCTCTGCGCTTTAAACTGAACAGCCGTCAGTTCGACCCTGACCAGTGGTAACCGCGTTGTGTGTTGTAACCACGGACAAGACATTTAATCCCGATTGTCTGCGAGGCGGTGCACGGTGGCACTGTGCAGTATAGCTTAAGGCTCGTCCATGGTGAACGTGCCTTCAATCGCTTCTAACTCTGCTCGTACAGAGTTACTAAATTGGAGAGACTGCCAGTTGCGAGCCGATGCAGGATGATTCTCTCTGGGTACTCGCGCTTCCTCCTCCAGTAAAACTGTACCGACACGATTTGATTGTGGCTGTTCAAAGTTAAACTGCCTAAACATTGAGCCATTTCGATCGCATTGAATACTTAATTGCAGCGACGCTCCACGTTACGATATTTTGAGAATCGTAAAGCACGTAGTCTGATCGTGTAAGATATTTCTTGTTTTAATTTGTTTTCCAGTTTTGGTTTGGCGTTTTTGTTTTTTTATTAAAAAATGTTTTTATCTTTTCTAAGCTAAAATTGGAATCTGTGCAGTTCGTGTTTCTAAGTGTCTGCAGCTCTCTTTCTGGGAAAGAGTAGATCATTTACGCTCTACTAATAACCGTATGCTTAACTATTAACCTACTGAGTATTTTTAACCCTTTACCTAACATGAAAAGCAGACGACACTTGCAAAAAAAATTCTTGAATAACTAATTTTTTTCATTTTTTGTCTCAAAAACATAGGTTATGACCCCTCGTTGGAACGAGCTCGACGAGCTCGTTCCAACGAGGGGTCATAACCTATGTTTTTGAGACAAAAAATGAAAATATTTTGAGAATTAATTGGCGATTTTTGAGAATAGCGCTGGCCGGTTTTGGCCGTTACGTTGGGTAAAGGGTTAAAGATACTTTTTTATCAAATTCTTCCAAATTTAACTCCAGACATCAGTGCTGAAAAATCCATTCAATTTGCTAGCGGAAAATTAGGTTAAATGGTTATTTCAGTGTCTTGGGCAGGAACATCTGCCAGCAGCAATTAAGGAGTTAAACGCACGGCGTTATTAATAACTAAAGTCATTTGAAGCTGGTATCCGTTTGTCATCCACAGTAATGTACGGGCTATTGGTTAAACCTTGTATTTTCATAAATCCTTTATATTGTTTAGTGTTTGGAGGTTTTGATTTTCGATTATTCTGAAATTGTTGTCAACACAAAATTATTGTGATCAGAAAAGCAGACAGAGAATTGGGAACGGATCGCTGCGGTGGCGCATTCTGGAGCCCATACTATAAACTTTTACAATGTGTATTTTCTGGAATTAAATGGTTTGAAATGAACTATTAACATTTTCAAAGGTATGGCAATTTTCCAGTTGGCAAATTGCTCTTCCTTTTCAAATGCTAATGATTCTTATTAATCAGTTATATTAATAGATAGAAACTACAATTCTAGAAAATACAATTGTAAAAATTTTATAATATTGGCTACTGGTTAAATGCTCCCACCGCTATCTTAACCGACCACTTCATCCCCTGAGTCCTAATGTGTTCTATGTGCCAGTAAGCACATAGAACACATTGGAACTCAGGAGACGACTATAGAGTCTCTCCCAGTGAAAATGAAAAGCGAGAACATTGTATCCCAAATGTCGTTTTCATTAATTTGCTGTCTTCGGTTTTGTGTGGAAGTGATTTATTTAAATTCATGTTGCACTGCTGTGAATGTGTTGCGAACAGATTGCTATCCGATCGTGAAAGAGACCGCTTTGGTCACTGCATTACGGTACCTCGGGTATACAACCTATATGATGATATGTTTCCGCTTACCATTTTCCGACAAGATATATCAGCACCTCTCTTCCAACAGGAATGTGGGTTACATCACACAGGACAACCTTCGTGAACTGTGAAAGTGTTTTTCGCATTGGAGTGGAAATTCTGATGTGCGCTGTACAAAATTTGAAAAAATTATGCCCCACCCCGCCCACGTGAAACAATTGAAACAATATTATCTGTTTGCACTTCCTCCGCGGTGTAAGCCCATGGCTTTCAGTCAATATATGTTGTTGTGTGTGACAACTGCGAGACTGGGTAAACCATATTTCAGTCCACAAATGCTTAAGTTGTGTTTCCGAAGCGGGTGCCCCTAGTCTGTATGACCTATTGATTATACAATTGGATTGCTGAGACGATGCTTGCGAAAAACGTCTCAACTCAAAATGCTTGCCCGCCACCGATAAGATTGCGTCAAATCAATCAACGCGCAACTTTTTCCAATCGATGACGTTTGATGATGTGAAAGCTGTTACGCTGAGACTGTAGTCACAGCGTAACAGCTTTCACTTCATCAAATGTTATGGCTTATACCTAGCACTAAGTCTAGTCACACTGTATCAACTTTCCATTTTAAGTCAATAATAACTAAAAGCTATTCTAAATATTGGCCAGTGGAAGGAGGTACTAGATGGAGAAGTGGACAATAAAGGTAAAAGGGAGTTAGATAATGATCACAATGCGATTGCAGTTAGGACCATTGCCAAACACACCCAAGAAGTGATGTAAGGTTGGAGGAAATGTGGGAAGTCATACAGAATGTTGGCTGGGCGCAGTTCGAACAGATTCGTGAAATCAAATTTTGAGAATGTGCGTCGAGAAGTCAGTGTCCAAGAAATGGCAGATGTCACAATCACCAGCATGATAGAGGCAGGATTATATATATATTCGAAATATTCAACTTGTATTGCCACAACAGTTGTGCGCTCATCAACATATTCATTTGGCACAGACGTCAATGTAAATTTTTAAAACGGATCGATGATTGCGAGGCCTGGGAAAATTGAAAACCTTCGAGAAATTGTTTTTTTTTTGATGGCGTCGGTGGAGAACTTTTCTATATGTGATCAATGAACGTTCCAGCAATCCACTTGTATAAAGACCAATGGCGTCATTCCACAGACGTGCTACGCGATTACACAATGAGTTAAAACATGAAATCTTGTCAATATTAACTCTTTGAACACTCGTTTCCTGGAATGGTATCGCCTTTTTGGTCACTTACGTTGGGATGGGTCAGTCCAATATCAATATACAGGAAAGATAAAATAATAACTGCAGTCTGCAGGATGAAAAATGTAGTTTTTATTTGATCATAGCTCCGTGTATAAGCCTCTTATAATAAGACAAAAATGGTTCGAAATTATGCCTTGGACCGAAAAATCGGTCTTACGAGTTCAAAGAATTAAGGCGTTCTTGTAATATACTATCTGCAATTGTATACAAATCTAGGTCCATTTGGCCGAATAATTCTAGTCTTTGTTTCTCCCTCTTCAACAATCTTCCAACCCGAAAGCTAACCTTCAGGTTGAAAGATGGCTGCAGTAGAAGAAATGGGCCTTGCAGTAAGAGCGGTATGCACACCAAAAAGGGAGAGGGATATTGATAATTTGAATCATATACTAGGTTGCCAGATGTGTCAAAGGTATTGTATATATATCATTGCCCTGGTTCTCCTCTTTATCCATCAATCGCACTCAGTATATCCTCATGCTTACTGAAATGGCATTTATTTTGATGTATTTGTGTATTTTTGCCTCTTGAAATGACCGAACGATAGTAGATCCTGTACATCTTGGAAAGGGTAATGAAGGATTTTAAGCCTTTACTTAACGAATACACCACATCCACCCGTGTCATTTCCAAATTGAGCAGTTGAAAACAAAATCCTTCAACAAAACCATATCGTTGAGCTTGTTCCAATGAGGGGTCGCATCATATGGTTTTGTTGAAATATTTGGAAAAATTTGTAACAATAATATTTAACCCTTTTACCTAACATAAAAAGAAGACGACACTTGCAAAAAAAATTCTTGAATAACTAATTTGTTTCCATTTTTTGTCTCAAAAACATAGGTTATGACCCCTCGTTGGAACGAGCTCGTTCCAACGAGGAGTCATAACCTATGTTTTTGAGACAAAAATGAAAAAAATAATGAAAATTAACTGAAGATTTTTTAGAATTGCGCTGTCCGGTTTTGGCCGTTACGTTGGGTAAAGGGTTAAAATAATAAATTTCGATATCGTGTCCGTTAGTTAACCCTTTATCCAACGTAACGGCCAAAACCGGCCAGCGCTATTCTCAAAAATCGCCTATTAATTTTAATTATTTTTTTCATTTTTTGTCTCAAAAACATAGGTTATGACCCCTCATTGGAACGAGCTCGTTGCGCTCGTTCCAATGAGGGGTCATGACCTATGTTTTTGAGACAAAAAATGAAAAAAAATAGTTATTCAAGAATTTTTTTTGCAAGTGTCGTCTGCTTTTCATGTTAGGTAAAGGGTTAAAGAGTTGGTGAACATTTTGGTGATAAGGAATAATGGACACAGGATGTAATAAGAAAATGAATAGAAATGGGAGCAAGTTGTTGGACTTGACAAATGAGCTTGGTTTCAAGATTCTGAACATGGATGTGATGTGTTATGGGAAGCGGATCTATGAGAGAGAAATGATAGAAACACAATCGATTATATACTGTGAGGTACTGGCCAATGGAAGGGGATGATAGATAGAGATATGGACGATGAATGTAAAAGGGAGTTGGATAGTGATCACAATGCAATTACAGTTACGACCAGGGCCAAAAATACCGCAAAAAGCCGGGTAAGCTTGGAGGAAATGTAGGAAGTCATAAAGAATGCTGACTGGGCGCAGTTTGAATAGAAAAGTGACATCAAATCTTGAGTATGTACCTCGGGGAGTCAGAGTCCAAGAAATAGCAGAGGTAACAATCACCAACATGATAAAGGCAGGAAACAGGCATAGGAAAAGGGGGATGACCTGAAACACTCTATGAAGGTCATAATTGTCAAATGTACTGCAAAGAGAAGAAAACTCAGTTCGGGGTGGGAGGGACATCATGACAGTGTTGTATTTTCAGTGTTGAATAACATTCAATGAATTTGGATGGAATTTAAGGGCGTTATCAATTAAGAAAGACATGGAAATCATAACCGTCTTACCGCACACAGCAGTAAATACAGCACATATCAGTATAAAAGATAGCATACCACAAACAGCAGTACGGCAGACGGAATGCCGCACACAGCAGTATAAGAAATGTCATACCACACACAGCAGTATAACAGACGGAATACCGCACCCAGCAGTATTATAGATAGCATACCGCACACAGCAGTATAACAAACAGAATACCGCACACAGCAGTGTTAAGAAACAGAGGTGGACACACAGTCGAAATAAACGTCCGAAAAGTTTAACATTCAAAGTCACACTCATATTACTCCCAAACTAACACAGCAGTCACACTTAGAAACCAACCGAGCATCACTGTGAACAGTGTTCACTGACTGGATCTTGGCAACTGATCTTCACTGAATCAATTAACCCCAATTATACAACATCCCCCCTATGAATATTTACGGTTTGAATCCTGTCTGAACAGAGGCTTACATGTGAAAAGTACTTTGGGCCCTGAACTCAAAGAAAATTGACAGGAGTTTGTGCAATCCATAAGGAGGTAAAAACGTCTATTTACAAATGAAAATATTCAATGAAGCAAATAACCTCATCAAATATCTGATCTTTGTTGGGCGTTTAAAATGATATACGTACCAAAAGACATTTCACTGATCAAACAGGTAACTGATACCACAAATTGCTGAATAATTCAGTTCAGAAACACAGCATATCGAGACAAGACCTGGGCAGAATCAATAATAATTCACTGCGTTGGCTGTGCTGTGATACATTAAGAGTTGACACGAAGAACAGAAGTTTTGTTAAAAGCAAGTGCTTGTAGTGAGGCCGCATTTAAGAAGTGAAGAGTTGTGTAAAATAGAACCAGTAATCCATGTGTCTTGCAGAAGTGCGAAGTAACAATTTGCTGAGTTTTTACATGCAAACAAGTGAGCATTGGTGCAGAAAGCTATAATGCAGTTGTGGAATCATGTGAAGAACCATAAAATATGTACTACATGTATGAGCAGCTCAACAGTGAAGCGAATTACCTCACTGTCGAACTCATAAATTCCCAGAAAAGACAATAATTTAATCAAAAACATAATTACTCGTAATCAATGAAGCCAATAACCTCATCAATTATCATAATGTTCTCTTTTTTCCTTTGGCTTTTATTTTTACAACCGATTCCAAACATGATTTCTTTTAAAAAAGTAAGCGCAGCTTCAAGTTTACTTCAGTTAGCATCAGGATGCTCAAGTCCACCCACCCCGAGAAGATTGGATGATGTATCTGGAGGTAATCTGGTGTGATAAAAGGAAGCATTGTCCTTCCGCCCATTGCTCCGGCGCTGCTGCTTGGTTCTGGCTTCTGTTTGAGAAAACCGGATTAACTACACCATGTGGCCACAAACCTGTAGTTACTCAGAAGGCAGCTCAACACTATCACAACCATTATTGTAAATAACCCAACCATTATTGGGTTTACTCGAGTCTTCAGTTTCGCATACACTTTCATGGACTATTTCATCATCAAGAACACACGCAGTAAATGACCGCATGTCTGGTAAAGGTGAAATGTGTTAAAGTTGCTGGCGTTTAGGTAACTTATTTTTACTGACATAATTATTGCATTCTCCTCCAAGCCAAATGCAGCAAATGGCTGCATAAATGTTGAGGGTGAGGTGCTTTGAATCTTCCCGTGCCTAATTTCATGTATCGGATAATTTGCTGGCAGTGTAAACCTAAAATCCAGAGGTGAATGTGATACATGCGAAACTGAAGAATAAACTAGTTTAGGATCTTCCTGTGAAGAGTTAATACCACTTGGCTGGGTCGACATGGTTGAGTAGAATTGTGTTGGCACAGACAGTGGCAATTCGGAGCTGGTAACTGTATGCTGGGTAGTGTTTGTGTGTGGTGCTGAATTGAATATAGCTTCAGCATCCTTTAGTGTCATCATGAGACTGGCCAGTTTCTCACCAGCGTCTGTAAGCTGGGCTTGCACCAGTCTTAAATCCTCGCAAATTTTCTTTTTTCCGGATGGACAAGCTATCATCGACATTCGGATGTTTACTTGAATCGGCTTCGTCCAGTTGTTGTCAAGCTGTTCCTCTATTGCATGTTGTCCCTCGTTGAAATGAGGAGGTGTCCATACTTCAATGCACTATCTTCCCCCCATGGCCATACCGGTTACACCATTCTCCCAGCCCTCCATGTTTGCGTTTCTGGGTAAAATGTCTCGAATTCATATACATCTTGTGACATGCAAAAATCACCAACAGCAGTCTGCTTAAAAATAGAGAGATTAGTTACAATTTTAAAAAATAGTACAAAATATTTAACCCTTTACCTAACATGAAAAGCAGACGACACTTGTAAAAAATATTCTTGAACAACTAATTTTTTTCATTTTTGGTCTCAAAAACATAGGTTATGACCCCTCATTGGAACGAGCTCGACGAGCTCGTTCCAATGAGGGGTCATAACCTATGTTTTTGAGACGAAAAATGAAAAAATAATGAAAATTAATTGGCGATTTTTGAGAATAGCGCTGGCCGGTTTTGGCCGTTACGTTGGGTAAAGGGTTAAACAATCAACAGATAGAAAATTGATATAACCCATGAAAGCAATTAACCCTCAATAGGGTGTTAAATATGAACAGATTTTATTGTCGTGAATGAGAGCTAATAACCTTCAAATCACAACTCTTTGAATGGACATTTTCATAAAATGTTTAACCAAAGGAGCATTTTAATAAAATTAGAGGAATGATTTTCAATCGCCGAATTTCTTAAATTTCAGTCGGCGACGCCAGTGTTGTATTTTCAGTGTTGATTAACATTCAATGAATTTGGATGAAATTTAAGGGCGTTATCAATTTAGAAAGACATGGGAATCATAACAGTCTTACCGCACACAGCAGTAAATACTGCACATATCAGTATAAAAGATAGCATACCGCACACAGCAGTACAGCAGACGGAATACCGCACACAGCAGTATAACAGACGGAATACCGCACACAACAGTATTATAGATAGCATACCGCACACAACAGTATAACAGACAGAATACCGCACACAGCAGTGTTAAGAGACAGAGGTTGACACACAGTCGAAATAAACGTCCGAACAGTTTAACAACCAAAGTCACACTCAAATTGCTCCCAAACTAACACCTCAGTCACACTTAGAAACCAACCGAGCATTACTGTGAACACTGTTCACTGACTGGATCTTGGCAACTGATCTTCACTAAATCAATTAACCCCAATAATACAACAATAGCAATTGAAGAATATCAACACTCACGAAATAAAGTTATTAAAGTTGACAAGCCAACGAAGTGAAATTGCAATCTCATTTGGAACGACAAGAAAAAATTCTGGAAATGGGTGAATAAAAGTAATGTGGTACCAGACGTTCTCCAGTAGGCAGCCCCAATGTTCTTCAGGCGCCTTGGGAAATGACTTCAATCTCTTTGTTTATTTGGCGTACTTATACTTAGGAATTCGAACTGTTCACTTCGTAATTCGACACTTTCGGCTAACCTGCTTTGCAGAGACCTGAATCTTCAGTGTAAGTGACATTATCATGTAGGAAAATCACTACATTTGGCGTCGCCTACGAAAACATTTCGGGGATACCCCACATTTTTCTTAAATTTATTTTGAAATTGAAGTCACGAAATTTCGTGACAAATCATCGGACTTCATTCATCACTTTCGTTTCAAATGTTTATAATTGTCTCAGTTGTTTCACCAGTTATAGCTGGAGAAGCGACGTTTTAATGCTATTTTCCTGGAAAGTGATGAAAGTCGATGAAATGTTTTGGGATTATTGTAAATTTTAATTTTGATGTAAAAATGTTTTTCTCTGTTTATAACGGCAACGTTCAGTGTAATAATAATAATAACTCTTTGGCCAGCCGCTGATTTGTCGCGGTCCTCATAAGAGAAGGCCATCATTCCCCCTGCACCCCACCCCCTCTTCCCCTCCTCTCCTCCCAGCATTCAGATATAAACTGCTTAATAGTGTCCCTCACTTCCTCTTTTTCAATTTCTTCAATAAGCATTCCTACCCTCTCCCTCGTGTCCCCCTTCAGCCATCTATCCTTTGTTTCTTCACCCCACTTCTGCATTATTCTTCCAGTAAATTTTATTCTATGAGGTATATACTGTGGGCATTCCAAGAGAAAATGTTCCAGGGTCTCCACTACTCCAGAGTGGCACATTTGGCATCCCTTTTCCCCATCTCTCCCAATTTTCCCCCGAAGCTCCAGTGATCTTGATCTCAGTTTGAACAGCAGTGACCCTCCAAAGGTGCCATCTAGGTACTTCTCAAAAGCTGGCTTTTCTTTATACTGTAACCCCTGCAGTGATCTTTTCACGCTAACCCCTGCTCGCCAGTTTCGATTGCAATCTTCCATGACTCTGTGTTTGACAAA
Source organism: Pictodentalium vernedei (assembly GCA_031216915.1). NCBI lineage: Eukaryota > Metazoa > Mollusca > Scaphopoda > Dentaliida > Dentaliidae > Pictodentalium > Pictodentalium vernedei. The sequence continues at coordinate 174,556,108 of CM062297.1, forward strand.
CCTTTTGCCTTCTTTCATTCCTACTTCTATGTTTGTGACCTCTATAGAGTAATTGTCCATTAGTTCCCTCACATGTTTTGACCACCCCGTTTCTATATTAGAATTCCAAATGGTATCGAGCATCAATTTGCACCACCGGTTGTCAGGCAGGTTTCTCAAGTAGTTAAAGTAACACAGTTTTCCCAAATCTACCCTGTCCTTGATTTTCATCCACCCAAGCTCCCCCCTTACTGCTTCCAAAGCTGCAGCATTACTCGACCCTGTTATCCATCTGCCGGCATCATTTTGAGTATTTTCCAACTTCTTAGTAATGGTTTGGTTTAATGGAATCACGTCCGTGCCATACGTTATACTTGGTAAACCCACCCTCTCCCACAGTGTTTTCCCCACAAAGACCTTGTTGAAACTATTTTTCCCTAAAAGTTTTAGTTGGTTCAGAATTCTTTTCCCCTTCAGAATCAGTTTGGCTGAGTAATTTCTGTACACCCCTCTTCCCGTTATATTTATGCTTACCCCTAGATACTCATACTCTCCCGTTTCTCCTACAGTGATTTGTTTGCTTTCCCCTTCGGGGATTGAGAACTCCCCCACTCTCCATCTCTTCGTCATATCTACCTTGCGTCCAACGGGTATTACCTTGCTTTTATTTTCATTTAGTTCGAGCCGCCAAGTGTTCCCATATCTACCAACAATTTCCAGCAGTTTCTCTAGCCCCTGTTCAGTTCTAGACATTAACACCATGTCGTCTGCAAAGAATAAGCCTGGTATCTTTATGTCTCCAACATTTACCCCCTCCGCACTCTGAATTAGTTCGTCCCCTAAATCTTTAACATACAATGCAAACAAAATCGGCGAAAAGATACACCCCTGCTTGAGGCCTATATCCATAGGGACTCGTTTTGTAGTGATACTCCCTAGACTGAGTTGGCTTTGCACATCTGTATACAGTGCTTTCATGATTCCCACAAAGTCACCCCCCAGTCCGATGCCCTCGAGCTTTCGCCACATACCTTCCCTCCACACTCGGTCGTACGCTTTTTTCACATCTAGAAATGCCAGAAACATCTTTTTCTTTTCAGCCTTTGTTGATTCTATCAGTTGGGTGAGTGTAAATAGGTGATCAGTGACTCTTCGTCCTTTCCTGAAACCATTTTGAATTTCTCCTAAAAAACCTTTCTCTTCTATAACTTCCTCTAGTCTACCGTATATGACCTTACAGAATACTTTTCCGATGTTACTACTAACTGATATCCCCCTATAGTTATCTAGAACTTCCTTATCCCCCTTTTTGTGTATGAACGACACCTTACTTTCCCTCCACTCTCTGGGCACCTCTTGCTTTCGCAGAGCCAGGTTGAAAAGGTTTGTCAGGACTTCAATAAGTGCCTCCCCTCCATTTTTGAGGAATTCGTTCGGAATTTCATCAGTCCCTCCCGCTTTACCATTTTTTAATTTCGAGACCACGTTCCGCACTTCTTCTGCCGTTATTTCGCTACATACACGATTGGATAGGTTCTCCTCCACCAGTGTATTTCTTTTTGGTGGGGACCCACTGCCCCATCGCCTATCGTTTATCTTTTCCCAGTGCTTGACTAACTCTGAATCGATACGGCCTTTATCTTCTGTACTTTCCCCATCCACTTTGATACTCTGCACACTACTTTTCCCCTGTTTATTTACACAGTTCCAAAATACGTTTGAGCTCGAACCCCCCGTTTTCTTTATTGTTCTGGCAAGACTGCAATTGCGCTCCTTCCTATTATTATCCTTTATCTCATTCACCTTTTTCCGTGCCAGTTCATATTCTCCTTTCATTAGTCTCGTGTCATTGTTATCCACCCCTTTAAGCTTCCTACTTCTTCTGTAAGCAGCGCATTTTACCTTCCTTTCTTTTATAGCCTTTTTCAGTCCCTCGTTAACCCTGTATCCAAGCTCTCTCGTTGGGACCCTCACCCTTCCTATACACTCCTTCCCTGCCTCTGTTAGGCTATTTACTATGCCATCTGAAATACTCTGGACATTTGCATCCCTAGGTATACATTCAAGATTTGGTTTTAGTTTTTCCCGAAACTGCTTCCAGTCGGCTCCTTGTTTTAGTCCCCAAACTTCCTTGAAGGTATTTCTGTCTCTATTCGTCTTTTTGCCCATAATCTTAACTGTTATCAGGTTGTGATCACTACCCAAGTCATTTTTTCCCTCGTCATCTATTTCTACATCTATAACCTCCCTCCATACGCTAATGTCAGTGAGTATATAATCAATTATTGTTTTCTTATCGTTCCTCTCCCAGGTCCATTTACCCTTACATTTCGCATCCCTGTTCAGGATCTTTAAACCAAGCTCTTTTGATAGGTCCAACATCTTCCTCCCATTCGTGTTAATTTTCCTATCACCTCCCTGTATGCCGTCCTCCTTATCCCCGATGTGCCCATTGAAGTCCCCCATTAGGACAATACTGAACCCTCTGCTCCCAAGCTCTGTGATATTCGATCTAAGAGTTGTATATATTGAATCATTCCACTCGGGCTTACTTCCTTCCACTGCTAAGTATACAACACCAACGGCAACACTCCTGCTTCCTAACTTGATTTTTGCCCAGACTATTTCGTTGGATACTGGAATCTGAGTCCTTGCTTCTGTGAGATCTGTAATCAATGAGGGCTGTAATTCCTCTTTAGCGTAGATGCCAACACCCCCACCCCGTTTCTGACCCTCAGTTCGCCCAGCTCCTATCCACACGCAACCCTTCATCTGATCAACCCGCTCATCCCGTCGTATCCACGTCTCACTTAGACCCATTATATCGAAGTCTCCTTCGTCCATCATTGTTGAAATTTCGCTTACTTTCTTGTGCAGACCCTGGATGTTGCAGTACCCAAACTTAATGAATCTTTGTTTTTTTGTCATCACTGGCACATTATTATAACCCTGGTATGTCCCTGTATTGTGCATGTTTGTTGTTCTTCCTATGTTCCCAGCATCTGTGCCACTCTGGGTTACCGGCTGTGGTCCCCTACCCCCATTTTCTCCAAAAAAGGCCCAGCCACCTGTAAGATTTTTTGGCCCAACAGGTCTGTACCCATCCTACTTAAATGCAATCCGTCTCGCCCATACAACTCTCCTTGTCCCCAGAATGAATCCCAGTGGTCAATGAAATGTACTCCCAAGTCTTTGCAGTGCTCTCCCAGCTCCTCGTTTAGTGCCATAATCCGCGAGTTCCTCTCATTCCCACCACCCATAACGGGGAGCACCCCTGAAACGATGATCCGAGCATTCCTGCTAAGTAGCTTACTAATTAGGTCCTTGTATGTGTCCACCAAACGAACTGATTTCCTCTCCCTGATGTTATTGGACCCCACATGTAATACCACTACCGGATCAGGCCCCGACCCAGCTACAATACCGTCCACTCTATCCCTCAGGTCCTCCACTTTAGCCCCCGGAAAGCACAGAACTGTTCTATTTTTACTGTCCGGACCACAGACAACCTTGTCGATCCCCCGAACTATGCTACTTCCCGCAACCACCAAATTACTTTTGGACCTCGCCCTATTTATCTCCTCTAGTCTCCTATTGTTTACAGCGTCCTCTTCCTCTCCAACAGCCCCACTCGGAATCAATATCGGTATCGGTATCTTTGACCTAGGATTACTCCTATCCTTGTCCCTCCGTCTCTTTCCAGGTCCTGAGCTACCTGGACTACTCCCCTGGTCTTCCCCCGGATCCCTCCTCCTTTTTCCTGGCCTAGACCCCAAGCTACTATCTGTTGCAACTACCTCCATCTCCTCCTCTGTCTCTTCCGAATCGAGCACATCAAATCTGTTTCTGGTGCTGCACTCCCCACTGCCTTTGGACTTTACACCCCTATCTACCTGCTTCTCTGGCCCCCCTTTCCTGCCACTTTTGGTAGTCCACGCCAAACGCTTTACAGCATTGCTCCGGCCTGGGCCCCCCTCATCTGTCCTACGTACTTTTCTAGCAGCCCCCACCTCATCACCTACCTCATTCACATCAAAGGTTCTGCCCCCATGTTTCCTCTTGGAACCACCGACAACCTTCCATCCTTCTCGGAAAGCCACTTTCACAGGCGTAACTCCAGACAGCCCCGCCCTACCAAGTTTTCCCTTCAGCTCAGCAATCTCCCCCTCAAACTTAACAATTGTCTCAAGTAGGCGGAGGATTTCCTGACAGTTTGCACATACCTCTCCATATCCCATCGAGCGACAGTCCCCATACATCATAGAACACTGTTTACAAACTTCAAGCCCAATATCGCCATCGGTGGCCCCACCAACCCGGCTCTGACCGACACCACCAGTGACCTCTGTCTGCACACCAATACTTACTCCGTTGGCACCGTTGACCTGGACCGCGATATTACACGTATTTACCTCCATACTTACCTCCGTCTGAACAGACTTGCTCGCCATCATCAAGACAAAATTACGCGATCGGACAGGGAAAATTGTAAACACGCGACAAAAGGCAACACGACGAACCGTTCGACAACTTAGCGCTCACAGTTTTATTTAAGGCCTCCTAACTTTGTCCCAGTTACTATACTAAACTAACTCCCCACAAAGTTGAATAAAATAACCTGAAAATAAAATATATATGATTAGTAAACAATAAAAATACTTAATTTCGATTCGTAACCAAGGAGACTTCTTCTGTATACTTGCGGATCGAGACAATCCAACCAGTGTAACCGGTAGGTGAGGATTAGCAAACTGACTTCACTTCAATTTGCTCACCATGATTCAAATACACACCGATATTGCACCGTGGAATAATAATGCCTGCTTGGGCTATGCCGTCCCATTGGGCTATGCCGTCTCCTTACAATATGCATGTTTTTTTACAACTTGCCACTGTTATAGTTACACAATTTTCTTTTTTTTGGAAAACATCTAAATACATTTATATTTGTAACTACACTATATGTGCATGTATATTGTGAATAAAATATTGTGTTGTATTGTATTGTATGCCTGCATTAACTATTGTCCAGTCACAACGGGTAAACTGAGTATTTTTCTTTAATATGACTATGCCATTATATATATTTCTTGCAAAATTTTGCAACTTTTGAAAGTTTCAAAATATTGTAAATTCAAAAATCAGTCTCAGTATCTCCAAAACTGCACTTGTTACAAACATTTTTTTCTGTATAATATTACATGCACAACAACTTACAATTAATTCATACACAGCAAGTCATTTAACTTTCTATTATCTATTCAGGTTATTAGACTAGTGAGCTTGAGATCAATTCACTTATTCACTGTTATCTGGCTGGCAGTTACCTTGTTCAAACATCGCCTTGATTGCCATTGTATGTTAAAATACAGCTACTGCCAAATCACAATTGTGCACTTGTTGAAAAATGCACTTTCTTTTATTTTCTCTTTAAACACTTTTTTAAATATGGGTCGAATGAATATACAAACCGCAGATACAGAGGAATTCCAGAAACTGAAATCTATTTGTGAACGATCTGCACGTGAATTAGTGAAATGCAGAAAACGAAAGGGATTTCTGGAATTACATGATTTACTGGAGAAAACCAGTTGAACTCATCATGATTGGTCTCTGTTGTTGGCAGAAGGCAGCATAACCATGCGATTGCCGACTAGCCGGGCACCGTATCAACATGGAGTATCCACCGTAGGAGCGTGCACCCAAACTCCAGCTTCAGGAGAGGGGAGAACACCAAATGTGACAAACGACCACTGGTATGAAGTGGTACAGCTTCTCAGAGAGGAAGTAAAGGACCTGGAAATGAAGTTGAAGACCCTAGAGGGAATGTGTGAAAAGAACTACTGGATGGCGGTGGGTGATTCTAATAGAAAGTGGGAAGTATTTGTGAACGAACGCTACGTTTCACATGAAAAACACGAGAACGAGCTCCATAGGGTCAACAAACAGGGGGAGAGGGGGGGGGGGGGGCAAAAGATGGACGTTTACGTAAAAGGTACTCCATTCTGCAAGAGAAGAACGTCGATGAAATTCGGCGATTACAAGAACAATGGAAGCTCAAATACGATGAACTGAAAAGAGACTGCTTAAAATATAAGCATTTCCTTCAAGAGTTCTCTGCAATAAATAATAAGATGACAACAGCCCTTGACGACCAAATCTGGAAACCACTGGAAGAGGATAGTTCCACATCTGCTAAACTAACAATTACACAGGACTTGGCAGGGAAACTGGATAGAAAAATATAGCTTTGTAATCAGTTGCATGCAATCAGTGATGAGCTGGTGACGGTTAACAGGGGTGTCTGTATTTCAACCAGTGATCAAATATCCATGAAAACAGAATTCGAACGATGATGTTGTTTGTTTAATTCAGTGGCAGAAGAAGTGACCCAACACTACGAACTTTACATATCTGACGACAAAAGTACCACACCAGCATACGAAAATATTGTAAAATCTGGTCCTGACAACTGTATTCAATTTATATCATCCATAGACATCAGCGACAAAGCTCTGCAACCAGAACACAGAGTGAACGTCCACGGCAAGCTGCCTGATGACACAGAGGGAGCTCGGAGGGCCGACGTTGACAGCCTGTCAGAACCGTCTTTATTCCGGCAGCCCATACAGAGAAATGAATATAACAGTAATAATAAAAATGGTGTGTGCAGCGAACATACATATGTCAAAGACAATGAACATGTTTTGCCGGACGAACCGGTCATGGATGCCGCTATCAAGACTCCGATTGATAACAACGAGATAATTTCAACCGCCCACGGTTACTTTCAACGGAACACCCTTGATGGTACATACGAGGAACCCAGCCAACCACATGGAAAAGCGTCTGAAGTCACTTCCAGTAAACGCACAGATAGGGCCCTTTCCGCAACTGACAACAAAAGAAAGGTAACGCCGAGAAAACGAAAACGTAACAAAAGAAAACACCTTTTAGTTAAGGAAGACAGACGGGTAAATGATCAAACGCAATTCCCAAAGGGACAACTGAACAGAACCTACATGTCAAATAAAACTACACCTCGACAGATACCATTTATTGGTGAAAAGCAACAACACCATGTTCCACAGTATCGAAAACCCAGTACACGGACAGTTTTCGGGACATACGATCCAGCTGTGCGAAATATATTTTGTGAGCCGCCACCTTCACGGTTTTTGGGTAATAAACACAGTGATGATGGACGACGGATTCATGGAGCTTTGTTCCAGCCAATCAAGCAGTTACCATGTTCGAACTTTGTACTGCCACATGCAAGACAATTTCCAGTTTCTGGAAATCTATACAGCTCTGGTCAATCAAATCCATCGACGTATACGTTTGCCAATGGCCACAAATTTATGAATGGCTCCGTGCATTTGATACATGCATTAGTTCCGACGTCTGTAATTGGACCACTGCTTCAGCTGACACCCAGTCCGTCTCCAATGTTCTATCTGATAAACACACCAGTATATTTTAAATAACCATTTACATGGATCATTTGTTGCACATTTGACCGGTACGCATCAATGTACAGTGCAAGTGAATCAGACTGTTCAGAAGCTGGACCATCTGCCGAGAAATTATTACGATTTTTCTAAATTATATATATTTAAATCATCGTTAACTGGAGGTCAGAGCTTTAGGTTAACGGTGGTTTCTTATCAAAAAGTCATTCATGTTGATTTTTCATCAGTGAAAATTGAAGGTTACATCTTTAGATTTTCACTGCTTTCATATGAAGGAGATTTTCTGGTTTCTGAAAGAAAAACTACACTGTGTGATGTACAGCAACACCTAGGCAAATGACAATTCAGATATGTATGAATATGTACAAAAGTGTTCCAGCACTAGGACACAAAAAGTCTCTTCTTTTATCTGTATATGTTCCTAAACCTCAGAATGCACGTTTTGTTTGTTTGTACATGTACATGCAATACTGCAAATATTTTATCACCGCTAATCTTGTTGCTCAAAAGAGTATCTATGCAGCACGACGTTGATTAATTGCATAGGTATGCTTAAGATTAGCGTTTTATGTACAAGCACACTGCAGCTGATGTATTAACGATTTTGGTGGATGTCTTTCGAAGTCTCAAAATCCGTGTACTTTTGCAAATTGAACTTTACCGTTAGAAGAATGGGGATCAAAGTGATAATCTTTGAAAACCATATTGTACAGATTTTAACATGCTAGTAACTCAATTTGCAACAACGAGTACATACATTTTAATTGTAATTATCAAAATGCAAAAATGTAAATAGACTTTTAAATCTCTTAACAATTTTAATGACTTTTCAGTAACTGCTCGATGGCTTATAAGGGATATTTGGGATAGGTATGTCTTGCGGTACAGGTAATAGTATCCTCAGATAAGTATCCTATAAAAGTTATCCTCGGTAGGTATCCTCAAATAATACAATACCTTAGAAGATGTATCTTCAGTTCTCCCTGGTACTGGGTGGCCTTAGCATAAGTCTGCTTGGTGCCAATTCGGAACATCTTCTCTGGTCAATAGTTCGAACGTGAATGATGGCAAAGCCCTGCTTTGCCTAATGTCATGTACCTCTGACGGACGTGTTTGAAAACACCACCCCAGTTCAGCAAATTTTGATGGATTTTTTTATTCTTGGTTGCGGTTTCTGTTTGCTTCCTATAGGATTATAGGTTAAAGTTGGGAAACTTAGAAAATTAGTATAGAAAGTAATGGAAAAGAAACATAATGGGAATGCATTAATCTGATTGGTTGATTAACTTCGATCTGATTGGTCAGTTTGGCGAGCAAACTGCAATCTTGATCCTTAAATTGTAGGGAGTCATTTTTTTAAAAATATAAGAAATGTATTCTGTGAGCGGAATAAAAATGAATGAAATGTTATATATTGCGTTTTTTTATCAACTACTCAACAGAAGTACCCCTAGTATCCTCAGATAAGTATCCTATAAAAGGTATCCTCGATAGGTATCTTCAAATAATACAATACCTGGGCTATAGGTATCCTCAAATACTGAAATGAGTCGAAGAATCGTTCGAGGAATCACTCAAACGAGCAATTGCTCGATAGCTCATTTGCTCGATGGGATTCGAGTCGTTCGAGCAGTATGTCGAGTCACTCGATCGAGCAATTGCTCTAAGGCTCATTTGCTTGATGGGATTCGAGTCATTCGAGCAATGACTTTTCAGTAACTGCTCGATGGCTTATAAGGGATATTTGGGATAGGTATGTCTTGTGGTACAGGTAATAGTATCCTCAGATAAGTATCCTATAGAGGTATCCTCGATAGATATCCTCAAATAATACAATACCTGGGCCATAGGTATCCTCAAATACTGAAATGAGTCGAAGAGTCGTTCGAGGAGTCGCTCGAACAAGCAATTGCTCGATAGCTCATTTGCTCGCTGGGATTAGAGTCGTTCGAGCAATATGTCGAGTCACTCGATCGAGCAATTGCTCTAAGGCTCATTTGCTCGATGAGATTAGAGTCATTTGAGCAATGGTTTATCAGTAACTGCTCGATTGCTTATTGGGTTTGGGAATGCTTTTGATATACACAAGGGAGATAACTGCATTATGGGAAATCAGGCACTGGTAATTATAAGACTTGGACGAGAGAACCAGAGATAGTTTGGACTGGATAGACTGTTAGTAATAGAGAAACATATGCAATAGGCATTAAAAATGTGACTCTGGGAAAATCAGACCCTGTACTCCTATTCAATAGAACATACCCCCTGTACCCCTTGGTACTATAGCATAACGTGTTATTTTTATGTGCCCAAAATGGGTCTTCACATGTCCGTTTGGGTGGTTTTGTGGATATTTTGGTGGTCTGTAAGGGTAGTCGGGTCTATTTGGGTAATTAGATATACTCTAGTTCAATCGAACACACCCCAGGGGACCCCTTGGTGCTATAGCACTACGTGCTACTATTATAAGCCAAAAGAATGGCGGTCCTAAATAGGGTTCTAAATGAATTCGAAATAGTAAAACTTGTCGGGTTGTTTGTGGTAATTCTACGAATCGGGAAATACTCCTATTCAATCGAATATACCCTCCGAACATACCCCTGTCCTATTATAGGACTTTGGGTAACATAGCACTCACGTGCTACCATAGAAACCAAGATGACGGCCTCCAGTATACACATTGGACGACGGAAACACGTATCACCCTAACAACACGCGGTGCGCATGCGTACTACCACCATGTATCACTATGGGGATGACGTCACAACATGGCCGCTCACGCAGATTACCATGACAACACAACATGGCGCCACTAGGTCACGTGACTATGACGTCACATAAGATCCCCCGATGAGATCCCCCAAATGAGGCCCCAAACGTGCAAGACATTCTGCTCACATCTTTTAACATGCCACTATTGGCCAACGGTACTCTCCCAGAGAACAAGAATAATTTTAGGGTTGTCACATCACTCCACAAAGATGTTCACTATGTACATGTCAAAATTTACAATATTACGTTGTACCCTGCCAAAGATCTGCATGACTAATTTATGAAGATGATAAATAACTCGTTGATGCTGGATGGGTGAGAGACCCCCCCCCCCCCTCGCCCCCCCCCCCCCCACCTCGCCCCACCTCGCCCCCCCCCCCTCCCCGGTTTTCGACAGGGGTGCTTTCTGAAACGATCCAGCCCTGGTAGGGTGAAACGATCCAGCCGTGGTAGGGTCGGTAAATAAGTTTCGGCTTGGTTCAGTAGATTGGGACCGCTGGTAGTGGCCGTGGAAGAGTTAAATGTTATTACTTGCCTTCGAGGAGGAGTTAAATGATAATTCTCAGAGACGGGTAATTCAAACCTCACTAGCTGCACGGATTCCCTTTCCCATAGCGATATTTACGTGAAGAATGTATCGCTTGAATGCGCCTTCGTGTACAAAAATCGTTTCTGAATGATTAGACTTGGGATTTTGTGAAGGCAGCTGGAGGTAACATTTAGTTATATTTATTTGGAAAAATATTATTGCTTTGATGTCTTGCTAGTCGGATTTTGGAAGGATTATGGAATCTCCTCTCTCGGCGGATCCGGTGAGTCTGTAGGCGAATTTACTATATTTTTCTTGCTTTTTTGAATATTCTGTGCTTGAGAATTGTGCGACACGACTGAGATTTTCTTAGATGGGTCGCACACTTCTGAGCCAGTAACAGACCCAACCGGGTGGGCCGAGGGCAAAGTAGTCCGAACCTACCCTAGTTTTGACTGGCCGAGACACTGCCCCCTCTACCTTAGGCAATCTTTGGCAACATTATAGTGGAATTGTAGAGATCATGTCATAGTCGAAACTAGTACATTATGGACGGATCACTTTAATGGGGGACACACTTTGGTTGTAGGTGGGGAGAGACTTTTGCCCCTCCCCACCCGTGATGTACAGGAGGAGTTAAGTTTTATAAGCGTTTTAGCTTGAACATGGTTAGGATTGGGATCCGGTTTATGAAAGCCAGCCCACCTCAGTAGAGGTCTGCACTGGATAAAATAGTTATTGATTGGGATCCGATTTATGTAGGCCAGCTCACATCCGTAGAGGTCTGAACTGGTGAACATCTGCTTGAGCATGAGGGGGTCAAATGCGCCCCTGTGGGGTTAAATAATAGGATAGGCATGAAAACTAACAAGCATATTCTCTAGAATTTCTTTTCTTTTGTTGGTTTTCCGGAAAACCGAACCGCCCACCCAAGCAAAAGCCTTTCTGAAGGGTTTTACTGCGCCTGTGTTTAAACTGATCAAAGTGTGTTTGTGGTGGGGCCTGGTCAAGTTGCTCGTTACTTAGTCTACCCGGTGTGACAGGAATGGAAGTCCGCAGGAAAATTAGTCCCTCTGGACTATCATTCCGCGGAATTATAGTCCTAGGTCTAACATTTCTAGGAATAGTAGTCCGCCGGACTACTATTCCTAGAAATGTTAGACCTAGGACTATAATTCCGCGGATTAATAGTCCAGAGGGACTAACGTTCCTACGGACTTCCATTCCTTTTACACCGGCAAAGGGGCGAATACGTAATGTTCTTATTGTCACAATTTCTCACTTATTGACTCGTCCACTGGATGAGTCAATCGGGGACAATGTGACAATGAGAACGCAACATACATTAGATGAACTTTATTCATGTGTTACAGGTACGATAATTTATGTTATTTTCTGACTCAACAGGCTACGCGACTGATTCCCTAAGAATAATCAAAGTGAAGTTAGGTTGAACCCGGATGAGATATTTACAGACAAAGCGTTTTGTGGTGAGTGGGATCGTACAAACAATTGATGATTTTTCAAAAGATCAGGATAGTGTTATTTATTATTACATATGTTGTTAACACACAGAAAACCGATCCGAAATCGAGGTTTGTTCCTGAAAACGAAACGAACCCGAATCTGAAAAATCAATACCTTTCATCTCTAAGAAACGTCAACAACTGTCTCAGAAATAAAACTCTCTCAATATTTGTTTTAAACAGTTTTGTAGTGTTAAACGTCATATGGAATCTTTTCCCGACATTTCTCGCTAATAGTATATCATCTGAAATGTAGAATCATTTCTAGTTGTATAAGATACACACTCACTTCAGCATGAAGTAACGTCATATCGCATTGAATGATGGGTTTCACCTGGGTTGTTACGGTGACGCTTCTGGGAGACCATCTTGTGATTTCATTAACGCCGTGATTTAATGAATGTTAGGATGAAGCACGTTTCTGTCGTCTATTTTTTTTCTGGTGAATGCCGCAATGTTTAATATCCAGAGTGTCATAATTCGTCGTAGCCTCGAGGACGAATGAGTTGGTACATTCTCAGTTCGAATACTGAGAAGCTCTTTGTGGGTTCAAATTATTCCCGACCACTTATTTCTGCCTACATCAGCCTCTAGTCTTTCCACATCTGGATCATTTGAAGCTGCTATCTTGTCATGAAGTGCACTCGAACGGTATGAACAGGACGTAGTTTAATAGACTGCAATTTGTTGCGATGGGTTTCATTCTATTGAAGCTTTACATAATCCGAATAGCAGACATTTGCCAAACAAATTTCTTTAATATCTAAAAAATGTAATTGTTGTCTCAAAGCATAGCTCATGACCCCTCACTGGAAAGAGATCGCTGAGCACATTACAATAAGAGTCATAAGCTATTCCTTTGAGACAAAAATGAAAACAATAATAAAATTTGGGTGGCAGTTTTCTTATGAATTGCGCCTAGCGAGAGAACTGTTGCGACGGTCAGCGTAAATGTTGCTCTATTTTGATTTGGGAATGTCCATTGGTAATTGTAAACCACAACATCATTATACTATACCATCCTGTGGTTTCTTCTGAATACTTCCTTTAGATATGACGCACAGCAGTGCTCTCCGTCAGCAAACACAACAAGGTTAAGAGCCTTTTAAGTAGTCAGCGTGAAATTAATTTGGATTTTCCTAAAGGGAAAATCTATTTGTTATTGCATTGATTATTTTTTTTTTTTTTTTTTTTTTTTATTATTATTATTCTTCCACACTTTTATTTTCACTATTTCTCGAAAACGCTCTTGACGATGTTTTTTAAAGTTTCTGTACTTGTAAAGGGTCAGAAGTTGTAAGCCCTCGTCATATTCCCATTTTTCTGAAAATGTTATAGTTAACCCTTTATGCCAAAAAACACAAAAATATTCGACAGCCCATATCTTTGGACTGGAAAGGGCGATTGACTTGAAATTTTCGCCGACATGTCTGCAATACACCCCTCTATCAGCATATGGTACAAAAACATATGCAGTTAACACTTTTCTGCCAAAATAATTTTCGAAACGAAAAAAAAATTCAAAATTTAACCATTTTTGAACTCAATCTTGGGATAGGGATATGCTGAACCATCCAAAATGGCTCGAAAATGAAGATTGTATCACCGAGTTGTAAAAACCATCGAAAAACTTTCGATTCGAATTTCAGACAATCCAAAATGGCCGCCGAAAAATCGTATTTTTATTTTTGGTTATTTATGCGTTTCAGGCCATTTGGAGACGAAAAAAAATTTTTTTTTGCACCAGAAAAATTTTCGATTTGGACTTAGAAATTTTCGACCAAAAGTCGGAAATTTTTGTTACGACCTGGCTACTTTGCCGTCACAGTACTCAACAAGGGGGACGATTTGAAAGCTTCTAAGGGTAGAAATGTTGAAGTCACAGTGTACATGAACAGATGTTGTCTTTTGGAATTGGAGTTGTTCTTCGTTTGGCTTCTGCTAGCAGTCAAACATGGATTCGGGACACTGTGACCAAAAATTGAAAACAATTTTCTTGTGTTTTTTTTTACTTTATTATGTCTAGGTTCATGAGTTCTCATAAATAAAAACTATCAATGGCGGCCATGAGTCCTAATAAATAAAACCATCGGTATTTGGGGCAAAATGTTTCTTGTTGGGCAAAAACGCCCAAAAATGCCCAAACATTTATAGGCCAATATCTCATGAAGGAAAAATGCTATCGACTTATTTCCTCGGCAGACTTGTCAGAACTACTCTTGTCTAAAACAAACATAATTGGTATTTTTTTCCATTTTTTATGTTTTCTGCCAAAATTTTTCACAAAACAAAGTTATCTCGAAAATCGGCCATTTTGGATTGAAATATCGAGATTTAAATATAATGAGCCCTCCAAAAGGGATCCAAATTGAAGGCAGTAAGACCGCTTTATAAGAAAAATCGAAAGAATTTCGTTTCGATTTTTCGTTAATCCAAAAAGGCGGTCGTTAAAAAAAAAAATTGCGTTTTTTATGCGTTTCGTTCAATTTTGAGACAAAAATTTTTTTTTTTTTTTTTACAATGAAAATTTTCGGTCCGCTTCGGACTGAATTTTTCGACCAAAAGTCAAAACCTTTTGTTACTACCGGACTACTTTGTCGTCAGAGTACTCAACAACGGGGATGATTTGAAAGCTTCTAAGGTTAGAAATGTTGAAATCACAGTGTACATGAACAGTTATCGTCTTTTGGAATTAGAGTTGTTCTTCATTTGGCTTCTGCTAGCAGTCAAACATGGCTTCGGGACACTGTGACCAAAAATTGCAAACAATTTTCTTGTGTTTTTTTTTTTACTTTATTATGTCTAGATTCATTAGTTTGATAAATAAAACTATCCGCATATTGCGGAAAATGTTTTTCCAGCCAAAACCGCCCAAATATGCGTGAGCTGATATCTTTGGACTGGAAGGGGCGATTGACATGAACTATTCACAGGAATGACTGTAATACACTTCTTTATTCATCAAGGGCACAAAATGGTAGTTGGTTAACACCTTTCTGCCAAAACATTTCACAAAACCGAAAAAAATTCAAATTTTTATTTGGTATCGAGCCCCCTTAGGACTTGCTGAGTAGAACAGTGAGTAAAAGCACTAAGGAAAATCCTGTGTATTGTTCCGAAGGTACAATCACTTCCTCTAGTTAATAATTTTATCTCCAGGTTTTTCTCCTCTGTGCCATGTTGGGAGCATAACTTCCCCAACCCTTCTATTTGAACTGAATCATAGACAGAAGAAACGAGATTTTCTGGATTTCTGCCAAAAATAGAGGATATCTAAGCAAGCGCTCCTGAAAAATAAAACTTTCAGATCCACACTAATAATAATACTAATTCCCGAGTTCACTAAAATAACGTAGGTTTTTTCTTTATTATATGCTACGTGAGATTTTAGTGTGCAATATTCAGCCCAATTCGACTGCAAACAGTTTAAAGACAATAACAAAAAGCTGCTGATCACTCCTTCAAGGCGACGTCTTGCACCGAAGCGTAACGTTATTTAGGACGCTACTGAAAAAATTCATCGTGTGGACATGAAAATATTATTTTTCTCTCTTGCAAGCGCTCGTGAACAATAAAACTTTCAGGTCAACGCTCATGAGATAATTCCAGATACTGACTAAAATAGAGAAGATTGTCTTTTTTATTATATACTATTCAAAAAAGGAGGGGGTATTTGAAAAAAGTGAAACATATGAAGAAAGATATCTATATTTTCATCAAAAAGACAGTTAAGGCATTGCACTGTGACATTTGGGGAATGATTTCAGCGATAGTTGGGTGTCTTTCACGCACTGAGCTGCAGAAGACATGTATGGTCAGTCAGAGGATTTACCACATTTAGTCCAAGACCTCAATACCTTGTAAATCATCCTCGGATCGCGAGATGAGCGCGGATCCGACGTGGCATACTCCTCACCAAACGTTCAATATCAGCTTGATTGAGGTATCTCCATTCTTCCTGCAATGTAGCGGCGAGTTCTTGGACATTGGCAGGGAGCTGTTGGCGTTGTCGTAGGCTCACGCCAAGTATATCACAGACGTGCTCGATTGGTGAACGGTCTAGACTTAGTGCTGGCCAAGGCGGTGTAGTGATGTTCTGCTCCTGGAGGAACTCTGTAGTGGCACGGGTCCTGTGGGCCCTTGCACTGTCATCTTGGAGAATGAATCTACGGCAGTGACATCGCGCAAATGGCACCATATCAGCTGCTAGCATGTTGTCACGGTAGTACTGACTTGTGACACGCCCTTGGGTGACATGTAATGTTGTTCCGCTTGTCATCGTTATGCATCTCCACTCCATAACCGATCCACCACCAAAACGATCAAGTTCCAATGGGCAGCCTTGTGGTTGCGCGAGAAAAAATTTCGTGCACTTCTTCACATATATTCTGAGCAGCCAGGTACTTTATGAAAATAGGACGTAGATGTTTCTGGACAGGACATGTGGGCTTTCTCGATGAACAGGTTATTTTTTCTTAACCCTTTACCTAACATGAAAAGCAGACGCCACTTGCCAAAAAAATTCTTGAATAACTATTTTTTTCATTTTTTGTCTGCAAAACATAGGTTATGACCCATCATTGGAACGAGCTCGACGAGTTCAATCCAAAAAGGGGTTATAACCTATGTTTTTGAGACAAAAATTGAAAAGCTGATGAAAAAGTAATTGCCGATTTTTGTGAATAGCGCTGGCCGGTTTTTGCCGTTACGTTGGGTAAAGGGTTAACATCATATTGGTCCTTAGCCAATAAAGCAATGAGTGGTGTACAAAAATAACAGCAGTGGTGTGGCTTTCAGTAGACATATTGTGGTGGAAAGAACGATTGTTTGTTTATCATAATTTAAATTCTTTTAAGATTCAGATGAGATGAATTTTATTTGATAACAACTGTTTAGAAGCTGAACAAATATTTTCTCAGATGATAACTACTTTGAAAAACTTCAGGGTAATACAAGATCAAAGTACAGTGATAACAAACATAATGCAGTTATTTCTGTTGTTTTCTTGTAACATAGTAGGATGCAAAAATCCACATCTTCGATTGTTTGGATATTTTACATCTTCCTGGGCGTTTCCTGTGTGCAGGTACGTATCCTTGATGTCGATTCCACAATATACGGTAATTATTATACGCTAAACGATAGATTATCGAAGAAATTGCGGAAAAATAGAAATCGTATCCCCCACTGCGAAGATATAGAAATTTTCTCTTTCACGGTATCACTCAAAATGGCGGCTTTCAAAGCATCACTTCAAGGTCATATTATCTGGAAATGATCAATTTGTTCTAAAAATGTATAATGAAAAGTAAATCTAGTGTTTTTGAGTGGATACCGATCATTTCCAGCAATATTTCAACACGTATTCACCTTGAGTTGATGCATGAAACCCGCTAGTCCAAACATGGTCTGAAAGGCGATAATATAAGTTTTTGGTCTGGTACGTCCTTTCAAAGGACGTACCAAACCAAAAACTAAAATTACGGACTTTCAGGCCATGTTTGGACTAGAAACCCGCCAACTAAATCAGATCACAAGACGCTATCTGTTCCGAGTGTCGATCAATTCACTTCCGAGTATCAATGATTCAATGTGCTGTTTACTTTCGTGCATCAATTCAAGGTTGAAACGAGTGGAATTATCAGATTCTTATAAAAAGCGGATAATAAAAAGAAAAAGAAAATCTTGTGTTTTTGAATGGATACCGAAAATTATCTCACATATGACCGAGAAAAATGGTAATGTTCGCTCGCGCTAGCGCTCGTGAAAAATAAACATTTGTCTCCGTCACTCATCAGATAATTTTCGGTATCCACTCAAAAACACTAGATATCCTCTATTTATCGAATCAAGTAGCCTGTATGTTAAATCTGCCACACCAAACATCTTAACCCGTAACCCTCGATTACAGGGATGGTATCGTCTTTGTGTACACATACAGTGAGATGGGTCAGTTCAATATCAGTATACAGGGAGGATAAAATAATAACTGCAACTTGCAGCAGTCCGGTTACAGTTTATAACAGTTATTATTTTATCATCAATGCTCCGTGTTTAGACCTCTTATAATAAGACAAGATGGGACGAAATTATTCCTTGGACCACAAAATCGGTCTTGCGAGTTTAAGGGGTTAAGTTTATCTGTAGTAAGATCATACATGCCCAAACGAAACTGATTTTGGTCGTGTATATCATGTAAGGGTCGTGGGCGGAAAGTTGACCACTTCTGTAATAGCAGTCGTCAGCTTCTGTAACACCTAAATTTGAACTCGCAATAGATTAATCGAAAAACGGGTTATCGATGGCAAGATTGGGGAGCGTAATGAACGACGTAAAAACTTTTACTGACGTCATCCATTGTTATTCATTGGTATATAGTTTGACTACCCCATGCTTAATAGTTGGATAGTTGTATATCCAACAGCTAACTGTTGGGTATTTTACATCTATTGAACAACAACAACAAGTTTTTAAGTAGGATAAATGACTCGTTGATGTTGGAAAGGCGAGCGAAAGCACCCCGTCTCGGGCCTAACGGCCCTCGACTAGGCGGCTTTCTCTCGCCTATCCAACATCAACTTGTTATTTATCATCTGCATGGTTTGGGTATTCAAATAGAGAAATAACGGAAGCACTTTATGGTGGACGATGGCTGTCCGAAAACACACGTCCAATGGAATTCGTGAGAGGAAAGAACCGAGAACGAAGGAAATCATCAGCAGAATATGATTTAAAGAGACGAGGTCTCCTGTGATTCAGAAATCAAATAACAAATCGCAAGTTTACGAAATGACAAACCAATTTGATGGCTTAGGGAAGTTTGAAAGGAAAGGGTGGGTTTTGAAATTATGGTGTAATCATGAATTTTCTGGATGTAGTCTGGTTTATCGTAGATAACAGCGAAATCGCGTCCACTGCGAGATGATGGCGCACGTGCAATACAGGAAAACCTCTACCAAGAGAAGTTGATCCAGGTCCCACGTACTCTACACGAATTGTGTTTTGTATTTATACTACTCCAGTCAATTTGAGCAAAATATGTGGCCCACTCAAATTGCACCAGAAGTTTTGTTTTTAATTTCATAAAAATAAATCACCCCCAATGCACATATGAAAACTAACCCGAAACATTTTGTCCAAAACATATTTTTTAGCTGTTTTGTTTCTCTGTCATCGGATTAACCATTGAGGGTATTTAACCCTTTACCCGACGTAACGGCCAAAACCGGCCAGCGCTATTCTCAAAAATCGCCAATTAATTTTCATTATTTTTTTCATTTTTGTCTCAAAAACATAGGTTATGACCCCTCATTGGAACGAGCTCGTTGAGCTCGTTCCAATGAGGGGTCATAACCTATGTTTTTGAGACAAAAAATGAAAAAAATTAGTTATTGGAGAATTTTTTTTGCATGTGTCGTCTGCTTTTCATGTTAGGTAAAGGGTTAAGAAGCATACACCTTTATTTAGGCAATTTATACTGAATGAAGGGTCTTGCCAAATAAAGTTCTTATGTTACCGTTTACACTGTAATTTAGACATTTATGTTTGCCGTCAGGGTAGTAGAAAGGATGGGTGGGGGCGTGGGGGCTTGGGGGCGCCGCATATACATATTGTGGCCAGGTTTTACAAGATATCGCTATCTTTTCAAGAATACGCTGGTCCTAAAATAAACACCGGCAACGATCAGATTGAGCCAATGAATAAAATATTTGAAACTCGCATTTTTATTACTAAACGCATCAATCAGTTTAAGTAATAACCATGCGGGTCGCTACGATATCTCGTTGGCCGCCACTTCTACATTCAGCAGCCTTGTAGGGGTGTTTTGAAAGTGGGTCACGCCCATATATCAGGCATGGTTTGGCGTATGGACCTGGGACCAACACCAAATGAGTCGACACTCGATGGAGATTCAAAATATGTGTCAAGGTCATGGAGGTCACCTAGGGGTCATTAAGTGTATTTTTCATAATTGCTGGAAATCACATTTTTTGACCCCTTAAAGCATTCCTGACGTACACACATGCATTTTGACATAAAAAAGTGGGCGTGGCCAAACTTTTTGAAAGTGGGTCACGCTCATATCTCAAGCATGGTATGACGTATGGACCTGGGACCAATACCAAATGAGTCGACACTCGATGGAGATTCAAAATATAGGTCAAGGTCATGGAGGTCACCTAGGGGTCATTAAGTGCATTTTTCATAATTGCTGGAAATCACATTTTTTGACCCCCTAAAGCATTCCTGACGTGCACACATGCATTTAGGCATAAAAAAGTGGGCGTGGCCAAAATTTTTAAAAGTGGGTCACGGTCATATCTCAAGTACGGTGTGATAAATGGACCTGGAACCAACACCAAATGAGTCGAAATTCGATAGAGGTTCAAAATATGGGTCAAGGTCATGGAGGTCTCCTAGGGGTCATTGAGTGCATTTTTTGGAATTGCTGGAAATCACATTTTTTGATCTCCTAAAGCATTCCCGAAGTCCATACATGAATTTTTGAAAGTGGGTCATGCTCATATCTCAAGCATGGTATGACAAATGGACCTAAAACTAACACCAAATGAGTCAACACTCAACAGAAGTTCAAAATATAGGTCATGGTCACAGAGGTCACCTAGGGGTCATTGAGGGCATTTTTCGGAATTAATGTAAATCACATTTTCTGACACCCCTAATGCATTCCCAAAGTTCATGCATGCATTTTTACTTGAAAAAAGTGGATGTGGGCACAATTCTTGAGAGTTGGTCATACTTATATCTCAAGGATTGTATGATACATAGACATGGGACCAACACCAAATTGGTCAACACTCCATAGAGGTTCACAATATGGACAAGGTCACTGAGCTCGCCCAGGGATAACTGAGTGCTTTTTTAGTATTGCTGGAAATCACATTTTGGACACCTAATGCATTCTCTTGACAAACCTTTGAATTCTGTGCACATATATGCCTTTTCTGGTTTCTTGGAATAATTGTTCTGATTCCTTTATGAATATCTGTAAATAATGTTTACGAAAATCCCTTCCTGATTTGGTTAAAAATATGTTACTCCCGAAAATAACCCTCCATAAATTCTCTTTCTATATAGTTTTTTCCCGATAGATATTTTAACCCTTTTCTTACAAGCTTAAATTTACTGGATGCAGTAAATTCTATTTCTCTAGTGTTAACAT
Source organism: Pictodentalium vernedei (assembly GCA_031216915.1). Lineage (NCBI taxonomy): Eukaryota > Metazoa > Mollusca > Scaphopoda > Dentaliida > Dentaliidae > Pictodentalium > Pictodentalium vernedei. The sequence goes on from CM062297.1 coordinate 174,577,570, forward strand.
TATTTTCTATTTCAATGATGTTTGTCTGACTGATGGATTCTTTACTTTTCTACTGAAATTTGGCACATACGTCGAGCTTCATTATAAGTTTCTCACCTGGATCATGGCATTTCTGACGTTTTTCGTTTTCTGCCAAAACCGTGCAAAATGTTGTCACAATGTTACGTTTTCCCACAATTCTCAAACAAGACCCTGGACGATTTGGCTGGAGCTTTCATAATATTTGTAGCATGACTTACTACATCTGACTACATAAGCTGTATTACCCACGTTGCTCCCTTTTGACCTCAAAATTCCGAGCCAAGTGCAATTTTGGAAAAACTGGTCAATTTTCACATGCGATTTCTCAGCTCTGCGGCTACATTTTTTCAAAACGTTTCCTGTGAGAAGTTTGGGCATTCATCCAAGAATAATTTGGCTGTTATATATTCTATTCAAAGATTTAACCTTCAACTCGTTTTCGAGCCTTGAATTCGAGCACCCTTAACTTGTTCATAATGAAAGTGTCAATGACACTGTAGCTCAACTTGACAAACTAGAACTTGGTAAGTTATAAATGAAATGGCAAAATTGAAGATCATTGATACCAATGTTATTTGATGAAATTTCAACATAACAGCATTGTGTGTGCACAACGTCAGAGTAATCCATGCATTTTTAAATGTAAACTGTAAGACTGGCTAAAAGAAGAATGTTGATACACAAATGCAGTATGTTCAGAGGTTATTGTAAATGGCAACTTTTTTCATAGAAATGAATGCTAATCAACAGCTCTTATCTATAGTTCTTGACTAATGAGCACACCAAGTTCAAAAAAAATCCTATGATAAATGTGGCCTGTAGGCCATGTCAAAGAATGTTGATGCACAAATGCAATAAATTCAAAGATTGTTGCTAACAGCAACAGTTTTTGATGGAAATGAAAAGAAAATCAATACCTCCTATCTTTGTCACCTTGCACAAGCATACAATATTTCAAAACAACCTGATAATGAATGTACCCTCCGAGGCATGCCAAAGGAAGATGTTATTGCACACATGCACTAAGTAGAAGGTCATTGCTTTGTGGCAATGGTTTTGGGTTTTTTTTTATAGAAATTCATAAATATACCCTACAGAGAGTGCAAAAGGGATAAGTTGATGCACAAATGCAGTAAGTTCAAAGGCCGGTGATAACGACAATAACTTTTTATGGAAATTAAAAAAAAATAGCTCACATCTAGAGGTCACCCCAAACACACATACCAAGTTTCAAAGTGATCTGATCATAAATGTGCCCTGAAGGTGTGTTAAAGGGAAATATTGAGGTCTGACTAAACTAAGTTCAAAGGTCAGCGGCAACATTTTTTGACAGAAATGGACGAAAATCGACAGCTCACATATAGATGTCACCCCACACAAGCACACCAAGTTTGCAAGCGATCCAATCTTATATGTGCCCTGCAGGGTGTGTCAAATGGAAATATTGATGCTTAACTACACTACGTTTTTACTAAGTTCATCGAAGGTCATTGCCAGTGGTAACATTTTTTGACGGAAATCGAAGAAAATCAATAGCTCCCATCTAGAGGTAACCCCAAACAAGCAGACAGTGTTTCAAACCGATCTGATCATAAATGTGCCCTGTAGGGCATGCCAAAGGAATATATTGATGCCTGACTAAACTTAGTTCAAAGATCGTTGCCAGTGGCAACACTATTTGACGGAAATGGAAAAAAATCGATGGCTCTCATCTAGAGGTCACCCTAAAGAAGCATGCCAGGTTTCAAAGCAATCCGATCATAAATGTGCCCTGTAGGGTGTGCCAAAGGGAAATATTGAGGTCTGACTAAACTAAGTTTTAAGAACGTTGGTCGTGGCAACATTTTTTGACGGAAATGGAAAAAAACCGATAGCTCCCATCTAGATGTCACCCTAAACAAGCATGCCAGGTTTCAAATCAATCCGATCATAAACTAAGTTCTAAGAACGTTGGCCGTGGCAACATTTTTTGATGGAAATGGAAAAAAATCGATAGCTCCCATCTAGAGGTCACCCCAAACAAGCATACCAGGTATCAAAGTGGAGAAAAATCGATAGCTCCCATCTAGAGGTCATCCCAAACAAGCATGCCAGGTTTCAAAGCAATCCGATCATAAATGTGCCCTGTAGGGTGTGCCAAAGGGAAATATTGAGGTCTTCTGACTAAACTAAGTTCTAAGATTACGTTGGCCGCGGCAACATTTTTTGACGGAAATAGAAAAACAATCGATAGCTCCCATCTAGAGGTCACCCCAAACAGGCATACCAGGTTTCAAAGCAATCCAATCATAAATGTGCCCTGTAGGGTGTGCCGAAGGGAAATATAGTGGGCTGACTTAACTAAGTTCTAAGAACGTTGGTCGCGGCAACATTTTTTGACAGAAATTTAAGACAATAGACAGGTCCCATCTTGAGGTCACCCCAAATAAGCATACCAAGTTTCGAAGCGATCTGATCATAAATGCGATCTGTGAGGTGTGCCAAAGGAAACTGTTGACGTACGTACAACCGTACGTATGCACGTACGCCGACGGACGAGAAGTGATGGCAATAGCTCAGCTTGACTTTGTCAAGTTGAGCTAAAAATGGATCATTTTTAGTTCATTTTTCTTCCATTTGCAAATGGAAAATCGAAAAATGATTTACATGTTCGTATTCACAATTACCTGTCGAGCATATTTTCGTTTGTACGTTGGGGTGTAAAGTTTAACTATATGCCCATTCTGTTTGCATAAAGATAGATGCTGTCCAAAAAAACTCACGCTTTTCTGAATTTGGTACGATTAAGTGACAATCTACTCCATTCCTAATTGATTGAGTGCCGTATGGTTTCAATGGCTGCATGCAGCAGTCATAGTATGAAAACTTTTGTTTTATATGTGAGTATTAAAAGTTTAACCCTTAGCAGATTTGAGTCTCCTATATGGGTACTGTCTGAATAATTGTGATTTTCGTAATATCTGAAAATTCTGTTGACATTCAGATTCACAGTTCAAGTCCAAGAAGATTTTCTGTTATAAGGTAGCTGTAAAGTTTAACCCAATCCCTGTTTCGGTTGCACAAAGATAGGTGCCGTCGAAAATAACTCCATTTTTCAGAATTTGGTAAGTTTAAGTCGCAATTTACTCCATTCCCAATTGATTGAGTGCTGAATGTTGTCTATGGGTGCATGTGGCTAGCAAAGTATGACAACTTTTGTTTTACATGTTATTATTGAAAGTTTAATCCTTGGCAGATTTGAGAGTTCCCAAATGGGTACTGTTGAAATAATTGTTATTTTCGTAAAATCAGTCCCCGAATATTAGTAAGCATGCAGTGATCTTTCGGTCCTATATAAAGGTGCAAATAGTTAAAGTTGAACAGTTCATCAGACAGAAATAATGCCAAACTCTGCCGTTGACAGGTAAATAATGAATGGAAATTTCATTGCATTGAAAATAAAGTGGCAACGAACCGATCCCACGGTTTCCACGCGAGGCGTGGTGTTTTCCACGCCGTCAGAACACTCGTTTTCATGCCAGAATGTCGGCCAGGCTTCGTAGAACAAGTTCTGAAAATTGCAAGTCGCTCCCTTCAGCAGTCTGGACACAGTTCGTGTATGTCTGAAGCGCTATTTTAATGTCTAATATGCAAATTTTCATTAATCTTTTCCCGCTAAAAAACAACTCACCGCCGTTTTCTTTTCACGTTTGACTTCCGATGATTCTCAAAGGTTTCCAGGTTGTGGGCGGGGGGAGGGGGGGGGGGGGGGTCACCACGAGAGACTGTGCCCATTCCCGCCCTCTTCTTTCGCTCCGGATTGAAAAAGACCAAATTCAGAAAAATTACATCCTCTCCTCAAAAACGCTACATGTCAGCGAATTCTCCGCAGATTTCCACAAAATTTTCAGTCAGCATTCACGAATAGTTGCTCCGTCGGATGCCTGGAAAGGCGACACAAATTGCGCATCTCCTCAAGTCCAATTCGAAAAGAGCTTATGCGCATGCGCGTGAGGCTCCCATGGGCTACGCGCTCGGTTGTTGGATTTTTCAGGCACAGGTCGAGTTGGGCAGAGCTTCTAGAACAAACGTTGAAAATTTCGAGTCGCTACTCCAGAAACTCTCTCCACAATCTACTGTACATGGAACGGAGTGTATACTTTTTATGACCTGCCGGCAGTCATAACCACCCTTCTAGTTTTATATCATGTTATTAATAAACGTTTTACCCTTGGCAGATTTGAGACTTCCCTTATGGGTACATCCACGGTGTTTTCATTCGGTAGCAGGACTCAATGAAGATACTAAACTGTCGAGCGGGGATAGCAGAACACATTCTCAGAATTTCAAGTGGCTGCCTTGGATGGTCTGGTTACAATTGGCGTATGTCCTTGTTTTGCCCACAACGAATAGTTATGGGGCATATTGTTTTACCCCTGTCTTTCCCTCTATCTTTCTGCATATAGGGTACATTCTTTGTCCGTCTAACCCCTCTTATTAGCTCATATTGACAAAGTCAAGCTGAGCTAATCTCATCGCTCTCCGTCCGTCGTCCGTCCGTTGTCCGCCGTGCGTCAACACCAATTTTTGGTCTTCTCCTCCAAAGCCACTGGGCCAATTCAAGTGAAAGTTATTTATTTATTTATTGGTGTTTAAGGTCACATACTTATGCACAATGGCTAATCGTGACCGTGACAGTTTTACGGGTGGAGGAAGCCGGAGTACCCGGAGAGAACCACCGAGCAACGACGAGCAGCTGCCAGCTCTCCAACATCGTAACTCTGAACTCTGCACCGCAGCACAGGCAGGGTTAGATTGGTTGAAGACATGCGCACCATCGACGTACAGTACGCCTCAGTACACAGCGTCATCGTGCCCCCATGTAGACAATCGGGGTGAAGTGTCTTGCCCAATGACACAACGCGGTTGCCGCAGGTGGGATTCGAACCGAGAACCTCTCGGCTTGCAGCCTGCACCTCTACCAACTGAGCCACCGCGCCCCCTCAAGTGAAAGTTTGTGTGAGTGATGGTTCCAAAGGGGCAGTGCATTTTTGTTCAACTCAACATGCCCAGTCCCATAGGAAGGGAGTGGGGAAAATGCTCCAAAATATGATATGAACCAAATTTGGTATGTGGTATTATTGGGTCATAAGTACTTGACCCATGCAAAAAAAAATAATTCCCGCATCCCCATGGAAACCCTGGGAGCTAAAAATAGAAATATTTTCAAACGCCCATATTCCCGAACCACACGGAACAGAGAGCTGTTATTTGGTATGAAGTATCCTTAGGACCAGTAGAATTGGCTGGTTAAAAAATTGCCATCGGTTATGTTAGGGTGTTCTGTAATGGGCATCGAAAATAGTGCTGAGTCAGCATACTTGCAAAAATTTAAAAAAATCTTTTTCTCCAGAACCAATCATCAGAATCTTTTGATATTCGGTATACATCATTCATAGGAGGGTCAGATACAAGTTTGTTGAAATAAAGCTCATTGGTTCATATTTGGGCTCACTACAGAAGCCCAAATGTTTAACATAGGGTTATATGGGGAATATTCTTCAAGAATCTTCTTCTTCAGAACCACCACTCAGAATCTCTTAATGTTTGGTATGCATCATTCTTACGAGGGTCAGATTCAAGATTGTTCAAACCAAGTCCCTAGGTTGATATTTGGGCTTCCTACAGAAGCCCAAATTTTAACTTTGATCAAGATGGGGGTAATTTAAAAAAAAATTCTTCAGATCCACCAGTCCGAATGCTTTCATATTTGGTATGCAACATCTCTGGAGGGGGGTGGGGGGTGGGGGGTGGGGGGGGGGTGTTCAGATTCAAGATTGTTCAAATCAGATCCCTAGGTATATATTTGGGCTCGCTATGGTAGCCCAAATTTTTACTTAGCGCAATATGAGGAAATTTATTTAAAAATCTTATTCTTCAGATCCACCAGTCGGGATGCTTTCATATTTGGTATACACATCTCTAGGGGGCCAGATTCCAGTTTGTTCAATTCCAGTGCATGGGTTAATATTTGGGCTCCATATGGGAACCTGAAATTTAACTTAGTACAATATGGGGGAATTTCTTCAAAAATCTTCTTCTTCAGATCCACTAGTCAGAATGCTTTCATATTTGGTATACAACATCTGGGGGGGGGGGGGGGGGGGGGGGGGGGGGGATACATTTCTTTAAAATTTCTCTTCTTCAGATCCAACAGTCAGAATGCTTTCATATTTGGTACACAACATCTCTAGGGAAGTCAGATTCAACTGTGTTCAAATCGAGAGCTTGGGTTAATATTTGGGCTCCCTATGGAGCCGGAATTGGCCTTTTTGCTGAAGATTTAAAAATTTTGTATTCAGTACCCTCTAGAGGAGTGTAACTAAGATTAATCCACAAAGGTTGTATCAAGGGGCTTCATTTGGGGAGCTCTACATTTTACTTTATGATCAACTGAAGAAAAGGCATGATGCCCGTATTATTTTTGTCACTCCTGAGGGACCCAAGAATTGAGAGTGTAGCCTATGGAGATGGCTTGCTTAATGTAATCATTCTTGGAATCTGTTTAAATTGTGTTCTGTTCAAGATGAGCGCTTCAGGCCCCATTAGACCTCTTGTAATTTTCAAGGTATTACTTTTTTATTTCACAGGATGTTTCTACATTTTTCAGATGTGTGCATATTGTCAGAATTTTGATTTGCCTCAATATTTTACAAAACTACTGGTTGTTAAAAGTCCATTTTTAGCTCACCTTTGGTGAAGCCAAATTCGAGGTATTGTCATGGACCGTCGGCCATCTCTCCGTCTGTTGCGCCGTGCACACGGCTCGGGCTAGAAGCCGTATTTATGAACCGATCTTTACGAAACTTCTTGGGTACCTTTGTTGTCACTGTGAGACGAGAACAAGAATTTTGGGGCCCGGTTCGAAATTCAAGATGGCCACTGGCAGCCATTCTGTACAAAATTAGGCGCAATCAGATTTTTTTTTGCGCAGAACTTCCATATGAAAGCTCTGATTTGAATAATGTTTTTGTATGAATGTTTAGTACCATGGAATACATCACATATAATACGTTTTTTTTTTCTCGTGCGTAAATTAGGCAAATTAGACTAACTTTGGTTTAATTAATGTTACTTTCAGCACTGTAAGTGCAAATATCAATACGGCTCGGGCTGGAGGCCGTATTTATGAACGATCTTTACGAAACTTTTTGGGTACCTTTGTTATCACCATGGGACGAGAACGAGTGTTTTGGGGTCCGGTCCGAAATTCAAGATGGCCGCTCGCAGCCAATTTGTACAAAATTAGGTGCAATCAGATTTTTGCGCAGAACTTCCAATATGAATGCGCTGATTTGAATACTTTTTTGTGAATGTTTAGTACCATGGGATACATCACATATAATGCGGGTTTTTTTTCTCGTACATAAATTATGCCAATTGGACTAACTTTGATCTATTTAATGTTACTTTCAGCACTGTAACTGCAAATGCCAATACGGCTCGGGCCAGAGGCTGTATTTATGAACTGATCTTTACGAAACTTCTTGGGTACTTTTGTTATCACCGTGGGACGAGAACGAGTGGTTTTGGGTGCGGTCCGAAATTCAAGATGGCCACCAGCAGCCATTTTGTACTTTAGTTAGTGCAATCAGTTGTTTGTACAGAACTTATGTATGAAAGTTCTGATTTGAATAAATTATTGTAGGAATGTTTAGTAACATTGAATACATCACATATAATACGGGGTTTTTTTTTTCTCGAGCAGAAATTATGCAAATTAGATGAACTTTGATTTGTTCAGTGTTACTTATACACAGTAAGTGCATATGTTAATACGGCTCGGGCTAGAGTCTGTATTTATGAACCGATCTTCACAAAACTTTTTGGGGTACCTTTGTTATCACCTTGTGACAGGAATGAGTGTTTTGGGGTGCCTTCGTTATCACTGTGCTATGAGAACAAATATTTTTGGGTTCAGTCAGACCCACTCTGGGACTCAAAGATTTCTTGTTTATGCCCCCCCGACTAAAGTCGGGTGGCATATAGTGATTGAAGTGTGCGTGTGTCCGTCCGAGTGTGTGTCCGTGTGTGTGTGCCCGAGACAATAACTCGAAAACTATTAGGGCCACAGTCATCAAACTTCACACCATTATAAATGATCAAGGGAGGGTGTGTACCACATCATAGCCGGGTTCGTACCTTCAAGGTCAAGGTCATATTTCAAGGTCGCACTAAAAATCGGTCAATATTCGTGTCTCAGCCATAACTCAGAAACGAATCATAGTACAATTGTTAAACTTTTTACAAATGTTAAGGACAGTCAGAAGGTGTGTCGCGTATAAGAGTTTCCACCGCATCTGCAAGGTGAAGGACACAATTGACCTTCGTATGTTCAGGGTCACAAATCGTGTCTCAAGCATAACTCAAAACGATTAGGGCTACAATCATCTAACTTCGCTCAATTATAAAGGACAACGGGTGGATGTGTCACACACCACAGCTATGTCCGAAAGGTCAAAGTGGGGGAGGATGTGTTACCTTAGTAACATTTCTCTTGTCTAGTTTAGCATCTAACTGTCCCCTACCTTTACAATACTTTACCTATATATTTGTTACAAGTTACGGTCAGCATTTATGTACAGACTGTTACAATACTTTGCATGTACCTTTGTTATCAGGTCATTACCTAGATGTTTGTCATTGCTGTGTCACATACTATACATGTACATGTCTTAAACAAGTTGAGCTACAGTGCCATTGACACTTTCATTGTAGAATTTCACCTGTATGATACGTGATTTCTTCGGGTAACTTCTCCCCCAGTTTTGAATCCAGGACCTTTTTTATTATTACAATATTTTAACTGCGTTCACTAATATGAGTAAGGTTAGACATGGCAGAGAACAAAATGAGTAGCATGGCCACGGTTGTGGAATAAACCTAGAATCCACCGGGTAGTGAAGAAATTTTGCGTTGTTCAATCAGAATTCTGTCTGTGTGAGTTGTCGGTTGGAATTTTAACGGAAATGCAAAACCACAGTCAGAAAAACAAATCTGTCATAACAATGCTTTGAATTTGCAACTGTTGGAATTTTTGCCTGAAAAATTTCCAATTATCTTGATTTTTGGTCAGATATTGGGGAGGTGAGACACCGCTCCTACACCCCCGCCCCCACCCCACCCCCGTAGATACGTGCCTGTGTGGAATGGCGAGTGTCTTCCTTGAAATACCTATCACAATTATGAATGAAGGAAATGGAATATTCAAGTGGTGTGATTTTAACTATCAATACTTCAATGTGTGCCCGAAAGCTTTCATTTAATGTAACTCATAGCCGTAAAACGTTTTGTACGCGTATGTCACATTGCCACACTGTACACAAAACCAACTTCTTATTTCCAGTATGCCTCGTTTAAGACTCTAGATGCCGTTCAATGGCTCAGTCAGGAGAGTAGTGACTCACTGGTTACGGCATTGGACGTTAAAATCGAAAGGTCCAGGGTACGTGCCCCACCAAATGCAACTGCGATTTGTCTTAGGTAAGGCACTCAGTCCTGATTACCCCCAGTGGGGTACAGCAACATTGTGTACTGAGGCGTACTGCACTTAGATCGACCAATGCTCACCCTGCTTGTGTGTAGTTAGTATGTTGTGAATTTTGATAGTTGCTGATCGGCGCTCGGCATATCTATTCAGGTACTTTGGCTGACACCGCATGTAAAACTGTCCAATATGAGATGAACTTCAACCTCTCTGTTGAAAGTGCTGTTAAACTCCAATAAAAATGGTCAGGCAAATATCTCAAGCACAGTTTGAAATAATGTCTCATATGCATACTTTCTATCCCCTTCCTTTTGTCTTGACGATAACTCAAAAACAAATCATCTGTCCTGTGTTGTTTGGCGTACTGGTAGCCTGTCACTTGTACTGGCCCAGCTATGTTTTTAGGGAACCTTTGGGTGTGGCCCATTGGGTCACAGAGTTTTTTACACCCCCTAATTTCTTTATAACAGAAATGCATCATAAAGAAATAGCTGTTTTATATTTATATACACAACAGAATAATGTAAACAATCAAATTAGAGAGAAGTTGCTATAGCTGACACACATCTACTCTTATCAGCTGTTGCGATCAGAATTAAATTCCATCCCAAATCAAGTTGAAAGAAACCCTTTGAGTGGCAAGAAAATTTGTTTATTATACAGTTCTATCTTACAACACTTGATTAATTGTAGTTAAATAAATAACCCTTCACCTTTCATCGCATTTTTTAATTTTCTTTTTTCCTTTCTCAATCATAACTCAAGATCAACAGATCAACATGGTTCGGGCCGAGTGCTAAGTGGCTTTCTCAAAACACTTATCACAGTTATGAATTAATGAAATGGAATATTTAAATGGTAAATCTTTTACCCTCTTCATACTTCACCGCCCTCTTCATACTTCAGAACAAACAACATCGTTTAACTTATGACTGCAGAACCTTTTGCATGCTTCCAGCCATATTGCCAGTCTTTTCACAAATGCCATGCTTCAAGATTCCATCATCTTATTTTATGTATGCCTTGTTTAGGGCACTAGATGCTCTAAAGAGTAGGCTTTCAAACGAGCTATTGGGGCTTTTAAGGTTTTTATAGCACTATCCCAATATAGAGTCTATACACACTTTATCGGCTCGATAGCTCAAATACAAATCGTCCTATCTCTATTCGTTTTGGCATGCTGGTTACCAACAACCAGTTTGCACTCATCTATGTTTTTTTCAGCTCGTTTGGGGCCTTGTGTGTGATACAGTAGGCTGATTGCCTTAGAGGCTTCTAAATCATAATAAATATTTTCTATCATCTCCCAAAAATGACAGATCTGTAGTTGGTGGAGCCATTACTTTAAAATGAATGTATACATGGGACTATACCGACTGAGTTAAAAGTTGCTTGAGGTTCAGTATATGGTCCACCTGAAAGAGGTCACCAAGGTCATCAAGTGCATATTATTCAGAATGACTGGGAAATGCATTTTATTACACCTTAAGGCATTTCTAAAGTTTATGAATGTATTTCATCACTTAAATTAGTGGGCAGAGCCAAAAATGTCCATTTCTGATTCGTGTACCGAACCCTTTGTATGCTGGTCACATATATGCCTTTTCTGGTTTCTTATAAAAAAGTTGTTCTGATTCCTGTATTAATACCTGTAAATGCTGTTAACGAAAACCCATTTCTGATTTGTTTAAAAAAATATTTTACTCCAGAAAATAAGCCTCCATAAAGTCTCTTTCTGTATAGTTTATTCCTGATACTTTAACCCTTTTCACACAGACTTAAATTTACTGGGTGCAGTAAATTTTGTTTCTCTAGTTTCTACATGCATTTGTGTCAAATGAAGAATTCAAGGGAAAAATTCCAAAGGCCAATAATTTATCTCTATCAATGATAACTGAGATTTTGTGGAGTTGCCTTTGTCGTAGTTGAAAGCAACGTGAACTACCAAATCAAAACAAAAAATCATTATTTTGAATCACCATAGAAGTTTAGACCGAGTCCTCTTCATCTGTGTCGACAGTTAAGTCACTGTTGGTGCATGAGGATACTGTACACTGCCCACATACGACAGGACACTTCAGCTCATTCTTCTTACAGGTGCAGTTTTTCTTGCAGTTCTGAAGTCCTCTCAACAATTATATCGGAATTTTTAAATATGTTAAGGACGATCATCTTGGTAGAATGAGGTCGTCTGAAATTGTCCAGCTCAAATCATGGATTGACACATCTTATATTCCCTTCAAGCACATTCTCTGACAAAAAAAAACGCGCAAGAGGATAATGACAAATTGACAGTCCATTAGTAAAACATACGAGTACAGGAGACGAAGGGGTTGGTTAGTACAATCAGCTGAGATGAGAGGGAATTGAAGATAGTCTCTAATGAGTAGTAAATAATATGGAAATGGATTTTAATGAAAAGATTTGACAGGATAGGGATATATTCAAACTCAAACGCACTGATGGAAACCTGACGCAGAAAACGTTTTTGAGCGCCCACTGCTCGCACAATTTGTATCTCAGTTAACCATTTTTGTGTACCTAATTTGAGTCATTATTGACATTGCCGGAATCTCAGACACGCCGACAACTTCCTTCTTGAAGGGTAAAATAGAGATGACATAAATCCCGCCTTTGTTCTTGAAATACTGTTCGATCAGTCCTGGGCAAGTCAGGCTGTTAAACATTCATGTTGGGCCATCAACAAAGCACAGTGCCTCCAAAATAGTTGCATTAATTGTTATATTATCTTTAATAATATTATTTATTTATTTATTTATTGGTACTTAACGCCACATCAGAAGCTAAGGATATGTCATGGCGAGAGCACGTTAAAAAGAAAATATGTCAGTAATGAAATAAAAAAAATGAATGAAAACATGAGATAATTACAATAAAATGACAAAGACAGCGTGGTATGAAGAATGGCAATAATGAGTGACGAAACAAGAAAAATGAATCTTATAAATCAACCTGATGAGTGTAAGTCTTGAAGTCTCCAGTGTAAAAGAATAAAAACAATTTAAAAAGTTTATAAAAAGGTTGATTTCTTTCAGATATAAGAGAATCTTGTGCGGACTCGTGTGGTAAAAAAGATCTCTTAGGGATACCACATAGAGGATATGGAATGAGTGTTTTTCGCATAAAATATTTATGAATCGAGTCAAAGAATTTTCCGTTTGAGCGAGCCTCTGGCGAGCCCAAACGGAAAATTCGGACGAGTTTCATAAATATTATATGAGAAAAACACTCATTTCATATTCTATTTATCATATGACACACACACGCACAAATTAGCCACTTAGTATGACTCTTTAACCCATCACCTAACTTGAGTTGCAGACGGCATTTGGAAAAAACATCCTCGCGTATAACTAACAATTTTCATTTTTCGCTTCCAAAACATAGGTTATGACCCCTCATTGGAACGAGCGCGACACTCTAGTTCCAATGAGGAATCATAACCTAAGTTTTGGAAGCAAAAAGTGCATATATTAAAAAAAAATGAATGGCGTATTTCTTGTATTGCGCAAGACGGTTTTTGCCGTTACGTTAGGTAAAGGATTAATACAATATAACCCACCCTAAATAGGACAGATAACGTAAATTCTCCCTACTGAAATTATGCAAATGTGACCCAGTTGTATTTTGTTTAGCCAATCAAATTGTCCAGTTTTGAAATTGACCAATGAAAGCTCCCAACTCTAATTATGCAAATTATGAAAATGTGGTACAGTTGTATTTTGTTCAGCCAATCAAATTGTCTGGTTTTGAAATTGACCAATGAAATTGACGGAAGGCTTTATTTATCACTGATTAATATGAAAACAAAATATCAAATGTTTTAAAGTGAACAAAACGGACGAGTCATATGAGTGAAATACTGCCCTCTGGCATTATAAACATCAGTACAATGTAAAAGAATGTGCTCCACTGACAACACCTGCTGGCAGGGAACACAATCTTGTCGGATATTACCCTCTAACGAAAAGGAATGTGTCACTCTTGTATGAACAATATGACATCGTGTCAAAACTACGTGATCTTTTCTACAAAGGTTACAAGACTAGTATTGATCGAAAATATTTGGTAGAAAGGGATTGAGCTTATTATTGGTCGCTTCATCCCAATCCGCCTGCCAAACAAATTTAATGTGCTTATTAATATGTGGTTTAAAGTCACTTAAAGGAATTGTAAAATCAGTGAGAGGCTTGGTTCAAGTCCGTTTTGCTACACTGTCAGCTCTGGTGTTACCGGAGATGCCTACATGTACGGGTAAGCAACAAAACACTGTTTCATATCGGTCAGACATGAGAGTATTCAACTTCTCACACAGTTCCAAAATGAGAGAGTTCTTGAACTTGGGTTTGAGTAAAGCAAGTAAAGATGACAGAGAGCCGGAAAAAATAATCGATTTCTGTTCCTGCACATTCTCATTGTGTTGAAGCACGAGTTGTAATGCTTTAACTTCTGCTGTAAAAATAGAGCTTCGATTCGGTATTCTGATTGAGGTGATATGATCACCAGTGACAACGGCTGCTGATAATTTGTCACCATCTTTAGATCCATCTGTACAGATCCTTGTATAAGCACTGTAGTTTGACTTAATTTCAGCATATTTCTGATAAAACTGCAGAGAATTTGTTTCAGACCGTTTGGTAGAAGCTAGGTCCAAAATAACTGTTGGCTTGATGCCAGGGATGAGTTTGTGGTTCCCGGTATTTTTTATTGTATCGGGTTCAATTTTGGCAGACTCCATATAAAGCTGAATTCGAATTCCCAATGCAGGGATATGTTTCTGGTGACGGTTAAAAATCGGTATTTTGAGATTCAGAGACACAGTTATATGCAGGGCTGAAGTTAAAGCATTAGAAAGGAGTTTAGAAACATACTGGAGTGAAAGTTTAATTCTGCCTTTTTCAAGAGAAGGCTCGTCCACTTCAACAAGCTTTGAATCTATCGGTAATGTTCTAAACGCACCCAAGCTAATTCTACTGCCACTATTATGAATTGCATCAAGTGGTTTGAGGTATGAGTGTCCTGCAGAACCGAAAATCACACAACAATAATCTAATTTAGATCTAATAAGTGATCTGTACAGAGAGAGTAATGTGTTTTTTTGCTCAGCACTCCAATCAGTGCTAAAAACTACCTTCAAACGGTCCAGTGCTCTTTTACCTTTAGTTGTTTTATGTGAAATTCAGTTTGTTGTCAAACAACACACCCAAGCATTTTACTTCTTTAACAATTTTAATAAGACTCCCATTTATTTTCAACTCCGAATCAAGATGGTGCTTCCGGAGCTTACAGAAATGAATACAATTAATGTTCGTCTTAGAAAACATGAAACTGTTTTCTGTAGCCCATTTCTGGATTCTGTTTAAACGCAGCTGAAGTTTGTGCTCGATAGCATTCATATTTTTACAGATTAAAAAATCATCAAAATACCAAGAAGAATCTACAGTTCCCAACTGTGTCAATGATACTATCAGTCTTTTCCGAAGAAAGGATAACTGATAAAATACTACCCTGGGGAACCCCCGATTCCTGTCCGTGGTGATCAAATAACGTTGACCCAACACGAACCTTAAATTGGCGATCCTTTAAAAAGTGTTCATCCCCCATATTAAAAGAATCTTTTTAAAATCCCATACGTCGACGTTGTATCGTAGGCTTTCCCCGGGTCAAAGAAGATGGCGACCACATGTTCTCTTCTGGCGAAGGCATTTTTATAAACGTTTCTAGTCTAACCAAATGATCCACAGAACTTCTCTGTCTCCTAAAACCACACCGAACATACGCAAGTAGATTGTTCGAAGCCAGAAATTCAGACAAGTCGATAATTAGTCATCCTTTCCATGATGGTTTTACACATACATCTTGATAACGCAATGGTCCGATAATTGCTTGCGTTGATGCGATCTTTATCAGGCTTTGGAATGGGAATAACTGTTGTTTTTCGCCAGGAAGGTGGAAATTGGCCAGTCACCCATATTTCGTTACATTTTGATAATAACAGTTCGAGAGATGTTTTAGAATTTTGTAATGTATTTCATCAAGACCAGTGGCAGTATATTTTGCTCTTTGCAAAGAGTTATTCAACTCTTTCATGAAGAAAGGTTCGTTGTAATCCTTTAAATTATTGGTGGTAAATTTGATCTTTAGGTTTTTGTTTTTTTTTTTTGTTTTCAATTTTAATTCTGGATTATAATTTTCGGACGACGAATTTTTAGAAAATGTGGAGGCCAATTTGTTTACAATTTCTTTTTTTGATGTCAGTGTGTTGTTGTCTTGTAGGTGTTGTACAGTTTTGCTTCTTTTTAAATCTTTCCCAAATTTTGTTAATGAGGGTGTTTTGGTTAAGCTTAGAAGCACACGTTTCCCAAGAACTGTTCATTTTTGTTTGTTTTATAAGTCGTCTTGTTTTCGCTCGATTTTTACATAATTCGTCTAACTTTTGCGACATTGGTGACTTATTAAATCCCCATTCAGGTTTCTTTCAATCCTTGATAGCCCGTTTGCAGCCATTATCAAACCATGGTATTGTGAAACGTATTGGATTTTCCGAGGTTTTAGGAATGACTGTATTTGAAATGTTAGGCAACTCTGTAGTGAATGCTCGCTTCGGTGAGCACTTTCCTGAAATTTATCCCGTGTGAGGCGTTCAGAGTAGAACAACGAGAAAGTGACCCTGCCAACCTTTTTAAAGTTCCACAGGGGCACCCTCTCGTCGCCCGCCGGAATCACAAAAATTGGAAAGTGGTCACTCCCGCACAAGTCATCTACTCTCCTAGAAGAATTGAGGAAGATAGAAGGGCAGGCAATTGAAAGATCAAATGAAGTGTAAGAACCAGATGCGGGGTGCAGGTAAGTGTCTGACCCAGCATTGGACAAACAGAAGTCATGTTTTGTAATACATTCGTCCACCACTTTGCTTTTAAGTCTTCTTTGTTGCATGAATCACCCCAAAGAGGACTATGGGCATTACAATCACCCGACAGAGTGCATAGAGTTGGGAGCTGGTGAATCAATTGCTCAAGATCATTTAGCTACAGTTCTGTACTTGGTAAATCATAAATAGAACATAAAGTAAGTGGCATGTCTAAAGTAAGGCGTACCGCTACAGCCTGTAAATTTGTTTGTAAAAAAACAGAACCGTGAATGATGTCGTTTCTAACCCGGACAGGCGTTTCACGAACATGAAGATCAGTTTCATCTGCCCAAGCGTTATACGAAGTATAATGCTTGAATACAGAATAATCATGATTGCCATGTTTCTTTAAGAGTGTTTCCTGCAAGCAAAAAGCAGCAAGTTTACATTTTGGACTTAAAAGGCCCAGTTCGTTAAAGTTCGATTTAACAGCTCGACAATTCCATTGTATAATATTGTTGTTGGTTATATTATCCATGTTTAGGTGGTGATTTTGGTGGTCGTCGTATTGGAGAAATTGCTCCCGTGTTTTTCGTCTGTGAGCTCTTAAGTGGGGAGCTACCCTTAGATGAATTAGGGTATGGGTGTGCAGAGAACGGCCGAGAACGTGTCTTCGATGGCGTCATCGACTGACATGGACTCTATTCCATCACACATGCTACTCATAACAATGCTTTGAAGGCGCTTTGTCACACTATCGGAATTAAGTTTATGTTGCTCGTTTTCTTTGTTCTTTGTATCTCTTTCTTGTCTTCTCCTCTGATGCTGACTCAAAGTTTCCTGTTGAGGTCTTTGTTGCTGGTTTGGTTTCAGTTTGCTTGAATCAATTTTGTGTTCAGATTTAGGATTTTGATTTTTAATTTGTTCATATTTCGATGGATTATTAGTTCGTTCTTGCGTTTGCTTGTTTGTTGTTTTCTCGGTGGATGAAAGATCGGGTGGCTTTGTTTGGGTTGTCATTGGTTCTGTTTGATTAGTTGTTTCTATGGCAAGGGCATGTAATAATGAATTGCGCTGTTACTGTTGAACCAAGTATAGAGTGTTTGACATTCTACCGATTTTGTTTGAACTTTGTCGTTCATTACTGTAGCATATGACGGTTGATGTATGCATCTCAGGCATATATGAAAATATTAAAACTTACAAGCCCTTCACATTTTATTCTCTGTGTAATCTTTCGAGGATAGCATATGATTGTCTTGACAGGTTACACACTTTGCGGGACTGGTACAGGGTTCGTGATGTTTTTGGCCACACCTATAGCAGACTGCTTGACCTCTACAGTTATTCTGCCCGTGCCCATAATTTTGACATCTGAAGCATCGAAGTGGATTTGAAGTGTACAAATCCACACCGATGTTCATGTATCCAATTTTTATTGATTTTGGTGGTCGTGACGAATAAAAAAGTTAATATAAATGTTTTGTTTTTTATGATGACACCCATCTCTTTTAATTTCACTTGTCTTAACATCTGTGACACACTGTGGTTTGATGTCTTCTCGTATTTCTAGAACATCAACACCAGAGAATTCTCTTGTCCTTTACATTTGTTAATGTTTCATGCGCAAAGGTATTAACTTCTATATCCAATATATTTTTCTATTTTCAGCAACTTTAGAGCCTGGAATTCCGTTCTACACTCAACCAACAAAGCCCCTGATATTAACGTTTTGACATATTTTACTGTACCAGCCATTCCCTTTGTTGTTTTCTAAACAGCAAACGGGTTCATATTTGATGCTTTTTTCCTCCCGACGCTGCATAAATTATGACGAAGAGTGGCCAGTTCTTATTATTATATTACTTCACCTTACCTGCATCTAAATCAGAGTCTGTGTTATTAAATTCTCTACCTCGTTTTTTTTATTTTCCGTGGGAGTTTTTTCCATATTTTGTTTTTAATTAATTCTTCAGTCCATGCCTCTCGCCCTTACTCTGAGCCCAGCCTAGGGAATATGTTCCGGCTCAACACGAGCCGCAGACAAAACCTAGAGTACAGGGAAAGCATACTCCTCCAGCGTGCGTTGATGCTAATGCATACCGCTAGAGGACTGACCCGTCTAGTGTTTGGGAAGTTGCAGGTCGTGGTGGTCATTCAACCAATTATTTTGTAAAACTAGTACAAAAGCAATTTTTACAACTTTGCAAGAAAACCATACCCGTTAAAAAGCTGAAACTTCATTAAACATCAGTATACCGTAGCAGTGTTAAAATTGAAGTAAAATAAATAACCAATTGAATGACCACCAATGCTCTACGAAGTGACACCCTGTTAGTTTTTGATTGGGGGCTCTCGATTGGCCAGAACAGGCGTCCGGCCATCCGTATACTCCCGAAGTTGGGGCCAAAGCAGTGTATTGAACACGTTTCTCCAAGATGGAGATCAAGGCCAAAGCAGTGTTTATGACCTGATCTCCATCTTGGAGAATTTCCCTAACTGTAGCCACTGTCTGTCCTCCACTGCCAGGATTCCTTCCTCCCTCCGGAGCCTTCAAAACGCACCTCACGAGAGAACAAGGTGCCTGCAAAATGTTATTAGCAGGATTTTGGTCCAGGGCTGCGTATTTAAATAGTCCACAGCAAACCAGCTCAATTGAGTCAACCTGCTAATTATGAACCAGCAAAGGAAGTCCTCTCTCCGCCTCATGAGGACGCGCCAAGGAGGGGATGGTCACCCCCACCCTCTAGGTAATAATATTATTTCAGTTTTGCAGACAGCAGTATCTGTTCTTACAAGAATGTTTGAATTTTTAGAAACCCCTCTTCCCCCATACGGACCAATTGATCAAGAAGTTCTGCCTGGAATCCAGGTAAAACTTCTTGTTCAATCGGCCCATACTGGGGTAGAGCGGTATGTGAAAAATAAATACAGGTTCAACAGCAGTTTATTGTATTCATTGGACTGAACGCCTTCCACAGGGAACATTCAACATTTACTACCAGGTGTTTAGAGGATGTTTGTGAAGCAAAACAGTAAAAATAGTTCAGGATAATTTGTCGTCTGAGTAGCCCCCAGCTGATACTCAAAATGTTCTAAAAAAACAAGCCTGTCCAAAGTATAGGTGGAACGAGTAGAGCAAGTAATTACTCGCACAGTAAGAAGATGGTGTGTGGGAGGCTGTGGGACCGTTACAACAAAATGAAAGTAAAAAATGCGTATCTGAGAGAATGCTAAAACTGGCCGTCATCGAAGGCAGACATTGTTTCGTTTCCTTTGACTTCTTCGAACTTTCTTCTACCTTACACGACTAAGGAGCCGAACTTACAAAACATAAGAATTGAATAATGGCTGTTCGTTCATTGCGAGGTTATGAAACAAATTGATCACGTGGATTTAGAACAGACACGATTCAATTCTTAAAAGAAACTAAAATTTTCCATTTCATTTTCTCTAAAACAGATTTATACCAGGCGTGTTCTGTGTATTCAACGTTACTCGATACTGAACAAATATTGAGAAATGTGCTAGGTACATTTTGCGTGGAATACGGCCAATGTATATGAATGTCATGTAAGAATGCAACGGACTGGTCGTTACACATCTGAGTGATGGTATGACGGAAATAAAATGCTTCGACACAAAATAGTGCCAAGCACGAATGTAAATAGCCGGCCGAAGGCGATATTTTTCTTCAGAAATATCAGCTTCATTCACATAATAACAGATTAATCATGGTATAAATGCATAAAAGAACTCGGGTAGAGTACGGGGAATGGGAATCAACGACCCTTTTTGGAGGTTTTCCAGCATTTTACGAGCGCCGAACTCGGGTGGTTGATTCCAGTCCCCCGTACTCCTCCACTCCCATTATATATCATCTTAACCCTTTACCAAACGTAACGGCCAAAACCGGCCAGCGCTATTCTCAAAAATCGCCAATTGATTTTCATTATTTTTTTCATTTTTGTCTCAAAAACATAGGTTATGACCACCTCTCGTTGGAACGAGCTCGTGGAGCTCGTTCCAACGAGGGGCCATAACCTATGTTTTTGAGACAAAAAATGAAAAAAGATAGTTATTCAAGAATTATTTTTGCAAGTGTCGTTTGCTTTTCAGGTTAGGTAAAGGGTTAATGTTCAATCACAAGAACGGTTTCGACAAGCCCATTCGAATGATATGCCGTACTCTTTGCTTTGGACGCAAACACTGAAAATTAATAATAAATAAATTGTAAAAAAAAATGCTGAATAGACCTGGTGGGGTAATGGCCATTACGTTACATTACAACCAACTTTATCGTCATAAACGCATAAGTCAGTTCCCAAAAAGGAAACAAACTGTGGTACAACAGTAGTATGACTCATTTGTATCGTCTTTCCATTATTAAATAGCAGAACTGGGTGGCTGTGTTCTTGTCGTGAACAGCGTTATTATACATAGTGCCTGTGCGCAACACGTGGTTATGGGCAGACACTTCAACTCACGCATTCCCCCAATAATTCTTGATTTTGTGATAACAATATACGAAGTAGAAGCACAATATTATGCATTAGGACTAGGTCCCATGGCTAAAACTGCGCTGGTGCCTTTTATGAATCTTCCAATGTGTGGGTTATTGCTTTGGTTCATTTTTATACGGGTGCATTATGTAAAAGTAAAATTCTTGCTTACCTTAAGATATGGGTAAATTATTCATCTCAGGAACCTTGACTTATTCGGTAAATACCTAATAAAATGGTTGGAACAAAAAGTTTTATTTAAAACCCTGTATATTTGTTTTGCTTTCAGCAAAGTGTTTTATTCCTTGCAGCAAAAATGGTTATCCCATAGATGCACAACCCTCGATTTATTTTGCAATTTACTCACTGTTGTCTACACAACTGGATTGTTGGAACGATACCTGATTACATATAGAAAAGTGTCTCATCTGCCACCAACTGTGGAGGTGGTTTGTTGCTATAACTATGCAAAACTCAACAACAATCACAATTTTTTTTATTTTTTTTTTTTATTTTTTTACGCCTCGCAATCGCAAATCATTTTTAAGGAATACACACTGATGTCTGCGAAACATGAATACTTTGATGTGAACATTTTCCAGTTTTACTAACTGAAATTTTACAATATATTGGAGTTAATATTAACAAAAAACAACCGCCGATATTATAAAGTTAGTGCCATGTTACTAATTGTTGTGCTTGGCTTTCATTTGATTAACTGAAAGCTGTCGCCAAACACTACCGACTAGAGGCGTTTCCTCTTTGATTGGCATGACGCCATCTTGGGTGTCACATTGACCTGCGCCGGCCTCCGTTGATGTACCAGAAATCCGGTTGCATATGAATCGGTGACTTTAAAAGACGAATGATGGCACGACGTCACTTTTAGAGTGTTGTGACTTTAGTGACGTCAGTGGTACTGGAAGTTTATCTTACGATGCCAATTTATGAGCCTCGAATGGAAACTAGAACTATCACTGAGGGTGATTAATACCACCACTTCCGGCTTACTAGAATTCACCTTTGATCGTTGAAATTGAAAAAAACAAAAATAAAATTTTATGGGAGATAACCTGCTTACAACTGTCGTTGATTAATATTTTTGAAACATGTATATGCCCACTTGTTAGTCATAATGTTTGAGAAGTTTGATCAAATTGGTTCATTAATGTAGGATGTGTTCCACACACAAAACTCTCATGTACAAATTTGTATTAAATCTTCTAAGTTGAAGGGGGAACAACCTCCTAAAAATCAGATGGAAAATTTGGAATTATGCGCATGCTCACTTATTAGTGGCCATGTTTAAAACGTTTCATCGAAACTGGTTCAATAATGTAGGAGCGCTCACAATAATCTCATTTGAAAATCCAAAGTAAATCTAAGTTTATGGGAGACAACCCAGGTTTGATCAAATATGGTTTGTTAGCGGCGGAAGTGTTTCACACACAAAACTCTCTGTACAAATCTATATTAAATCTGCTAAGTTAAAGGGGAGATAACCTCGTAAAAATCACCACAGATTGAATATTCGGAAATATGCCCATGTTCACTCATTAAAGACCAAGTTTACGAAGTTTCGGCGAAATCGGTTCAATAATGTAGAAGGAGTTGCGCTCACAATAATCTCATTTGAAAATCCATAATGAATCTTAGTTCATGGGAGATAACCTGGTTAAAATTTTCGCAGATGAAAATATTTAGAATATGGACACGTTCACTTGTTAGTCCTAATGTTTGAGATGTTTGTTCAAAATCCGTTAAAAATTGTAGGAGTAGTTGCATGCATATAAATGTGCGGATGGACGGACGGACGGACGGACGGATGAACGGACGGGCGACGAGTTGAAATGGCGTAGTCATGTGGCTCTCGCGAAATATGTCTACACCATTCCAACGAGTTATGTAAAACACCCACCGATTCAAACACGCATCGCGTTCGTGTTTATTATACAGGTTAAACATATTTTTATTTGCAAAAAATAGTTTGCAAATTGGGATAGGAGGACAAGTGCTTTCCACGTAGTGTAACCTCCATTTATTATACATCTCCATGCATTAAAATTCGTTTAAATAAACAAATTTTCATTCCGATGTTTGAACCCAAAGTTGAAGAGTCCGTTATATTTGTTTGAAGCGGTACTGATAAAATGAATGATAAAAAATCAAAACAACCTTTCAGGAGCCAGTCTAGATTACATTCGTTATCTTTTCTTTCGGGCGTGTTTGTTGAAATTCGTATCGCTGTTTTTCTTCGGCTGGTGTCCATTGACGCCAAACCATTTGTTAGCTATTCCTGATAGTAAAAATATAAGTACAAATTTTTGGCATATTTGTAAAACAGCGGGGTGAAACTTTTTTATGATAAGTTCTAAGCATGTCAGGATGTCTGAAGATTTATCGAAAAAAAATTGACCAATTTAGATATAACGGGATCCAAGGACGACACGGCCTTGGGACGGGGTAATGTTGTGGTTAGAAATGATTGTTTTTTAACATTATCTTATTTTTGGTTAAATTATTTTTTTGTGAACCGGCTTTGTTTTGCTTTGGACGTTTTCATTTTCAAACAACACGACAAACGATCGATAATTATATAACGAAATTTGGAAACGTTTCGAAGCGTAACTAATGACCCGACGGGAAAGGAACTAGTATAAACGGTGCGGGAAAAAAGGTTCCGGCTTGTACATCACCAGTTAAATACAGAAACATTTATGTCAAAGCGGCGATTCCATTAAATACAAGGGTTTAAAGTTTCATGGGTGTGTAACAAAACTTTATCTCAGTTTTGTTATCCATGTTGTAGGCGATTATTTATGCGATAAATTATCAATCCGTCGGATATTTGGTGGACAACCTTCTGAAGACACACAGGAAACAGGGGGGTAACCTGTACAGAGGACAAGCTGGAGCAAGGAAAATGAGCCGTGTCTGTTTCTTAGTTTGTGCTTCATGTATATGAGGAATAGGGCATATTGTTTTCAACACTGTACACACAAACTTCCCAACTCAAAATATTTAAGCTCGGTTACACTACTGCATGCATAGTGCCTTAAAAAACCCTTAGAATGGCATTAAAAATTAATGGAAGCATTAAAAAGGGTATTTAATTTGTGTTTTTCTTTTTTTAAGGACCTCGATGGAAGTCATTGAAGTCCCCTTAAATTATTGAAATTTTAAGGATTTGTGTCCTTAAAATTTTCACAGATACTGCATTCATAATTTAATGACATTAAAAGTTCATTAATTTTTGTGTTAAGAAATAAACCAAGATGAAAGAGTGGTTTTAAGGCCATTAAAGCAGCATTAATTTTTGAATAAGTGCCACAACTAAAATTTAAGGACAGCAATAGACTCTGAAATTAGTTTTAATGCCATGAAATGCGCATTACTTTTCAAATAACTGTCAAAACTAAAAATTAAGGTCATGTTATATTCATATACTGGCTTTGAAATTAATTTTAATGCCATTAAATGTGCATTACTTTTCAAATAACTTTCACAACTAAAAATTAAGAACATGCACAGCTAAAAGTATTTGAAATTTGAGGGCATGAAAACATACATGCAGTGACTCACAAAAAACAATAAAATATTTTAATGACTGTGTTCACCCTTAAACCAACAAAATTATTTAGGTGCATTATATTACAGACTGATTTTGAAATTAGTAATTGTGTGAATCAAAATTAATAAATTATCAAGTCATTTCATAAAATAACTAGAAATTGGGCCCTTGCAAATGGCCAGTTGTTTCCATGAAATATGACTGAATAATATGATCATTTCACAAAATGACTGATTTCACAGTCTGACTGTACAAGTGATTATAACACAGGGTTTTTCTAAACTTTTGGGGAAAGGATGTCAGGGTTTCTTTTCTGATCGGGAAAATCAGCTTTATAGAGGCTAAAATTGGAAATTTATGCGAGCGACAACAAAAAATAAATAAACTTACTACATGCATGTGTCATATACTTGTGATAAACAGGCCTGAAAATAATTTTCATTGCGCTTCCAGACAAAATGTCAGACACTAAATCAATAATGTCTGTCATTTAAGAATGATATCTGTCTTATCTGACATATTACAAAATGGAGTTTGAGTATTCGAAATAGTGTGTTTTAGGTGTACATGTACCTTCATCTTAAAACTGCCCAGAATTCATCCAACCATACCTTGTTTGGCAGGGCTTAAAGAGCCCTGACAAACAAGGTATGATTGGTTTGATTCTGAATAGGAACCGAATTACCCTTCAGACATAATTTAGATACATGTATGGCTATATCAAATCATATTCCTTCACATGCTGTTAATACTGATGAGCTGTAGTCACTTTCTTTACACTTCCCAACTTGCCAGGACCAGAAATCACAATAATCATTAATTTTAGGCTTCCTAGTTAAGTACATGGTTTGCAGCTCGGATCACTGAACTTCACTGATAATTTGGCAACAGACATTTTGTCTGATGATTTTAAACCTCAGTCAGACATTGGCCTTTTTGTACCCGACATTGTCCTCGTCTGACCACTGATTTTCTGGTATGGTGATAAATCAATAAATTAATATCAATGAAAACCTGTTACAACTTACAGTGTAACCCACTGGCAGCTTAAAATTAACAGTACTGGAAATAAACCAATCCTAATGATAAAAAATGCTTCATTGAAGCCTTCTTCATAATAAGGATTGGCTTATGATCAAGCATATACATAAGTCTCCAGCTAAGCAAGTCCAAATTCAGTGTGGGTAAAATAATTGTGGATGGTTTGGCCTGGCAACGATTCAGGTTTTGTGACATCAATCAGGAGGAGTATCTGACCTGATGGATGGTTTGCATAGAATACAAGTTATTAGACAAGATATTTCATATGTGAATGGAACCTAAAAATGGTTTAAGAAGCTTGGAACTTGCTTGTGTTGAAATTTAGGTATCATTCGTGAGCAATTATTCTTAATAGCAATGCTTTTTTTTTATCACATTCACCTCTGCAATGCGAGTCGTTCAGTTATCACTGGTGCACATCAAGGGAGTTAATTTAGTGTGCTGTCATCTGGAAAACAATGTCAAGGACGTGCCTTGACACTGGTATGGTCAAAACTTTCAGGCCTGGCATTTTGAGGAGAGCGATTTTTAACTCGCCTAAAATGCTCACCTGAAAAAATTGAGGGGAGCAAAAAATTTGCCCTCTTAAGATATTTTGGTCCGGGTTGTTTAAGATTATTCAGTTAAAACTATAAGTCCTGTCATGAAATGCACAGAAATAGAACGTCGATCTGCACGTTAATCTACGTGTTATGTCCACAGTATGGCTATCAAATTCTGTACATACGGCCTGTGCACAAGCAATGTTTCAGCCAGTGAACCTCCAGGTAACCCAGAGGTCCATTGGCAGACACATTGCCTGTGTTTGCTATGAGTAACCAGGAGAACCTGCCGTGCTTTGGCTGCCATTCAATATGGCAATTGCGTGCAATTCCTACATGCAATTAAGCCTAGATAAGCGCACAGTTCATAACAGGACTTCTAGTTTTAAGTGTACATGTACAAGGACTGTTCATATCAAATTCTTGTTGCTGAACAACAATTAGCACATCAAACACACTTGGCACTTTGTAATTTTTTTTTGACAGCAGTACATGTACGTAGTGATGGCTGCAATTTCTATGGACTGCAACTGTGTTTGGATATGTACAATGTACATATCCAAACACAGTTGCAATCCACAGAAGAAAAAAGACCAAGTTTTTTTTTATTTTGTCAGCAGCCAGTGATGTTTGAGTATTGCTACAAGTGGTAATTACACTGCAATATCATTACTACTTGCCTGTTAGTAGGCTCTCCCAGTATCTTTCTTTCCATTCAAGTTTTCAGAATGCTAGTCCTGTTCAAAATATTTTAACCCAAAGCATTTCGAAGGTTTTAAAAAACAGTCTTCTCCCATGTTACCTATAAAAATATCGAGGCGAGCGATCGAGTTGCATGTGTGCTGGATGGAATTCAGAAGGGCAATGTATTGCCAACCTGGATTTTTCAGAAATCCAACACTGCAAAAGGGTTTTAAAACAACACAAGTGAATAACCATTGTGCTGAAAGAATTCACACTGTGAAGCGTCAACTTCCAAATATGTCTTTATAAATAAAAAAATAATCAACTGGTCACACAAAATATGAATATATACGTATATATATTTGTCTTTCATTAGATGATCATATTTTTTCTTTTCTAGACATATATATGTTTTTAGAAAAGAAATATACAATCAACTGGTCAAAGACAAATATTTGAAGAGATTTATTGAAGACAAACTAACCCTTGAAGCCTCAAATTAATTTTAAGATAATTACTGCCTTATACACATATACATGTAGACAGCTGGTGCTACAGATAACCTGCCAGTGTTTCTACATCAGTGTTGGCTGCCTGCATAGCCAGCCAACAATAATTTAACAATATTGTCAAGAAAAGTGCAGCTTATCAGGAGAGCTCTCAAGGAAGAACCTTACCATTGTTCTATCCAGGGCTAACTGGACTCTCAGATATATCTTTCTCAAAAACACATTCTGCAGTGAAAGCATATCACAATTGTAAGTTCTCAAACATGAACCGCAATAACTCACTGCCAGATAAAATTTGTCTATTCTGAAGAAACACTTCCAGCATCTGAAATTTTGAAAGAAAATAAACCACTGTTCAGAAACCATATGACATCTCCTTCCAAGGCAGTCAGCAATGGCTTTGATAGTTCATGAATCAATTCATATGAAGTGTGTGTGAAACTTCTGTCATTACAAAACCACAGTCCTGTTTCATCATCAAAATTGATATTTTCATACCAAGTGATTTTGGCCAGGTTGTTTGTCAGTCCTGTATCTTTACAAGAGCAATTGTAAAAACACTGGATACTTCCAAATTGAACATATTTTCCAGATTCAACTTTTGTTGATGTTTTACCTCTATCTTTCAGTATAAATACGTTTGAGGATACAGTTTGAGCATTGCATTTCTCTTTCAAGGAACACCCATAGAAAACCTGTCGATTTGTTTTTATGTTTTGTTCAATGTGGCTGAAATATAACTTATGTGTACACCTACTACAAGAATGTCCAATTAGTTTAAAGACAGATCGTGTTTGCTTCTTTGTTAGAGTACATGTAACTTGTTTGCTTTCGAGTGGGGACAAGTTATCAACATCAGCAAGTTCAACACAGTCTAAAAATTCAGGTGTAGAATGCCTCCCACCTGGAGCATTTTTTAAACATGGCATCCTGCCTGAAAGCTTCATGAATTGACACCAATCAAATATGATGAATGTTTCAATTGCTGTTGCTTCGGGATATCTCATGTTTAATGCTCTCTTACAAATCCAAGAATTAAATCTTTCAAAAACGTACATCCATGTACCATACACGGGACCAAAGCGTCTTATTCCATCAACAATGTGATGCAACAGATGAGTTGTAATATTTTGCAAGGACAGTGGAAAATCTTTTTCTAAATATGCAAGTGCTTGATTAATTTTAACTTCTAGTTGGTCAATATCTTCTAAACATTGGCTTTCGGCACATATTCCAGCAATGCTATCGAATAGAAAAAAAGTGTTTTTCTCCGCTTTTTATCCATTGTTCCCCTCAAACAATATTTTAATATTCCTTGAGATGCCAGTTGTTTCCAGTCGTGAGACTTTAGTGCACCGGGTTTTGTAATGAATGGTGATGGCTTAGTTCCAAATCCCAGAGGTGGGCGGATCTGGGTTGCTCTCTTGTCTGCAATGTTCAATTCCTCTTTAGACAAGAGATATGGTAAGCTTGTTAGAGCAGAAGATTCCTTAGCTTTGGAATTTTTTTTCTTTTTTTTAGGAACTGCTGGCTGTGTCTGCTGGCTAATGTCACTTGTTGATGCTTCAGCATCTTGTGTATCAACAGAAGTGAAGACCTCTGAACTCAGTCGACCAAAGGAAACTTCAGCTTTAACAATATTTTCTATGTTAATCTTTCGACCGGTTATCAAGTTCATTATATTTTGAACTACATCTTTTATAGTGTGACATGCATCAGGTTGAGTTTCGGTTAGCCTGTTCAAGCCTGTGAGAGAGTTTATCGCCCTTATTCCTTTGCATCCTGTAGCTGTCGCAATTATACTTGCCTGTGTTTTATTTTTTGCATTATCAAAAGCCTGTCGGTAGGATTGCTCGGCTACATTATCACGCAAATTCGGTTTCGGGGAATAATCAGCAGATTTGCCAATGAAATCTTCTTGGTTTTCCCGTAATTTATCGTTCATTTTCAAGAATGATCTGTTTGAAAGATAAATGACTTTAGAGTTATGTTTGCAATGAAATCCTCTTATTAAACACCAGTGGCAACCCATTAAACTACCACTGCCATGCTGACCAAATAGTTTGCACAAACCTGGATAATCAAGAACAAAGAAAAGCAGCTTCACCTTTATATCTACTGGTGCATTGTGATAAGCACTGTAGGCAGTGCATCCACTTAGATACAGAAGCTCTTCCACCAGAATATCACATATGTATCCAAGTTACTTGTTTCAGATCGATTATTTCCAGGTATTATACCAACAAGCATAATGTTACCAAAAGCATTCCTCATATGTCGAGGCCAGTTCAAAACTGTTATCATAATAGGAGTCATCGAGTAAGACACACCAATGTTATGGAATGGATTTACACCATCAAGTTCTAAGGCCAAAGAAAATCCCATGTTGTTTCCAGAAAAAAAAAACATTTCCGAATACTGTTCTTTCCATGATGGTGAATCATGCAAATCCCACATTATGTCCTCTTCCTTTCCCAAATTACCGCCATGTGATTGAATAATTTGGGCAAGATTTGCATCTCCATAAATACGTGCAAGACGTGGTCCAACAGGGAGGTAAGTAAACGATCGTTTTGAGGTTGCTCTTTTTTTTCTCATTTGAAAAAATCTTGGTTCTGAACAAATTGGACAAGCAGTCAAATTAGCATATTGTTTCGTCGGAGAATTCCGGTATGTGACACACTCATTGCTACAGACATCAAACACTTTCTTCTTCAATAAAAAGGGTTTGATTAATCGACGTGCTTCTTCGTAACTCTTTGGTAAAGTAGCATTTTGCATTTTACTTTGAAGCAGCAAATAATCACTGAAGGCACTTTTACTGGTAGAAGGATGGCTTGAAAACAGATCAAAGTTTAAAGCTAACCATTGCAAAAGTGTTATGGAACTGTGTGGTAGAAAGTTGGTAGCAATTTCTTCACTGTATAGGTTTCTCGAATAGTTGAAGGACCAATCATTTGTTTGTATATCCTCATCCTCAGATGATTCAGAATTTGATTCTTGCATTCCATCTGTGGATGTATCACTGGATTCCTCTGTTGAGTGAGGGTCTTCAGCATCAGCAATACACAAAGGTTCCTCCGCTGTCTGGCATTCAATTTCAGGGTCCGATGAATCATCTACCCTAAAACCAAGGATGAAAATAAATTAAAATGAGCACATTTGTTGTAGTGCTATACACAAAAATCACTATTCAATGCTTGTTACATTTTAATTTTTTGCTTCCAAAAAAATAGCTTATGACCCCTCAATGGAATGAGCGTGTCATGCTGACTACAATGAGGGATTATAAACTATCTTTGGAAATGAAAATTGAAATTTTTTAGTTTCACAGGAAATTTTTAAGCAAGTATCATCTGCTACTCAATTTAGATAATTTTAAAGGGTCATAAATGGCCTTAATAATTTCGTAAATTTGTTGAATCGAAAATTCATTCACAGGAGCACATCTACACGGGATACCTGTACTTCACACATGTTTGTAAATATATCCAATGAATTTATATCTACAGTGCGTTATGCAAAATCACTTGGATTATGCAAAAAAAATTGGTGTAACCTGGTTTCGAGTTACATGTATGCATATTTTGAATTTCTGCATCCTTGAAATATGTAAAATTAGTTGAGCAGACTGGTCATGAAGCCAATGACTTCATGGTCTGACAGAAGGCCTAACTGGGTGCCCGGATTTGCACAATATCCTAGACAATGTTCCTACTTTTTCTGCACAGCAGTGCCACATCCAATGCAGGGAATTAGGTGGCACCCCCTTCAAGTGGCACACAGGATACTTGGCATACCTGCCATACCTTGGATTTGGAACGGACTTCTCTCACAAATAATACATGTGGAGTTGGCCGAATAATAAGAGGTGGCCAAGATTTTTGGTTGAAATTAATAATAGTGATGGCCTTTTTACTCTTTGTCTCAGATCCAAATAATAGTGATACCTGGAATTTTTCTTCAAAATTAATAAATCATGACATCACTATTATTCGGCAGGTCAGAGTACATCACTGCAGTCTAAGGTGAATTACTCTTTGAAATGTTTGAAATCTATTTTGCAAATTTTCCAGAAGATATAGTACACAATTTATTCTGAATGTTTTGTTTTGAGAAAAATAGGCTGCTCAAATCGTCAGATGTGTACCCATACCCACAACTGCATGTAGTAGAAT
This sequence comes from Pictodentalium vernedei, assembly GCA_031216915.1. NCBI lineage: Eukaryota > Metazoa > Mollusca > Scaphopoda > Dentaliida > Dentaliidae > Pictodentalium > Pictodentalium vernedei. The sequence goes on from CM062297.1 coordinate 174,609,015, forward strand.
GAAGTTAATATCTCGGGACCAATTTTGTAGACAGGTACATGTAAAATCCTATGTGAGGGCATTTTGTCAGCACTTCCTATTACTTATCTTAATGAATTTAAGATAAATAATGATATCCAACAGATATTTTTTTGAATTAACAAATACTAAAGAAAAGGGTACAATCGACAAACAGCTGCAGATGGATAGAAGAACAAGAGGCCCCACAGGGCCTGAAGCACTCATCTTGAACAGAACACAATATAAACAGAGTCCAAGAAGGAGTACATTAAGCAAGCCAACTCCAAAGGCTACGCCGTCAATCTTTGAGTCCCTCAGGAGTGACAAAAATAATCTGGCATCATGTCTTTTCTTCAGTTGATCATAAAGTAAAATATAGAGCTCCCCTATGAAGCCCCTTGATACAACCTATGTGGATTAATCTTAGTTACACACCTCTAGAGGGTACTGAAAACAAAATTTTTAATTCTTCAGCAAAATGGCCAATTCTGGTTCCCATAGGGAGCCCAAATATTAACCCAGGCTCTCGATTTGAATCTGACTTCCCTATAAATGTTGTGTATCCAATATGAAAGCATTCGGACTGTTGGATCTGAATTAGAGAAATTTTAAAGAAATTTCTTCATATTGCACCAAGTTAAAATTTGGGCTACCACTGCAAGCCCAAATATTAACCTACGGGTTCGATTTGAACAAATTTGAATCTAACCCCCCTAGAGATGTTGTATACCAAATATGAAAGCATTCTGACTAGTGGATCTGAAGAAGATTGTTGAAGAAATTCCCTCATATTGTACCAAGTTAAATTTCAGGTTCCCATATGGATCCCAAATAATTTTTTTTTGCATGGGTCAAGTACTTACGACCCAATAATATCACACACCAAATTTGGTTCAAACCGGACCATCGGTTCAGAAAATAGAAATTTTGGGCGGGGACAAAAATCTTACCCCCCCCCCCCTCCCCCCCCAACTACAAAGCCAAATATTGCTTCACGAACTTCGTTTGAACAAACTTGATTCTACACCTCAAAAGGAAGAGCCATAGCAAATAACAAGTCATTGTACACACTGGTTCTTGAGAAGATTTTAAAAATATTTTGGAGCATTTTCTGCCACTCCCTCCCTATATAGGGCTGGGCATGATGAGTTGAACAAAAATGCAATGCCCCTTTTGGACCATCGGTCACACAAACTTTCACTTGAATTGGCCCAGTGGCTTTGGAGAAGACCAAAACATGGTGTTGACGGACGATGGACGGACAACAGACTTTGTCAAGATGAGCTAATAAATAAAAGGATGGTCAAACAATGACCTGTCAATGGAAAATCACCAGAAGATGCTGACATTGTGTTCCAAATTGGATCAATATTTTTCCATTTTTAAATGCCAGTGCAGCCACAGGAGAAATTTATGATTTTGGAGGAAGTGTTAATATACCAGGAGCAGGACTAAAAAAAAACGATTCACACCTAAAAAACATAGATCAAAAAATCACTTACTGGAATATGTACATGAAATATGGTAATCATACTAATATACAGAGCAATTGGAAACATTTTTAAATTTAGTGGATAAAGTGTTAATATCTCAGGACTGAATGATCAGATTCACAGCAAAAACTATACAGTTCAGCATAGCAGTTACTGCAATACATACATAAAATAGCCTGACAATCAGTTCACTGTTTTTTTTTTAATTATTTTTTTAATTTTTCAAAGCCACTGTAGAAACTTCTGAATTTAGTACGTAAAGTATTAATATTTCAGAAAGGAATATACATGTACAGGTTTACATCAATATTTTCCCCGAGAGCAGCGTGCAAATGTCATTTAGAGGGTGGTTCTTTGGAATTCTGTGCGGTTCTGGTATTTAGGAGAAAAGTACTAAATACCAGAACCCCCCAGAACCGCCTGACAGTGATAAAGGCGACTATAAGAATGAATTTACATCTATTCTTCTTGCCTGTAAGGATTATTACATAAAATAAACATATTTCATCGTAAAACACTGAGCAAGTGTAATTTAGAAGAGGGTTCTGGGGGAGGGGGGGGGGGGGTTCTGTTCGGTTCTGTATTTAGGAGGACCCGCCAATACTGATAGAATTTCAGAAACCATAATAATGCCCTCCAAAATCATGCACAAGTAACATGACAATCCAAGTAATATTATTCAACTTATCGCGTGTCAAAGAAATGAATTTGGGAATTTTTGAAGAAGTTTTTATCAGTCTACAACTTATCTCGACTGCCTACTAAAAATATACATTGAACAGTGTGCGCAAGACAAGAGAACTTACCAACAAGTGGATGTGTCTTCGAATTCGTGCTCCGAACCTGCTTTTTCGTCGTCAAGGTCCGTTGTGGGCCGATCGCTGTCAGTCGTTGATGATTCGCGCTCCTCCAAAGCTTCAGAAAATTTACCGTATTTTTTTAAGTGATTGCGAATTATACGAACATCGACTAAATCACATCTCCATTTACAAACACGACACCCACAAATACTGGTTGGTGCCATCTTTAAACAAAAACGTCATCGCTTCGGTGATAAATGCATCAATATGATTGGATGAAGCATCAACACGCCACCGTTTGAAACTGAGTATGGAGAGGTATAACAACAAAAAATATGGAAGTACCTGTGGCACAATTCCATGAAGAACACTAATAATTACAAACTGTATTTGTATGACCTCAGATGTGTGTGTGTGTGGGGGGGGGGGGATGGGGGGGAGGGAGCGGTGCTGTGCTGTGCTGCGACATATCGAACCATGAACCAGTGACATGGATATAGGGAGGCGGATGAGGGGGCACCACCTGCTAATTTTCTCTGAAAATTTGTAGTCTCTTCCGAAATTTTGGAAACTTTCTTGGGCCTGCGAATTTATGCCTAAGCCTAACAGCACTGAAATGTGGTCTTTTGGGAGGGGGCCGGGGGGGGGGGTGTAAAGCAGCGTTAAAACATTTGTGGGATAAATTTTCCAACCAAAGACCAACTTTAAGTACATTACAGTGAAAAAGATTTATTTATTTCTTAATGCCAGTTTAACTCAATTTTAACGGAAATTTTTGGTCTGTCAAAATATGTTGCCCCCTCCTGAAGCTCATTCCAGTGAAAACTATCTGCGCGAATGTCATGCATGAACTTGTTTTTCGGGACGCTTCCTATTGGAGATTCTAAATTATCCCATCACCAAACGTTATAGGTAGTCCCTTATAAAAAAGTACCATGGTAAACCATGGTAAATCCCAAAATTACCAGGGTATTTGGGGATTTACCATGGTTTACCATGGTACTTTTTTATAAGGGGTAAACAACGGTTAGTAGGTAGACCCATGTGCAAAAAAAAAATTGTCGTTCGTTTGTCTTCGTTTCTTCAATTTTCCAAAACGTAGCCGATATAATTAAACAGTGGGCCTACTGAGCAATGGTAATTACATTGCTAAGCCAGGCCGAGGGAACTCAGACCTGTGGACAAACTCGACCAAAATGAATTGGGAATTTTGGAGAAGCCCGCCTCTCGGAGAACCCGTCCCAAAAGGTTCCGGGACGTTTCGGTCTTGAGACGGTTCGCGATCCGCCCGGACGTTTTGATCGGATTTTTTTCGGCCCATGGCGAGGCCGAAACGTCCCCCCCCCCCCCCCCCCCACCCAAAAAAAAAAGCAGAAACGTCTCGCCTTTTTTTCGGGAAATAAAAATGGCAAAAATAGAAACTTAGGCTACCTTCGTCGGAAAATCCCCAAAAACCCAAAATGGATGAAAATAAGTCCAGTGCCACAAAGTTTGTTTTGACTGTGGGTGCATCGCCAATAAAAAGTTTGACTATTAGAGTGACAAAGATTTCGCTTCCCGGCTTTTTTTAATTTTCAAACTTTATTATCTCCTCATTTTTTTTTTCTTTTCTTTTCTTTTTTTATTAGTTTGAGTAAAGGACGGATAAGTCTCGTGAGGTCGGATATGCAGTCACTGCTCAACAGAACTTGCACTCCCCCCCCCCCCCTCCCTCCCTTCCGGAAAGGTGAACCTGCGAAGCTGTCACCTCTTTTTTCTCTCTATCTCGTGGAAATTGGGTGCACTCTTACTGTTGATAGCAACTACACTAGGATTTTAAGATGTTTTTCTCTAATGAAATTATGATATGATATCCACGTTTGCATGGTAGTCAGCTAAGTTAATGTACAATGATTATGTGATGCCATAATAGCCTCTGTTTTGTTGTCTACCCCCCCCCCCCCCCCCAATTCGAGGGGGCCGAACCGAAACGTCCCAGGTCACGGACCGAAAATATAGTTTAGAAGTCGGTGCTTGGCGACTCGGCTCGGCCCGTTTTTTAAAAAAGAACCCCCCCCCCCCTCCTCCCCGACGAGTGCATTTGACAAGCCTAGACCCCCATTTTGAATTCTGTGGTTTATGCCTTACTAGCCTAAATGAAACAATATACCGAACACCTCTAAAAAGACAATATTGAAGAAAAGATTTTTAGGCCTCTGACAATTTAGAATTTTGCAGTAGCAGGGCGGATCTGTTGTTGGATAGAAATATCATATCTGTATGTGTTTCGGGAAATTGTTTCTGAGTGCTAATCTCTTTAAACATAAGAGTTTTTGTTCAGTAATTTTTTATGACTGTACAAACACACTGAGTACCGTAAAATCGATTACCAGCTTGTGTCAACAGTTTAGTCTTTGTTGATTTGTTTAGTATTTATTATTGCAAACAATCACCAGGCAAGTTAATTAATGATAACACTGACTTACGGTGCTTTACCACAGTTCGGGTTAGTTGTCATTCACAACATCCAATCTACAAAAACGTCCGATCGAAACTCACAGGACGGGGAGGGGGGGGGGGGGGGGCGTCTTATCTGTCAAATAGGGCACGGGGTTAACCCGCCCCACCTTCATCGGGAAAACCTGCCCTCGGGACAAACCGCCCCAACAGAAATCGACTATATATCGGGACAACCCGCACCTAACTTAGAAACCGGATTATGGGATTAAAAACCGATATTTAGACGAGGTGACAAGATGAACAATTAAAGGATTAAGTTGTTTCAAGCGGTCAAGCAAATTACGCACCTGGAGCGATGGGTCCCAGTAAGTAAATTTAGATACAGTGAAATGAAAAAAGGTTAAAAAAAAACAACATTCCTATCAGTTGGTTAGGCTGCTCATCTTTACTGAAAATGAGACAGGCAGTCTGCATGCACAGGCCCACTTAAAATATTTTCAGTAAACTGAACATCACATCGAATTCCCGTTTCACTTTCTTCGTATGTAATATTGTTTGCCAAACTACGTTTCCATAATTACATGTACCGGTAGTAGAAGCTTCCTTTGTTTCAGCGGCGCGTTGATTTTGCAGACCTGTTGATTTCAGTTTCTCAGTATTCCGCTTTTGCGATAAATTTAAAATAAATTCGTTCAGAAAAAATAACTAACACGCGATCATGATTGATTTGCTTATGTTTCTGAAAGAAGAAAAGATCAGTGAGGAGGGACTACAAGCTGTGAAAGGTAGGTTTTGTTCATGATCAATTAGCTCAGAGTCTTGGAACTTCAAAACAATTCAAAAATGGCATCAGAAAGATGGCGGCATCACCACATCACTTGTTGGTTGGTGACGAGCCGAACTTTGGGTTCTATGAAAAGAGACACCGTGACAGGCGGGTTTGGGTGTTAAGGATGTCTTTCACGCCTAGCCATCATTCCAATATAGTGAGTGAATATAGGCCTACAAAAGTTGTTTTTTTTGGCACGCTGGCCATATCAAATTTGAAAATCGAGATAATTATTAATTTGTTTCGTTTTTTCTGTCGTTTTTTTTTTCTTTCTTAAATTTTCCAAATTACCTCCAGTGACCATTTTAAAGATTTCGATACCAAAATGTATAATTTGAGAAAAGGTAAGGAGACCCGAGGTATTTCGTTTTCCCAGTTTTGCAATTTTAACCCCTCCACTGACATTGATAATTTGTAAAGCAAAGAACTTTTGAGATATTATTGGGGGACGGCAAGGGAAAAGGAAATACGGTAATATAACAACAACAATAGCATGACTTTGGAGGGCATTGTGGTTTATTAACAGCCCAGTAGGTGTGAATAACAGCCCAACAGCTTATAAAAGGCCTGAGACGAAGTCAAGGGCCGTTATTAATAAGCTGAAGGGCTGTTATTCACACCTGTTCGGCCATTAATAAACCACAAGGCCCGACAAAGTCATGTTATTACTATTATTACCACAGCGATTCTGAGAAAGTTTTGGCCCTGTACCTAACATGGCAGCCACAAACAGCCAATTGGTCTTCATTCAAATTTCAATTCACTCGATTGAGACGTGATTAACCCTTTACCTAAAATGAAAAGCAGACGACACTTGCAAAAACAATTCTTGAATAACTAATTTCTTTAATTTTTTGTCTCAACTATTAATTTCAACCCCAAATCTTGGCCATCACTTTTATTCGTCCAACTATTATTTTAAAGGTGAGAGTTCGATGACACCAACAGAGGGAGAAACACCACTGCCAGTGTAACTTGTACAGAGACAGGACTTTTCGCCGAAAGTACATTTTAGGGCCCAAACGGTTATGGTATTTCCATAACCTTTTAACCACATGTATTAACCATGAATTTTGAACCCAACACAGTGTTTTTGAGAAAATAAATGAAAGATAATATTTCCTAAAAATTTTAGGAGTATTTCTCAGTAAAATTATGCAAACATGGATATCACTGAAACCGGTTTGATTAGCCGGTTCCAATGATATCCATATTTTTGCATGGCTGTACTGGGGAATTTCCAAGGTAAGTTAGGTTGTAGTTGTCTTATACAAGTTAATTCTCTCTGGCGGCTTTGGCTAATTTGTTGGGTAAAGGGTTAACCAGTTATGTGAGGCATTCTATCAATAAACAATCTAATGCTGATGTGTATAATGAATAATTATTCAGCAAACTTGTCAAGAACTATGTGAAAATATGTATGCTTTGTGTACAAGTATATATGCCATGCGCACAAGAAGCTAATCCTGCTGACTTCATTTAACCCTTTACCCACCACAGCTTTATTAAATTTTAAATTTTTGTACCAAAAATTCTAAATATTTTTCAATAAAACCATACAAACATGGATATCCTTAGAACCGACTTGGTGAGCCTAAGTTAAAAATAGAAGTCCTGTCACGAACTGTGCACTTATCTGGGCGTAATTGCACATATGAATTGCGTGCAATTGCCATATCGAATGGCATCCAAAGTACGGCAGGTTCTCCTAGTTACTCATAGCAAACACAGGCAATGTTTCTGCCAATGGATCTCCGGGTTACCCAGAGGTCCATTGGCTGAAACATTGTTTGTGCACAGGCGATATGAACATAATTTGATAGCCTTACTATGGTCATAACGCGTAGATTAACATTCAGATCAACGTGCTATTTGTGCGCATTTCGTGACAGGACTTCTAGTTTTAACTGTATGACAAGTTGGTTACACCATATCAGCTTGTGGTATTGAAAAAACCATTGTTCAGGCCAATTCTTCACTTGGAATCATTCAGCAGCATGCGCAGTCTGCCAGACTAGACTTCTGAATATAAATGAGGTTTGTTTCTTCTTACGAGTAGTAGAAATATATATAATTTCTTCTATTTTTTCAGACAGTGGCATTGATTATGATATGTTTAGTCAATTTTTGGAAGCTGACATTGAAGATTTGTTCAAGATTTTTGTTGATCGATTCCGTGTCAGACAGATTTTGAAGAGGTTGCATGCTGCTACATCACTTCGTGCCCATCCTGGTTCTGCCACTTCAGTTAGTTCTGTTGATCTGAGCACAGACGACAATGAGGAAGATGTTACAAAGAGTTCTGTTTGTACAACTCCTTGTAAACATTCTGTGGATGACATGTTGTCCAAGAAACAAACTCGAGGAAAGCCATCTGAAGCACAAACATTCTTTGCTGGCATTGTTAAAGATGCGGCAAAAGCCTCAAAAATTTGGAAAAAAGCACCGTTGATGATAGAAATTTCTGAGCAAAAAAAACAACATTTTTTCACCACGTTATTAACGGTTTGCCCAGCACTTACACAACATAGGCAGTTTGGGAGAGTTTAAGGAAGAGGTTAGCAAACCGTAGAAAATATCTACTTGACAAGTCAAAAGGAAAACGACAGCCTACAAATACATCAAAAACATCTTCTCAAGACAAATCTGCATCTGTTCAGCAGCTTTCAAAATTATGTGCTGGAGAACAAGTTTCAATAAAAAGTTCCTCAGGCAACATTTTAGGACAGGGCCTGTTTTTACGAAACACCACAGATGTGTATGCAGAGATAACTGTTAAGACCATCAACAAAAAAAACATCGGGGAATGTGATGAACTTCCTCAAACAAGTGGTCAGGCAAGCCATTTTCGTGACATTCATGAAAAACAAATGATCACATGGAAAATCGCACGACTCATTCCTAGTACATGTACACTGGCAAGTACAAGTGGGTCAGACAAAGAACCATCAAAAAAAACAAAACAAGTAAATCCCTTGAAGGCATTGGCAGGTACAAGTGTGTCTGACAATGACCCATCAAAAAAAAAAGAAAAAGTAAATCCCATGAAGACATTGAAGTCAAAATCAAAACTTGTAATCTCTGCTGAAGTGAAAAAGCATGCACATGTAGAATCTTCAAAGCCAATGGACAAATATTTCAAACCAACAGCTCAACTTGCAGCACCAGTTTTGAAAGATGCAGAAACGTCAAATGAAAGCCTGTCATGTGACAAATCAGTTGTTCTGATGGAATGGAGTGGTGGTAAAGTTTTTCTTGGATTGCTGGAAGGGTTACAAAAGAATGAACACATCATCAGTGGTTCATCACCAGTAGCCAAAATTTATGGTGACAAATTTGTGTTGGCCAAAAATGATCTCAGAAAAGGTCTTAAACTGAACAAATCTGATGTGGAACGAAGACCAAATAAAGAATATCTGATTTGGTCAATTCCCAAGTCAGTTTGCTCTTCAAAGGAAGATTCTAGTGAATTGGTTTTGCATGTCAGTGCTGAAGAGTTTTTTCTCAGTATTGATGCTGAATTGGTGAAATACATGCAGTAATAAATTCATAGTTTTATAGCCAACACAAACTATGGTTTGGAAAAAAAATGGTTTTCGAAAAAGAGTTTGGAACAGGGGTCAGCAACTCGTGCAGAATATAGGGTTAAAAAGTATCAAGATCATGGAATTGCCAACAGTATTTGTTCATTGGTGAATGGTATAGCCCAACATGTATGTAATATACATGTACATGCACATTTTAACCCCCTGCACACTGATGTCAAAATATGAAAATTTCAATGTGCAGATTTTTCCCATAATGCAACTGGGAATTCATCCAATTCAATCTTGTTTAACAGAGCTCATTGAGCTCTGTCAAACAAGACTGAATTGGATGAATTCCCAGTTGCATTATGCGAAAAGTTTACTATCTTAAAATTTGGTATTTTGACATCAGTGTGCAAAGGGGTAAACACAACTGTACACATGTATTCATAAATTCACAATGTTTGCAATATTCAGGTAAAAATTTGGAGGTGGCAGGTAAGAAACACTTCCACCTGTCATGTGACAGGTAGAAATTTCAGAACATTTCGAGGCTTACCTGACCTATACATGTATGACAGATGGATTTTTTGGTTAACTTGTCATCTCTAATATTTTACCTGATCCAGTACGAAAAAGGGGTCCTAAGCCATAGTTTGGAAGAGAAAAATAGAATTGCAATTTTGGTATGTAATGAGCTGGAGGATGTGACCATTTCGTTAGGTGAATGGTGAACTGACCTGTCGTATGTGACCAGAATGATTTTTTTTTACCTGTCTCCATCCCATTTTCTGACTGTCAGTGACAGCCTAGGTGGACACATGTACATTTTGAGCCCTGCTTTCCCGAGGAATGTAGTCGATTCAAAATTCTCTCCAAGAATATGGTATCCTTCACAATGGGGATGGTTATGATGAGTTACCTGGTGAATGGGAGTTGTTAGTGTAGAACATAATTAATGCAAATGCGCGAAAATGAAAATAAGTCGCAAGATGCCTGTTAAGCACAAGATAATTTGTCGCATGTTTATCCATGACTGATGTTCTTAACCAAGTTAGTCTGAAGGAAGGGCAGTAGCAAAATGTTCATGTGGTCATCCTGCAACTCATTTCCACTTAGTATTGATTATACCATAAAAAGCTGGTGATATTGAATATACAATTGAGAGTGTGTTGACGAGGGCTTTGCCCAAGTGAAGAATTGGCCTGAGCAATGGTTTGTTCAATACCACAAGCTGACATGGTGTAACCAACTTGTCATACAGTTAAAACTAGAAGTCCGGTCATGAAATGCGCACAAATAGCACGTTGATCTGCGCGTTAATCTACGCATTATGACCATAGTAAGGCTATCAAATTATGTGCATATCGCCTGTGCACAAACAATGTTTCAGCCAATGGATCTATTGGCCAAAACATTGCCTGTGTTTGCTATGAGTAACCAGGAGAACCTGCCATGCTTCGGATGCCATTTGATATGGCAATTGCGCGCAATTCCTACGCGCAATTAAGCCTAGATAAGCACGCATTTTGTGACAGGACTTCTAGTTTTAACTGTATAACAGACCTTTAGATTTCCCCAAATTCACAGTGTTTACCGATGCCCACAAATTATGGTGTTGAGGGCTTTCATGGAATAACTAGCATAATACTTTAATATTAATATGCTTAATAATTACTGGGGAAGCCCTAATAGTCTCATTGACCTTAATATTTATGACATTTCTATATTTGATGTCCCCAAATTAGTCCAAAAATGATGACCCCAAAATATACAAATCTAAAGATCTGCACATACTGTTGTTTTCATAGTGAACAAAAAGGTGCATGCAGCAACATGAAGCACTCACTCTCAAAACTGAATAAAATTATTTAAAGCTTCTTTCATCAATGTAGTTGCGTTTGAAAAAAGCCATTCTTGAGTAACCAAAAGTTTTCATTTTTCGCTCAACTTGTCCTTGACTTCGGTCAAGCTGAGCTATTGTCATGGCCTGACATCCATCTGCCTGTCAACACAGCACAGGCTACAGTCCGCATTTCTTTACATAGCTTCGCGAAACTTCACAAATTTGTTTTTTATGACCTTCTGAAGAGAACATCACCTTTTGGACCTGAACCAATATTCAAGATGGCCACCATTGACCATTTTGTTGAAAAATAGTGTCAGTCAGTTTTTTCACTCAGAACTTATGAAGTATTTGACACAGTTAAATAATTTTTGTCATAACGGTATAGCAGGATCAGTTACATCACATATAATACAGGTTTTTTTCTCATGTGTATGTTATGCAATTTTTCCTCATGGGAATCCTGGGAAGTGAAGCAGTGCTTGTTCACTGTGGTAAAGTCCTGTTTTGCTGGTAAAATAGGACCCAGTAACTGTAACCAATGCTGGGGGTAAAAGTCCTCTAAAATGGGCAACATAGGTATAAATGATTGGCTAAACTTGAGTTTATAATTGTGTTGCAGTAATGATTAGCCAATGTGCAGAAGTATATGACCTTAAACACCAATAAATAAATAAATAATTATGCAATTTACAGGTGTTTAATGTCACTTTAGTCAGTGTCATTATTTTGTACCCCAAGGGAAATGGCCCTGAATGTTTTAAGACCTCAAATGTCACATTTCCTCATCATTTTCACTGTCACTTGTCCATTTTATTTTTTAATCAAAATGAAATGGCTCTACTCTTGAGACGTCAAAAGTCCATTTGACATTTCCCCTTCATTTTTACTGTCACATAATGACATTTCCCTTTCATTTTCATTGTCCAAGTTGAGCCAATTTGTCATTGACACTTTCATTTAATTTGTCTGGTGATTTGTGCCAGTTTGGCCTGTTAAGTTGAGTAAAGAGAGAATCCTTTACTTAACATGGGTAGTAAACAAAACTTGCAAATTAAATTCTTGAATAATTAAACTTTTTCAATTTATGTGTAAAAAACATAGCTTGTGACCCTTGTTGGAACCAGCTCAATGAGCTCATTCCCATGAGGTGTCTTAAGTTATATTTTTTAGACAAAAAAATTGAGAACATGATAAACTTTTAATGGAGATTTCTGTTAATACTGCCGTAACTGTAACATGCTGTTCTATTTAGCTAAAACTCAGGTGGGACCTGCATGCATCACTTTCATTTGAAAGTCTCACAACATCAATTTGTCATGTGTAAATCGAGAAACACACAAAATTCCGCAATTTTGTGGAATTTTCTTTAAAATGAATGTAATGCGTCAAACCTTTCGCCTTGTAAAAACTAGAAAATAAACCTTCTGCATCGCATTTGTGGATAAACCACGTACGCCACTACAAACAGTTTACTGTTGTCTATATAATACATTTCAATACTTGGTGACTACATGTACATACATATATACTGACATAAAGATGCATTTGATCTAGGGATGGGATGATACGCTTTGATTTGTTTTGAGTTTGGGAAAAGAAGTAGTGCCTATTTTCTTATAATGTTTGCGCTTGGTTTTGAGGTGATATTCATGTTGTCATGGTTAGCCACTAAACACAAATTTGTGACCTCAAAGAACAGTTAATAAATCATTATTGATGTGTCAGTGGTTTTAGCCACTTATTATTGTTTCTGAATGGAAAAAAAATAATTCTGTTGTTTTGATGTTAATTGTATGTTGTCAATATGAAATAAAAGTTTCACTCATCCCATTTCTTTTTTTCTCAGTGTTATAAATAGAGAGAAATGTCCAGCATTATTATCAATGAATAAGATTATTTTTTTTTCATTTCAAAACCTGTCAACTGGCAGTCTACTGAAAGCCCTTTCTTAACCCTTTACCCAATGCAGACGATATAAAAAGTTATTATTTAAAATATAATTTTTTCAAATATTTCAAAAAATTTCAACAAAACCATATCATGTGACCCGTCGTTGGAACGAGCTCGTTCCAACGAGGGGTCACATGATAAGGTTTTGTTGAAATTTTTTGAAAAATAATATTTTTTCAACTGCTGAATTTGCATATTATGCGGGCGGATGCGTCCGATTCGTTGGGTAAAGGGTTAATTGATGTCCATTGTTTGCGCAAAACCAGTTTGACAAATTCAAAACAAAGCTGTCAACTGTCTTTTGTCTGACCAGCTTCTTGCACATGCAATACAACATAATTGTTTCATGGCTGTAAAAACAACATGGTCAAGTTCATTCGAGAAAATTACTAGCATTTGATTATCATCTTTGCCTGAGCTTAATAACTATAAATGGTAAACTGGACATTTTCCCGCCCTGCTTCAACATATACTCACCGGACATTTCCCCCACTCTGACATTAATTACCCACCCACAATACACTTTCAGTTATGTGTCATTTGCTGTTATATGTAATTATTATATTTAGCCCGACAGTGCAGTCTTTGTTGGTAGAGACGGTGATAAGACCCATATGGCAGTAAATGTTGTATGGTCATTCTAGGGATGACCATGCAACAGTTAATGACGTTGTGGTTTTCTCTCTAGGGCAGTCCTTCGTGTGAGTAAATTTTACGGGAGCAAAAAAGTGCACTTGCAAATTGTGTTACGAGTGCAAATCTCACTCGAAAATTTGCCAAAGGTTCACAACTATGCATGTTTGGGACAGATGTGTTTCAACGCAGCTAATCATGATATTTAGATTGCTACTTGCTGACTACTCTGAATACCTCAGTAGACTGTAACATTGATAGAGTCACCGTTGGCATCTGAAAAACGTAACCAATTCAGAAAAGACAAACAGCAAAAACACCGACGATAAAATTTCTCGCATGTACACAAATCTTTGAAGAAAGGGAAACAAGGTGAAATTATTTGGTACAAGCAAATTCGGTTGGCTGTAGCAGACAACTTCACTACTGACGTCCAATCACAGTTGGTGTATCTGTTTATTCTGATTAAATTAGCGTTTCGTTTGCTGGATGAATTGGGATGTAGAATAACATGCGCAGTGAATAAAGGAAACTGGAAATGTTTCAGTTTTCACTGACAAATTGACAATATCGATTCGGACCTCTTGCGGAGCGGATGGTGATATGGAGGTGGGAGTAAGGCTGTCACGATTATGAATTTTCATAATTCATTATTTTGTCATAAAAATCGACGGACATTCGATTATTTATGGTTAATATTTCTGTCTTGTTTCCTAGGACTTCGTCTATGATATAACTTGGGAGGAGTTAAAAATTAAAATATCCTAATCGTAAATGAAGCAAACGAACACCAAACCTTGAAAAATTTGACAAAACAGAATCTACATCGCACAGATTCAAATTTCAAATCATAGAAAAATGCATACTAAACTCACTAATGGCCCCATCCGTGCTCAATGTATAATGATTATGAATTTAGCCTTAGGGAATGTCAAGTCAACAAAGCTTTACACGTGGAAATGAAACTTCCGGTTGCGATGCGTCGGAGAAAATAAATCATTATACTTTAAAAATAACATGGCATTTCGAAGTTTTTCCCTCTTTACTTTCCGTATGTTAAAATTGATTATCAAGTATCAAATTGATAAAAACAAAAACAACTCAACACTTGATGATGTCTTATTGGCAAGGAATACAATGTAGCCATTGACAGTAAGGCGTCATTGAGTGTTATGGTATTTTTGTTAAATTGTTATCACCGCTAATGCCAGTGAGCCAGTGATGCTGGAACCGGAAAGTCCGGCCAATGAATGATAATGATTCAACCCCTGTTCAGTGTGAAAATGCTTTCCCTTGGAGGCTCAATCTTTCCAGGGATTTATTTTATTTATTTACTCATTTATTCATTGGTGTTTGACACTTGAACACTTTGAAAGCTAGGGTCAAACGGCTAACTTTAACTAGCGTGGTGCCGCGACTTGAATCTATATATTTGTTTTATGTTTTAACCCTGTTCACACACACATTTGTTGTCGAAATAGGTCCTTTATGTGAAACAATAGCTTGTGAATCAATATTTCCCCTTTGTTTAACAAAAAGGTAGTATGACAGCACATGTCCAGTCAAATAATTGATCATTGAAATAAATTGTCGATTATGACCTCAATCGACGGTTGATCAATTTTTCGATCATTCGTGACAGTCTTAGGTGGGGGGGGGGGGGGGGGGGGGGGGGGAGGGGGGCATATAACAGCAGTTTTGTTTTTGTTTTCCTTTTACCATTAACCAATGGACAATAACGAGATAGATGTCCATCTGACTTGAAGCGAGGCAATGCCAGTGAGTTGAGTGCGATTTAATTGAAGTTGAACTGTTTGATGACGGGCACGATTTTTTTGCACTCGTCTCTTTTAAATTAAGGGCGCTTGCGAGCACAATAGCGCCTGTTTCATGCGAAGGACTGCTAGGGCACAATTGTGCCATTGCTACACAGGGAGTATAAAAGTCTATGAGTTTGTTCAAGTAATCTGATTAATATACATGTATTTTTGTGTCATTTGTTGTGTGATGTGTAATGCTTAATGAGAAAGCACGGGGATAGCCACACACACACATACCCACATATATATATAACATCACACATACACACATATATATGAAGCCCCTGTAATTAGTCCTCGGCAACGGCAATTGCCGAGGGATTTTAGATGTTTTCTCAGCACTATTTTTGCCGAGGACAATTTACCGAATCAACAGGTTTGTGGTGGCCAATATGATTGAAACCATAAAAAATACAAAATTATCAAAATAACAATAAAAAAATAAAAAAAACATTAAATGTATGCCAGCAATACCTGTAGAGAAGTTTTTATTTATTCCATGAACTCCAATTTTATTGATGTGTGATGTCCGTTTATAAATTACGCACATGTGCACCAGGTAAATTTAAAGTTAGTTTCAATAGCACCAACACTATTAATCCTTATGTAGGACAACAATTTGAATACAATTTGCGCTGTAACCTGCGCAGTTGTATTTATATTGGTTTTTCCTGTCACGTTCAGGAAAAACCAACATAAACACAACAACTGCGCAGGTAATGGCACAAATGGTGCTCTGATTCTGAAACTATGAAGTTTCCGTCACAAACGAGTGTTGGATTTTCTTGACAGGGATGAAGGCGTTGGAGTGATAAACAAACAACGAAAAACAAATAAATGCGAGTATTTTTTAAATCTTTAATAATAATTTTCCTTTATTCTTTTATCTTATTCAACAGGTGATAACTCGTGAAAACTTACCTATTTCCATTGCATCCCAAATTGGCAAAACATAACTTGCAACTAATTCTTGTTGGCTGCATATACTTGACAGGGTCTAACAAAAGCCGTAACCTATAGGTTAGGTTATGGGGGAGGTTACGTGCTTCTACAAACTCAAGACCTATTATTAGGTTACGCGAGGAAACTGATTACCTTAATAATTTACCTTATATCTAGACTACGGAAACCTACAGGTTACGTTATGCTAGGTACAGCGTAACCTATTTTCAGGTTACGGTGTATGAAGCTTATATCAGTCCCTGCTTGAAAATGGGTGTGCGACTTATACAGGGCTTTAGCCAAAAGGGAGGTATTCCAAGTGTGAGTTGGGGGTGCGACTTATATACACGGGGGCGACGTACACACAGACATATACAGTAGTTATTTACGTGAAATAATCATTTTGTAAAAATTGCCGAAGAAAACTCGATTTTTGCCAAGGATACTCATTTATCGTCCGCTAAGTTTTTGCCGAGGTAATTTTTGCTAATTACTTTACAGGGGCTGTATATATGTGCGTGTGTGCATGTGGGTTTGTCTTACCGACGTGGAGAGATAGTTAGACCAAGGAGTTCGAGTGTTTGGCCTTACTGGAACCCTGTACGTTAACATACCTTTGTATTTTTCCTTGAATGTACTGGCAAAAACGAGGTAGAAAACCGTTCGTCCACACAAAGGACAAGACAATAAGGTACCTCGGAATGTAGGGTAGACAAAGATGTGTGTGTGTTTTTACCGAAGTAAGTTTGCCCTGGTTTTGGAAATAAAATATCTGGGTGGGTAAGTTTCAGAGTGGATAATTGTCTGGTGGGCAAATGTTAAAACGGGGTGGGGAAATGTCAATGGGGGAAATGTTTGGTGAGGAAATTTCAATGTGGAGAAATGTCCGGTGGGGGAATAGGTCCCAGATTCGGCTGTACTCTTCACCCCCCCCCCCCCCCCCCCCCCCCCACTTGATAGAAAAGCTTTTCAGCATTGTTGGAAAAAGTATTCAAACCAGACGGATGTTCTTGAAGAATGAACCATTTCAGAATTTTATTGATAACTGAATACAATAGTAATATATCCCGTGATCATTGATTGAGCTATTTCCGAAACAAGGAACTTTGGAAAGGATCGGATTCTGCTCAATTATTCACTCTGCATTGAAATTCAAGCGTGATAGAGGCCTTCAACGTTACTCTTTAATAACACCACCCCATTTATTTATCTAGCAAATACTTTCTTTGGTCCATTTGCAAACATGGTCATCAGGATCTGAATTGGCTTTCTTTTTTTGAGGAGGTGGGGGGGGGGGGCATTTTTCATAGTTTAATGGCATTAATTTATAAAAATATATCCATAATACGTCTGTGCCCTATTTTAATGGCATTAAAATTGGGGACATTTGAATTAATTTTTATTTAATGCTTTGAAATGTTTTTAATGACCATTAATTATGTACTGTTTAAGGACATTTTAATGAAATTAATGCCATTAACACCACCTTAACAGCTCATCAATTCCTCAATATCCCCACCCCCTCCCATTTTAATGGCATTAAAATAATGACGTGGATTAAGGATTTTTTAATGCCATTAACACCTCCTTAAACACACCCTAAATTTATATACTTAATTTAAATCATTAAATTATGTTTAATGCTGTTTTAAGTAGTAAAATTTACTTAAAAAAGAAAAATTCATAACCTTTTAATGCCCTTATTTCTGCTCTTTTTTAAGGGATTTGTAATGAAATTTAAGGAAATTTTAACAACGAATTTAAGGAAATGATTTCATGACATTTTAATGATGTATTAATGATATTGCCTGCAGTAGTGTTAATTAGAAAGGCACAGTGCTTCCAATTTAATTTCGAAATCTGGATATATCGGTATTTTATTTATTTTGTAGAATGCCGGTTGTACAGGCACGGTTGAAGTCACATTGTTTGATTATGATGCCGGTCAATTAGATGTGGTTGGTTTCGCCAGAAATGTGATCCTTACTTCAAGATTTGTATCGACGTTTTCACAGGGTAATTTATGAAGGCACTCAGGTTGTATGTTGTCATTCAAAACAGGTGATAATTATACCAATTGTGAACCGTTTTTGTAAAATCATTATAGTCGTGAGCCAGATCTAAGTAAGTAGCCTTCAACGACTACTATCATTTCAGTATCCCAAAGGTTGATGGAATGTCGGTCTTTATTAATACTATTCTGTGCACAATTATAGTAATCCTTTTCTCAGAATGCTCTTTTTATTTTGCTTTTGTTATCTGAGATGTTTTTTTTTTTTTGGCACATTTTACGATAGGCTTCCTATCAGCACGCACACAAAAGTAGCTAATAATTATTAACAAACAAAATAAATAAGTTTAACTACACGCGTTTACTGCTGTAGAGAAACAGCTACTGATGAACGAAATCTAAACACAAATGTAACCACAAAAGTCAATCTAGAGCTTTGTAAGTTAAATGTTTTAAACGGGAGAATGTTTACGACTGCTGAATTTGTAATTTAGAGCTCATTCCAATGAGGGGAGGGAGCACGGTGGCTCAGTGGTAGACTGTTGGACTTCTATGCTAGAGGTCCCGAGTTCGATCCCCGTCTGGGACGACCCGCGTTATGACCTTGGGCAAGGCACTTTATCCCGGTTTCCTACATGGGGGCACGATGACGCTGCGTACTAAGGTGTACTGCACGTCGATGGTGCACATTTCTTCAACCGCTGTAACCCTGCTTGAGCGGAGCTTGAACAGAGTTAGAATGTTGAGGAGCTGACAGTTGCTCGTCGTTGCTCGGTGGTTCTCTCCGGGTACTCCGGCTTCCTATACCCGTAAAACTTTCAACGTCACGATTAACCATTGTACATACGTATGTGACCTCAGACACCAATAGATAATAAATAACCAATGAGGAAATGGGTGGGGGTAACATGATATGGTTTATTTGATTTTTGGGAAATTAAAAAAAAATATTTTTAAAATAGTATATTTTGATATGCTACACTTTCGGCGATGGGTTTACACTAATTAATTGGAACGATGCACGGTCACAAATGGGTAAGCAAATGGACTTGATATATAAGAAGTAAATAAAACAGTAAGAAGTTTTTGAAAACGTTGAACTTTTTTTTTTGGGGGGGGGGTGGTGGAGGAGGAGGTGGTGGGGGTACTCCGTATTTGCTTGTACTATAAACTGTAGCAATGTAAACGAAAACATGGTCGGCATATTTAGTTTTTTTCATTATTTCACTCGTGAGCAGTTATATGCATTTACCAGTTAATAAAAATCATAATCTGCAAAATGTTTATTACAGAAGCGCAGTGTTGTACCCAGTGCTTCATTAATTAATTTTTGATGATTATTCCTGTACTTAGGGTTTGGAATCTAATATTATTACGTCCGTAGAAATTTTTCACACCAGTTGAAAGTGACCAGTTCGTGGCGGTCTTCTCCACATTGTCAAAAAAGAAGCATATCAGTCTTACCGCCATGATATCATGCACATCGCCACCTACATGTCATGGGCAATCTGGATGATTCACCCGATTAGCCGGTCGTCCACTTATTCCAAAACATTGGCCAGACCACACATTAGTCCCTTAGTGTGCACTCTAAAATTCTAGGTTTAGTGTAGTAACTTCCACGCCGTCGACACCGACTCGGATAATCTCCCACTCAAAGGTAAGACCGTGGGCATTACAACGACAAGTAGAATAACAAACAATTAACTCTTTAGCTAACGAATGTCAACAAACTCATCCCATGTGACCCCCCCCCCCCCACCCCTTCCCCCCTCATTGGATCGAGCACGTCTTTTGAAAAAGTTTAAAGAACAATAATAAAAATAATTAATGTTGATGCACTGTGTGTCGGCGAGGGGGTTAATGTTATTTCGAATACTATTTTCAAAATATTGAGAACATTGTTTAAAAAGGTGAGAGGCCAATCGAACCCCTCCCCGTCTCCACGACCCCTGTGCTTTTTAGATGATTTCGACTAATCGCACCTCTGCAGTTTGGGCAACAATGCTGACTCGCGCCAAACAGAGTCTTAGCTTTCCACATTCATATCCTGTCTGCCTCAAATGGACGACGCACGTGACCTCATTGGGGTCCTACTATTTAACGAACACAAACGAACATAAACGAACATAAACGAACAGAAGAGAAAATAATAGGAAATACAAGTTAAAAATGATTGAGGGTGCATATGCAGGTATATGTGGGTATATATTATTCGTTTGTAAAATTTTATTCTCTTCTGATGAGTATTTTGATGATTAATAAGGTTTATAAAATCTGCGACGGCGAGAAATTCTTGTGTTCGTTAAGTAGTAGCCTGCTTGAAGCTGTCGACAAGATGCGACAAAGGTGTGAAATCAATTAGCTGTCTATCTGAGGAAGAATGTCGCTGAGGAAAACAGCGAAATTTAGGTTTAAGAGGATGGCAAGTGCCTATTTTAATCGTGTGTAAAATTGTATCCACGTCTGATGAGTATTTTAGTGATAAATAAAGATTATAGTCATTATTTGGATTGACAAACATGCATCAAACTCTCGCTTTGGATTCCGAGGATGCATCACGGCGAGTCGGGGACAAACCGTGATCTACCCTTAGAAAGCGGAGAAAGACTCGGATACATGTAGCCTATTGTACACCCACATAATGATAATAATCTGAAGATCTTAAAATATCTTGGGGATAAGTCATGCATTGAAGTCCAGTTTAAGCTTTCCTGGACACTTTCCCGAACAGGCTTTAAATTAAAAAAAAAAAAAAATTAGAAATAAATTTTAAACTCCCCTCATCCTTTGCCCGGGCTTAGCACCGGTGGACTTAACAAAGTCAAATCAGGCGGATTTTGAGTTTTTATGTTTTCCAAACAATTATTATATTTACTTCTTTGGTAGATATATTCTGATTTTCTTTTCAATTCACGTGCGCACCGACAAAGACATTTTGGAAAAAACAACAACTCTGAATCCGACTAACTTGACTCTGTTAAGTCTGCCGGTGGGGAGGGGGTTATGTTTTCCAAACAATTATTATATTTACTTCTTTGGTAGATATATTCTGATTTTCTTTTCAATTCACGTGCGCACCGACAAAGGCATTTTGGAAAAAACAACAACTCTAAATCCGCCTGACTTGACTCTGTTAAGTCTGCCGGTCCCAAGCCCGGGCAAAGGATGAGGGGAGTTTAACATTTATCTAGTCCAATACTATTAGCCTTCGCCCGTGCTCCGAATTTATTATTTTTTTATTTTTTAATATGTTGCACCGGTGCGACATATTAAAAAAAATAATAATAATAAATTCGGAGCACAGGCGAAGGCTAATATTATTGGGCTAACATTCATCGCGAAGCGGTTAGGCCTACTGTATCACGGAACGCGTATCCTGGAAAGAACTGGGGGTGGATGGGGCTCGTTGGTGAGAGTCTGTGGGTGGAGGTGTCCCGGGATTTGTCGTTGCCACAGGGGGCAGGTGCCCCCTCCCCAAAATGTAGCTGTACCCCCTTCCAAATGTTTCCCGCCAGTAGTTAGACTTAGATTTTAAAATTTTCCTGGGAAATTTTCCCCATACGCCCCCCCCCCCCAAAAAAAAAAAAATCCTGGGGAAGGACCCCCAGGCCCCCCACCCACCCCCGCCTTTCGCGCATCTGATGGCTATACCCCCCCCCCCGCCAGTTATCCCCCCCCCCCCAGGAAACTTTTTCCTGGCTACGCGCCTGGTTGTCCTCTCAGGTTAGTGGGAGCCCGCGTTGGTGGAGGGTGAGCTTGTTCGGGGAAAGTTTTCAGGAAAGCTTAAACTGGGCTTTAATGACTTATCCCCAAGATATTGTAAGATCTTTAGATTATTACCATTATGTTGGTGTACAATATGCTACATGTATCCGAGTCTTGCTCCGCTTTCTAAGGGTAGATGGCGGTTTGTCTCCGACTCGCCGTGATGCGTCCTCGGAATCCAAAGCGAGAGTTTGATGCATGTTTGTCAATCCAAATAATGGCTATAATCTTTATTTATCACTAAAATACTCATCAGACGTGGATACAATTTTACACACGATTAAAATAGGCGCTTGCCATCCTCTTAAACCTAAATTTCGCTGTTTTCCTCAGCGACATTCTTCCTCAGATAGACAGCTAATTGATTTCACACCTTTGTCGTATCTTGTCGACAGCTTCAAGCAGGCTACTACTTAACGAACACAAGAATTTCGCGCCGTCGCACATTTTATAAACCTTATTAATCATCAAAATACTCATCAGAAGTGAATAAAATTGTACAAACGAATAATATATACCCACATATACCTGCATATGCACCCTCAACCATTTTTAACTTGTATTTCCTATTATTTTCTCTTCTGTTCGTTTATGTTCGTTTATGTTCGTTTGTGTTCGTTAAATAGTAGGACCGCCTCATTGACGTGTGCTGAATTTCGACACAATTTTAGAAATGCAGAATGAAAACTCGAGTGTCTTTCCGGTGAACATTCCGGACAATCTTTCCATAATTTTCGTTGTGTGTACATTTCAGGTGTATTCAGAAATTAAATATCCACTGTCATATACATTTTGTAACCCAAATTACTAAAATGAGGTTATTCCCCGTAACTGAAATGGGACAATGCGCCGGTATTTTAATAGAAATTCGAATATAATTATGTAGATTATCCGCTGATAATCAGACAGAAAATGCATTATTTTCTTGAATTTCCGTTACAGAAAATTAACTTGTAAGTAGTAGGAGATATGGTTTTGGGGCCTGTTCTGGGGGAGCAGGGTGGGGGAGCGGGGGGGGGGGGGAGCAGGGTGGATGACGTCATCTTAATTAAAATGTTACGTAAGGTAATTAACGTTAGTTACTGATTTTTTTAATCACTTTAATAATTGTTGCTTAATTAATGACTGTTGCATAATTAATGTAATTAATGAGTGTAATTAGGGTTGATTATAATAATTAGTATATTAATAAATGAATTAATATTGACGTACTGGACATATATATGAATGCTATCGACTGACTGACCCGCACAGGTAAACATCACGTGTCTGGGTGTAATTAAATCGATTTTTTTCTTTTCAAACGTCAACTACTGACAGATGTTGAAGCAATTAAATCTATTGTCACACTTTAATGACCGGTCATAAATATCGTTAGACTGGACATGCTATCATGTATTTAAAAATCAATGATGATCTCACGTGACATGATGTGTCTTGCTTTTACCTGAAGACTGTGAACGACTCCATTGTGACTATATTTATAGGTGTAATTGGATTTAATAACTTGGCGTGATTCTTACATACTAATAAGGCTAGTTTATTCTTCTCGTTTTTATGGCTGTCGAAAAACTCTCATAGACCAAAGTATTCTGATTTTACGCCTCACGCGATAAAGTAATTTTTTAATCCGATGACCACATGAACAAATAACATTTCGGTTTTTGAAAAGCGGGCGTGTTTGTTTTTTCCCCTATAAAGTCTGACGATTCGAACCTCACTCTCATTAGAAACTGTGTCAGAAAAGCCAAGATGACAAGCATCGACTATACTTCCGTAAACAGCTATGAGCGAACCAAGAAGCAGCGAGCCAACAAAAAATTTGCATTAGCATTAAAAAAGTGGTGGGCAGCGACCCTCCCCACAAAGGAACAAGAAAAGAGACTAAAAGACTACCCGTTTGTCGAGGCTGCCAGACGTCCTTTTGGGGAGATACAGTACAGAAATCGCGCCAAACACTTGTTCGATCTTCCTGTACACATGCAGGAGGAAGCACTAGTAGGGCCACCAACAGTTAATGAAGATTGGGAAAAGGATTTTTTCCTTGAGGCAGAGATGGGAGGAAAAAAATAGCTTTCTATGGAAAGCAAAAAAAAAACGGCCCTTTTCATGCCCACCATAATCTTAAAAAGAGTTGCTTTGTCACAAACACACACTTTTTCAACCAATCAGACACCTCCATTATCCCACACCCTCACTGTCACACCCCTGTATCCCCTCACAGTATCTAAAACTTTCCTGAACGCCCCTCCTCCAGGTCATCCAATACTAAACAAACTTTTGGAAACCTCTCTCCCCCTCCCCCCAGCCCTCACAATAGCTAAATTATCTTGAACCCCAGTTCAGTTCTCTAAATGTAATGGACATGTCAGGCTCCCCGAATACGCCTTCCCCCTCAATTTTGAGCGATCAAATTACCCCGATTAGTCTCCTCTCATATCTTACCACACTCTTAACCCATATTTACTATGAGATTGTCCCCCTAATAAATAGCGTATGTTCATTTAATATAATATATTAATAATTTTCGTTAAATAATTCATTCCACAAGACCCTTGTCGAAAAGACAAAATGGTGGATTAGTTTGACAGAAATACGCGTATTGATTTATTCAGGAATGTCTGTTGGTTGTGTCCTTGGGCAAGACACTTCATCCCTATTGACCATGTGGGGGCATGGTGATGCTGTGCACTAAGGCGTACTGCACGTCAATGGAGCACCTGGCTTCAACCAATGCAGACCCTGTGTAGAAACTTGACAGTTGCTTGCCGTTGCTTGGTGGCTCTCTCTGGCTTTCCCCACCCGTAAAACTGTTGTGGTCATGATTAGTTATTGTGCAGACCTTAAACACCAATAAATAAATATAAATAAATAGTCGGTTATCAAAACAGCCCTTAAGTGTTTAACAGTTAATTGTGGACCGGTGCGTTTAAAAATGAAAAAAATTGAGTGATAGCACTACGGACAGTGTTTAATCATAGAAAAATCACACGCGCGCTATTACTAAGCCGTATGATTTATTTTTGAACGTTCACTGAAGAATAACCCACCCATCTAAGTAAAAGCATGAAAGAGCTAATATTATCTAATAACCTATGTTGGGGTGGGGTGGTCGGTAATGTTGTGTACTATAGCGTACTACCTTCAGCCAATGATAACCCTGTGTAGAACTTTGACAGTTGTTTGCCTCTGCACGATGGTTCTTTCGGGATTGCTCCAACTGTCGTTAAATAAATGAAAAAAACTACAATTCTATAATAACAGGCCAAGCCCCTTTCATTTTGTCAGGGGGAAAATCAACAGTACTTTCATCCCCCTCAATTTAATAGTTGAAAAGCGCTGTTACTCGATCAAAAAAAATGGTAAAAGGATATGCGACTCTGTATTAGCCACCCAAATTTGCGAGACTTGGGAAAATATAACCCACCTAGAGCTGCACCAAAGCTTCGTATACTATTCGAACTCCCGCATTATGTCCTTGGGCAAGTTAATTTACCCCGATTATCCACATGGGAGCGTGATGACGGCGTGTAATAAGGTGTACTGCACGTCGGTGATACGCATATTTTAGAACAATCTAACCCTGCTTGTGCGGATTTCCGACATTTGTGAGATGACAGTTAGTCGTCGTTGCTCTGTGGTTCTCTTTGGATATTCCGGAGTCTACCCGTAAAATTGTCACGTTTAATTATAACTTGAACTTGATGTCCGGGTGTAATGAAATAGCGTATTTTCTGCAGACATTCTATATAAACGCAGCTGGTTTACAGACCTGTACATTTTTTTTTTCAATTGAGTAAAAATATAGGATAGTTACTGATGTAAGACGCCGATTAGTATGTTTAATGAATCTAACTACGCCAGTCCGACCAACCCTTTGCCCACCATGATCACAACAAACGTTTCAGTTCTCTCTCTCTCTCTCTCTCTCTCTCACCACCGATACAGTATGGGTGAAAACTAATTGCGTTCAAGCTGTTGTTTTTTTTTTCTAGGTTTTACCACCCCCCTTACAGCGCAAATCGAAATGAAATCTGATTCATTGAACCATACTACAGAGCATGTCAAAATTAATTTTTGAACACCATTTTTTCTATGTGCCACTATCAGCAGCTATGACCATAGCGTAACTTTGTGGTAAAATGCTTATTTTTGTACAAAACTCAAGACCTTTCTCTGACAAATGCCTATATAAAAACAAGATAATACACGAGAATGACTTGTGTGCCTGCTTTTTTGTTGATAAAATATGGCCTTATTAGACTACATTCCCGAATATTAATAATGTACCCGCTTAATAACAGCCGTATTTTTATCGGATCACAGTTTTTGATTTGAATAATTGCCGAATTTTTTATTAAATCACATACAGTAATTTCTGTAGATTTCCTGAACTGGGCGAAGGTCAAGAAAGGCACTCTGTAGTTTAGGAGACTCCACAAATAAAAACAAAATAAAAACTCTTAGATATATTGCATTTTTTTCAATTATCCATATTAACCAGAAATCAAAACTAGTCAAATTGATTAGTATTAAATTACAAATGGATATGAAATTTGTAGTAAAATGAGCACTGGTATATGCTGCTGGCCGCATTTTTAGTTGTCTGTAATGGCTGTTGTTCAGAATGTCACCCTATTGGTGTGAGTTTTCGATTTTTCGTCCTGTTTCATGAGAGCTTCCACGAATCCGTTCCACATTCGCAATCTTTTCCAGGGGCCATTCTTCAAAGGCTGGTCCATCGCAGCTTTGCAGTGATATTGTTTTCTGGACGACAATGTTCAATGCGTTCTGGGTTTCCGATCAGACCCCTTGGGATATTTTGATCTTTAAGGATGTTTGCCAAAATTCTCCACCCTGTCGGTTGAAAATCTTTTCTTTTTCGCAGCAGATCATTTATTAGAGCACACATATTGGAGCCTGAAATTGTAATGCCGTTATACACGAGTCGATCTTTCTCATCCCAGGATAAATTGGGTATATTCTTTATTATCTGGAGTAACAAAAGCGCCTTCTGCTGCATGGAATCTGGTATAACGGCTAACCAGTCCGGATGATTTTCCACTGAAAAACTAGTTGTTAAGGAGTGTGGTTTGGTGGTTTCTTTGCATAAATTTGATTGGCGCTGAAAGATTGTCTGGTTCAGCAGCCCTTTCTCTTCAGAACCCGATGTTGAAGATTCAGGAATTGGTCTCATACCCTGGTCTATGGGCGGGACAGCTACAGCATTCAGGGGTGTGCGTATTTCCTGCAACTGTTCACTCCTCCATGGTTCAATACACTGAATTCTGCTTGAGGGTAGGTTGGTTGAGTCATCTATAGGTTTTTCCCTCAGTGATTCCCCCATCACTAGCGATTTTACTGGCTCTAACTTATTTGCAAGCCCCAAAATATTTCCACTTGTTAATGCATTGTTCCAACTAAAGGCTGATTTCATATGCACTGGAGGATAGGGTGGCTCATTACAGACAGATCTGGTTGTTACCTCGGCTGTATTTGAGTTCTCTCCCCCTATAGTGTGTTTAAAATTTACATTTTTGTGTAATTTTCGTCTGTGTCGATAATAATTAGTTTTATGAGAGTAAGATTTTTGACACAATTCACAGACGTAGTGTGAATTCATCATTTTCAGAAGCGAGTTAATAGAGTGGCAATACAGTTCCAACACTCTGCCATTTATATGTATGAATAGGATGGGTCCCACCCCAACCTGTCAATCGCTGATTGGCTAATTATATATCAAGATAAGGTGGGTTCTACCCCAACCTGTTGATCATTGGTTACTTCAAATTCTCACACAGTGCATTGTGGGAAATTCCAGTGGTAGAGCTCTGAGGTAAAATAAGTTTTTTGCTCAACTTCACACAAATTGATATAGTTTACTTCAAAAAAAAAGAAACATCAAAGTCACATTCATGACAAGCCGAGGTAGCACATCTGAACCACCAACTCTACACTGTTTAATCAGATAATCCATTTAATCAGATAATTACATGTGCATATCGGTTTTTCATTGGTTTTTCATCAGTTTCTATCGGTTTTTCATTGGTTTTTATCGGTTTTCATAGGTTTTTATCGGTTTTACAATTCGATAAAACGGTTTTTAGTGATTTTACAATTAGATAAAATGGTTTTTAGTGATTTAAATCACGTAAAATGATCACTAATTACCACTAATTGGTCACTAATGGTCACTAATTGCCACTAATTAGTGATCAATTGATCACTAATTACCACTAATTGATCACTAATGGTCACTAATTGTCACTAATTACCACTAATTGATCACTAATGGTCACTAATTGCCACTAATTAGTGATCAACGACCATTAGTGATCAATTAGTGGTAATTAGTGACCATTAGTGATCAGTCAGTGGTAATTAGTGATCAATTGATCACTAATTAGTGGCAATTAGTGACCATTAGTGATCAATTGGTCACTAATTAGTGGCAATTAGTGACCATTAGTGATCAATTAGTGGTAATTAATGATCAATGTACGTGATTTAAATCACTAAAAAACATTTTATCAAATTGTAAAATCACTAAAAACAATTTTATCGAATTGTAAAACCGATAAAAACCTATGAAAACCGATAAAAACCAATGAAAAACTGATGAAAAACCAATGAAAAACCGATATGCACATGTAATTATCTGATTAAATGGATTATCTGATTAAACATTGTAGAGTTGGTGGTTCAGATGTGCTACCTCGGCTTGTCATGAATGTGACTTTGATGTTTCTTTTTTTTTGAAGTAAACTATATCAATTTGTGTGAAGTTGAGCAAAAAACTTATTTTACCTCAGAGCTCTACCACTGGAATTTCCCACAATGCACTGTGTGAGAATTTGAAGTAACCAATGATCAACAGGTTGGGGTAGAACCCACCTTATCTTGATATATAATTAGCCAATCAGCGATTGACAGGTTGGGGTGGGACCCATCCTATTCATACATATAAATGGCAGAGTGTTGGAACTGTATTGCCACTCTATTAACTCGCTTCTGAAAATGATGAATTCACACTACGTCTGTGAATTGT
This sequence comes from Pictodentalium vernedei, assembly GCA_031216915.1. Lineage (NCBI taxonomy): Eukaryota > Metazoa > Mollusca > Scaphopoda > Dentaliida > Dentaliidae > Pictodentalium > Pictodentalium vernedei. Next base: position 174,638,124 of record CM062297.1, read on the forward strand.
GTCAAAAATCTTACTCTCATAAAACTAATTATTATCGACACAGACGAAAATTACACAAAAATGTAAATTTTAAACACACTATAGGGGGATCGAACTCAAATACAGCCGAGTTAACAACCAGATCTGTCTGTAACAAGCCACCCTATCCTCCAGTGCATATGAAATCAGCCTTTAGTTGGAACAATGCATTAACAAGTGGAAATATTTTGGGGCTTGCAAATAAGCTAGAGCCAGTAAAATCGCTAGTGATGGGGGAATCACTGAGGGAAAAACCTATAGATGACTCAACCAACCTACACTCAAGCAGAATTCAGTGTATTGAACCATGGGGGAGTGAACAGTTGCAGGAAATACGCACACCCCTGAATGCTGTAGCTGTCCCGCCCATAGACCAGGGTATGAGACCAATTCCTGAATCTTCAACATCAGGTTCTGAAGAGAAAGGGCTGCTGAACCAGACAATCTTTCAGCGCCAATCAAATTTACGCAAAGAAACCACCAAACCACACTCCTTAACGACTAGTTTTTCAGTGGAAAACCATCCGGACTGGTTAGCCATTATACCAGATTCCATGCAGCAGAAGGCGCTTTTGTTACTCCAGATAATAAAGAATATACCCAATTTATCCTGGGATGAGAAAGATCGACTCGTGTATAACGGCATTACAATTTCAGGCTCCAATATGTGTGATCTAATAAATGATCTGCTGCGAAAAAGAAAAGATTTTCAACCTACAGGGTGGAAAATTTTGGCAAACATCCTTAAAGATCAAAATATCCCAAGGGGTCTGATCGGAAACCAAGAACGCATTGAACATTGTCGTCCAGAAAACAATATCTCTGCAAAGCTGCGATGGACCAGCCTTTGAAGAATGGCCCCTGGAAAAGATTGCGAATGTGGAACGGACTTCGTGGAAGCTCTCGTGAAACAGGACGAAAAAGCGAAAACTCACACCAATAGGGTGACATTCTGAACAACAGCCATTGCAGACAACTAAAAATGCGGCCAGCAGCATATACCAGTGCTCATTTTACTACAAATTTCATATCCATTTGTAATTTAGTACTAATCAATTTGACTAGTTTTGATTTGTGGTTAATATGGATAATTAAAAAAAATGCAATATATCTAAGAGTTTTTATTTTGTTTTTATTTGTGGAGTCTCCTAAACTACAGAGTGCCTTTCTTGACCTTCGCCCAGTTCAGGAAATCTACAGAAATTACTGAATGTGATTTAATAAAAAATTTGGTAATTATTCAAATCAAAAACTGTGATCCGATAAAAATTTGGCTGTTATTAAGCGGATACATTATTAATATTCGGGAATGTAGTTTAATAAGGCCATATTTTATCAACAAAAAAGCAGGCACACAAGTCATTCTCGCGTATTATCTTGTTTTTATATAGGCATTTGTCAGAGAAAGGTCTTGAGTTTTGTACAAAAATAAGCATTTTACCACAAAGTTATGCTATGGTCATAGCTGCTGATAGTGGCACATAGAAAAAATGGCGTTCAAAAATTAATTTTGACATGCACTGTAGTATGGTTCAATGAATCAGATTTCATTTCGATTTGCGCTGTAAGGGGGGTGGGAAAACCTAGAAAAAAAAACGAAACAACAGCTTGAACGCAATTAGTTTCCACCCGTACTGTATCGGTGAGAGAGAGAGAGAGAGAGAGAGAGAGAATTGAAACGTTTGTTGTGATCGTGGTGGGAAAAGGGTCGGTCGGACTGGCGTAGTTAGATTCATTAAACATACTAATCGGCGTGTTACATCAGTAACTATCCTATATTTTTACTCAATTGAAAAAAAAAAATATGTACAGGTCTGTAAACCAGCTGCGTTTATTTAGAATGTCTGCAGAAAATACGCTATTTCATTACACCCGGACATCAAGTTCAAGTTATAATTAAACGTGACAATTTTATGGGTAGACTCCGGAATATCCAAAGAGAACCACAGAGCAACGAAGAGTAACTGTCATCTCACCAACGTCGGAAATCCACACAAGCAGGGTTAGATTGTTCTAAAATATGCGTATCACCGACGTGCAGTACACCTTATTACACGCCGTCATCAGGCTCCCATGTGGATAATCGGGGTAAATTAACTTGCCCAAGGACACAATGCAGGAGTTCGAATAGTGTATGTAGCTTTGGTGCAGCTCTAGGTGGGTTATATTTTCCCAAGTCTCGCAAATTTGGGTGGCTAATACAGAGTCGTATATCCTTTTACCATTTTTTTTGATTGAGTAACAGCGCTTTTCAACTATTAAAATGAGGGGGATGAAAGTACTGTTGATTTCCCCCTGACAAAACGAAGGGGGCTTGGCCTGTTATTATAGAATTGTAGTTTTTTTTTCATTTATTTAACAACAGTTGGAGCAATCTGGAAAGAACCATCGTGCAGAGGCAAACAACTGTCAAAGTTCTACACAGGGTTATCATTGGCTGAAGGTAGTACGCTATAGTACACAACATTACCGACCACCCCACTCTCACATAGGTAATTAGATAATATTAGCTCTTTCATGCTTTTACTTAGATGGGTGGGTTATTCTTCACTGAACGTTCAAAAATACATCATACGGGTTAGTAATAGCGCGGGTGCGATTTTTCTATGATTAAACACAGTCCGTAGTGCTATCACCCATTTTTTTTCATTTTTAAACGCACTGGTCCACAAATAACTGTTAAACACTTAAGGGCTGTTTTGATAACCGACTATTTATTTATATTCATTTATTGGTGTTTAAGGTCTGCACAATAACTAATCATGACCACGACAGTTTTACGGGTGGGGAAAGCCAGAGAGAGCCACCGAACAATGGCAAGCAACTGTCAAGATTCTACACAGGGTCTGCACTGGATGAAGACAGGTGCTCCATCGACGTGCAGTATGCTCAAAATTGTCGGGAAGGCATATTCAGGGAGCCTGACATGTCCATTACATTTAGAGAACTGAACTGGGGTTCGAGATAATTTAGCTATTGTGAGGGCTGGGGGAAGGGGGAGAGAGGTTTCCAAAAGTTTTTTTAGTATTGGATGACCTGGAGGAGGGGCGTTCAGGAAAGTTTTAGGTACTGTGAGGGGATACAGGGGTGTGACGGTGAGGGTGTGGGATAATGGAGGTGTCTGATTGGTTGAAAAAGTGTGTGTTTGTGACAAAGCAACTCTTTTTAAGATTATGGTGGCCCTGAAAAGGGCCGGTTTTTTTGCTTTCCATAGAAAGCTATTTTTTTCCTCCCATCTCCGCCTTGGTGAAAAAATCCTTTTCCCAATCTTCGTTAACTGTTGGTGGTCCTACTAGTGCTTCCTCCTGCATGTGTACAGGAAGATCGAACCAGTGTTTGGGGCGATTTCTGTGCTGTATCTCCCCGAAAGGACGTCTGGCAGCCTCAACAAATGGGCAGTCTTTTAGTCTCTTTTCTTGTTCCTTCATGGGGAGGGTCGCTGCCCACCACTTTTTTAATGCTAATGCAAATTCTTCATTGGCTCGCTGCTTCTTGGTTCGCTCATAGCTGTTTTACGGAAGTATAGTCGATGCTTGTCATCTTGGCTTTTCTGACACAGTTTCTAATGAGAGTGAGGTTCGAATCGTCAGACTTTATAGGGGAAAAAACAAACACGCCCCCTTTTCAAAAAACGAAATGTTATTTGTTCATGTGGTCATCGGATTAAAAAATTACTTTATCGCGTGAGGCGTAAAATCAGAATACTTTGGTCTATGAGAGTTTTTCAACAGCCATAAAAACGAGAAGAATAAACTAGCCTTATTAATATGTAAGAATCACGCCAAGTTATTAAATCCAATTACACCTATAAAAATAGCCACAATGGAGTTGTTCACAGTCTTCAGGTAAAAGCAAGACACATCATGTCACATGAGATCATCATTGATTTTTAAATACATGATAGCATGTCCAGTCTAACGATATTTATGACCAGTCGTTAAAGTGTGACAATAGATTTAATTGCTTCAACATCTGTCAGTAGTTGGCATTTGAAAAGAAAAAATCAATTTAATTACACCCAGACACGTGATGTTTACCTGTGCGGGTCAGTCAGTCGATATCATTCATATATATGTCCAGTACGTCAATATTAATTCATTTATTAATATACTAATTATTATAATCAACCCTAATTACACTCATTAATTACATTAATTACATTAATTATGCAACAGTCATTAATTAAGCAACAATTATTAAAGTGATTAAAAAAAAATCATTGAGTAACGTTAATTACCTTACATAACATTTTAATTAAGATGACCTCATCCACCCTGCTCCCCCACCCCTGCTCCCCACCCTGCTCCCCCAGAACAGGCCCCAAAACCATATCTCCTACTACTCTCGTAAAAATATGTCAAATCGTTTTATATAAAAAAAATCATAGTATGTGTAACTCTTTAACTGCTGAGTATTTTTAAGATATTTTCCATCAAATCTAGTCATGGCTGCTCTGAAGCAGCCATGACTAGATTTGATGAAAAATCCATCTAAACTTAACACAAGGAATCATTGGTGAAAAAATCCTTTTAATTTACAGGGAGATAATTTGATGAAATGTACCCATACATGTATTACACTAATGTCAGTGACAGGAAAAATGCTGTCCTGGGCAGGAATATCCACAGCAGCATCAAGGAGTTAAATTACGACCTTTTGCATGAATTCTCATCTTATTGGTGCGAACAGTTTCTCCAATTTTTACATCCAACCCAATGGTCTGCCAGAGACTGACAGTTGTGGGAATGTTGTATTATTGATGGTCATGATGCCCACGGTGCATGGGTTAATGAATAAACATATATTGTTTATTTTGTATAATCTGACGGGTGGACAGCCAATCTGACAATGTTATCTCCCCTCGGTGTAAACAGATTGTTATTAATTAATTTGTATTTTTTTCTTTTACTCCATTATTTATTTATTTATTTATTTATTTATTTATTTATTTATTTATTTATTTATTTATTGGTGTTTAAGGTCACATATTTATACACAATGGTTACTCATGGCCACGACAGTTTTATGGGTGAAGAAAGCCGGAGTTCCCGGAGAGAACCACCAAGCAAAGACGAGTAACTGTCAGCTCCCCGGCAAGCAGGGTTAGCATTGCTTGTAGACAAGTGCATCATCGACGTGCAGTACGCCTTAGTACACAACGCCACCGTGACCCCCTCCCCAAAAAAATAAATAAATAAAAATATCCATCCATCCATCCATCCGTCCATCCATCCATCCATCTATCTATCCATCCACCCATGCACCCATCTGCGTATACGAGAACACGCATGTTTTGGGTGAATAGTATGAAATCTGTTCGATCCAAAATATTTTTTTTCTGAAACAACGCCGCACAAAGTTAGTAACAGTAAAAGCTTTTAAAATATGTTTTCGCTTCGAAAAATCCGCTTCAAAGAAGTCCACAAAAAGAAAAATCAGTAGTTTGATACGGTAGGAAACAAGTCGCCTGCACAGCATTCTCAAAAAAGGAATTACGTTTCTCCCTTCAATACCACTGATCGCACAAACAACAAACACTTATGTGGTATATCACACGACAGACTGCAATACTGATTTATTTACAAAAATAAATAACGAAAACAACAATGCTAACATAGGCCTATGTTACATTAATCACCTATTGTCCTTAACTTGAATGTCACTCAAGTTAAGACTCGTCTAAACACTACCCTAAGGCATACCCCTCAAATTTAATTGAACGTCCACACAGTATTGCATTGTCGTGCTGAATGAACCAAGCAGAAGAAGCACGGACAACAATGTCCGTGACACAACGACCTTCTACTCCACGGACTGTGCGATCAGAAACACTCAAAAAGGAGAAACTATTTCTGGTCTAATTCCCTCCGGTCAACCGACAATAAATAAATTTCTTGTTGTTTCAAATAAATACAACATTTGAAATAAACAAGAATGTTTATGAGAAGTCAAACAATATTGACGGCGGAAGTGAAAAAAAAATGTGTTACAAACATTGATGTTTCTTAAAATTACAGACAAATGTCCGCACATTCATAACAACAATTAAAAATAATTTTGGACCTTATCTCAATGTTATTGATTTCGATAATAATGTAGTAGCATGTAAAAAAACGGAAATAAAACCTGTTCCCCAAGTAAGGACTAACCAGTTCAAATATGCCCTGGAACAGCCAAGGCCTAGTAACATGATCCAGAGAATGTTGTGGAATATGAAGACAAAATGTTCTAAAACTGAAATATACTATTCACAAAAAGTAAGGGATATTTGATAAAAGTGAGATATATGAAGAAATATATTTATATTTTCATCAAAACGACAGATGAAACATTGCTCTGTGTCATCTGGTGAATGATTTCAGCGATCGTTGGGTGTCTGACAAGCACACATTGCACCTGCTGAGCTGTAGAAGACATGGACGATCAGTCAGAGAATTTACCATATTCAGTCCAAGACCTCAATACCTTGTAAATCCTCCTCGGCTCGCGAGACAAGCGTGAATCCGACGTGGCATGCTCCTCATCAAACGTCCAATATCAGCTTGACTGATGTTATTCCATTCTTCCTGCAGTGCAGCGGTGTGTTCCTGGACATTGGTAGGGGGCTGTTCGCGTTGTCGTACGCGCCTGCCAAGCATATGCCAGACATACTGGATTGGTGAAAGGTCTGGACTTAGTGCTAGCCAAGACAGTGTAGATTAGATTTAGATTAGATTTATTTATTTAACGGTATAGTTAGAAATTACAGTAATGCACGTATAATAATAGAAGATTTTTTGTAAGCACAAAAATAACCAAAACATTAGTGCAATATGAGAGTATGAGTAAATGTCTATACCGTAAGGAGATGACATAGCCAGATTGGCTGTCCACCTGCCATCTCCCACTAGTATTTGTTCTATAGTGAGCATTGTACACTGACTATGGATGTAGATTAAAGGCATGTTATCCAATTACATTCAGATTTAATTTTTTGGTATTGAAAGTGTCGGACTTGGCAGCTACATTGTACTTTTCTGTTGGACGAGATAAACAGACGGAGTATATTATTTGATATTAACACATGCAAGTAGCACACAATTCGGAAAAAGACCAAAATATAGTAAGGTGCCAAGTTAATGGCTGTGCAGACATTTAGTTATTTTTAGAAGCATCTTTAGGGGTTTAAATCCATAATTATCTACTGACATTAAAATTACAATCTCGACAATAGGGATTGTCACATTCCACACTACTTGAATACTGTGAGATGAATTTTTGTGTCAATAATTTTTTGAATAGATTTCTGTTAGTGATAAACCTTAAATCTTGATCTTGTAGTGATGTTCTGATCATGGATGAACTCTGCAGCGATACGGGCCCTCTGTGCTCTTGCACTGTCATCTTGGAAAATGAATCGACGACCGTGATGTCGCGCAAATGGCACCACATGAGTTGCTAACATGTTGCCACGGTAGTATTGCCCTGTGACACGCCCTTGGATGACATGTAATGCTGTTCTGCGTGCCATGGTTATGCCTTCCCACACCATAACCGATCCACCACCAACACGATCGTGCTTCGTAACGGTTACGGCATGGTGTCGTTCAATCCGCCGCTGCCACACTCTATTTCGCCTGTCGTGGAAGTCGAGAGTGAACCTCGATTCATCGAAAAACATGACATTGCCCCGCCGACGATTGTCCAAGCGCTGTCGTGCTCCACGCCAATTACGCCTTGCTGCGATGTGACGTTCAGTCAAACGTGGAATTATTCGAGGTTGCCGAGCGTACAGATTCCAGCTATGTAGGCCATTTCGGATAGTCTGACCATTGTCTCGCGCATCTCGTCCCCTGAGTTCCAATGTGTTCTATGTGCCAGTACCTACTGGCACATAGAACACATTGGAACCCAGGGGACGATCTGTAGATCGGCGCCGCTGCTGTCCAATTTCTGATGGCGGTTACGTAATGCTGTGGCTCGGATGAAACGATCCTGGTTAGACGTTTTCGCCCTTGGACGACCTGACCGATGTCTGTCATCAACATTGCCTGTCTGACGGCAGTGTGACCACAACCTGCTAATTACCGATTGAGTAACGTTGTGAATTTGAGCCACTGCAGTCTGTCTGCTGTCAGCTTCCAACATGCCAAGGGTACGTAAACGTTTGTCACGTGTCAGTCTTAGCATACCTCACTAGTTACGTTTCGACCAAAAACTATTAATGAAGGAGTTTATACCAAGAAAAGAACGATGAGACCTCCGAAAAAGCCCGTCCAGTACAAACGAAAATTTGAATATTAATTGACATTAACGGGCGCTCGTGCGAAAAACCCACCCGAAGTTTTCGTGGGACGGTGACATTCATGATCCACACTAAACTTGGTAGCATATTGTTTTTCCAACCACGCGTATCCAATACTATTTATCTAAAATATCAACATCAGTTTGGAATCCCCTACTTTTGTGAATAGTATATGAAACGATCGAACATGCACACACTGCGAAGAATACCCACCAGTTAATTAGCGAAATTCTCCACACACTGACCCAAGAGAAAATCTATCAAGACCAAACAAACAAACAACATCCAAACAACCCGGATAATCGACTGTTACCATCAAAGTCACAGCACACAGTAACCCAGTGCGTAATTGGATGTGTAATAAATAAAATAAATTTCACATCTATTTAAAAGTAAATTTAAACTGTATCAAATGGTTGGCGTTTTAAAAAATGTTTTCGGACAATTTTATTGCAACAATGCGAAATCTGTAATCTCCAAAACCAATGCCCATCTGATAAGTCTGTCATTGTTAGCTTTAGCTTTGTTTAAGTACAATAAAGGTTTTCGATCAAGTATAAATTCTCGTCCATACAAATATACTTGTTTTTTCTGAATACCCCAAATAGCAGCCAAACACACTTTCTGTATTACTGAATATTTATTTTCCCTATCAAGCAATTTTCTGCTCGCAAATGACACCGGGTACTTTATAGCATCATGCGTTTGTAGCAAAACACTACCTAGTCCTACCTTCGATGCATCAGTTCTTAAGATAAAATCTAGGCTTAAATCTAGAAGGCATAGAATAGGTGGCTTACTCAAAATCCAAACATTTTTAAGTTAAAATCTAGGCTCAAGTCTGGAAGTTATAGAATAGGTGGTTTATTCAAAATCCAAACAACTTTTAAATGCGTTATCTGTCTCGGCCGTTCATTTCATCTTTTTGGACTCCCTTTCTTCGTGAGATCAGTCAGGGATGCAACAAGGGGGCTAAAGTTGTGTACAAATTTTCGATAAAATCCGATCAGCCCCAATAACGATCTTACCTACATTTTGTTCACTGGCACACGTTGATAACTTATGCATTTTAGTTTATCCGGATTGGTTTTCAACTCATCTGTTCCGACAATGTGTCTCAAAAATTCCAATTGATCATGCCCTAACATACATTTACTTGTCTTAACGGTTAGAGATGCATCTCGAAGTTTAAAAACCAACTATTTTAAACACTCTGAATGGAATTCCCAAGTGTCTGTAAATGTTACTATGTCATCATTAAAGCCTTTAGTATTCTGCAAGCCTCTCATTAAAATTCTCACCATTTTAGAAAATGTTGCCCCGGAATTTACAGGGACAAAACTCATTTTCTTGAAAGCATACAAACCCTCCGATGTGATAAATGCCATATAGTGGCGGCAATCTTCCTTCAAACGAATTTGCCAGTATCCTTTACATAAATCTAGTTTTGATATTAAATTTGCTTTTGAGAGACAAGAACAAATTTCTTCCATGTCATGCCCTGGCTCACTATCAAAACTGTAATTTGATTTGATTTACGATAATCGATGCAAAATGAATAAGTTCTCCATCAGTTGTTTTCAACCTGACCACTGGAGATGGACTCGATCCGCTCAATTATGTCCATCTTTAGAATAGCTTCAATCTCTTGCTTTATTATATCGCGTATTGCATAAGGTACAGGGTATGACTTTGAACGAACAGGCTCGATACATGTCAACTTTATACTGTGTTCTATAAGATCTGTTGTACAGGGTATATCAGGTAGAACATCAGGAAATTCATTCAATAAATATTTTAGACTTACCTGTTTCGTTTCACGCAAATTTTGATAGATTTTTACATCATTTACATTTTCGGTAGGTGACATTCTGGCGCTTCGAAGTCTAATTTAGAAGGAGAACTATGACTCAGATTTCCTCCTATATCAATTCGGTCTTCATATTCATTTATTGCAGCAACAGTGATTTCGACAATATTTGAACTTTCACTTTCTTTGATACTATCATCACTTCTTTGAGTGTATTTCTTGAGCAAATTTATTTGATAGATCTTTGTTTTTCCATTTATTTCAATTTATAATCGAAAGAATTCAACCAATTGTTCTTTTATGACCCATGGCCCCTCCACTGCATCAATACTTTATTATTATCAGTGGGTAAGACAACTATAGAGGATATCTAGTGTTTTTGAGTGGACACCGACAATTATCTCATGAGTGACTGAGACAAATGTCTATTTTTCGTTTTTCCTGGTCACAAGTGAAATAATTTTTGGTATCCACTCAAACACACTAAATTTTCTTTTTATTATACACTTTTTATTAGAATCTGATCATTTCACTCGTTTCAACCTTGAATTTATGCATGAAAGTAAATAGCGCGTTGATACCGTGAAAGTGATAATGTCTCCACAGTGGGGGATACGATTTCTATCTTTCCGTAATTTCTTCGATAATCTATCGTTTAGTGCATAATAAAATACGTTATCTCCTGTGTTAAACTTTCAAGGTCTTCTACCTCTATCAGCATACTTTTTGTACCTACGTTTACTTTTTGCCAATTCCTCCTCGCTAACTTTATAGTACTCTCAAGTTTATTACGAAGATCAAAAACATACTGGTAGGTAGTTTTTATTTCTTCAGACTGGTTGTCGTTTGACGGACTGTAATCTACTTACGTTTTTCATTAGATTAGAAGTGAATTGTTTCTCCATATCGCTCAAAATTTATTTAGGTATACCGAAACGGCTAAACGTTTCTACTAGAACTTCTGAAACACTCTCGCTATCGATATTTTCCAATGCCACAGCTTCTGGATATCGAGTAGCATTTACGACAAGTGTTAGTATGTATCAATTTTCTTGCGTCACTGGGTGGATGTATTGGACACACTAAATCAACCGCCACCTTAGAAAATGGAACATCAATTGAAGTCATTTGACCAAAAGGAACTTTACCAACTGTTCCTTTTGGAAAGGTTCTCTGACATATGTTGCAAGACAAACATTAACGGGCGACATCACCAAATACACCTTGCCAATAAAACTGAGAAAGAATTCTATTAGCTGTCTTTTTTCGGTCGAAATGTTCATACAAAATATTATCATGAGCAATCTTAAGGACATTTTGTCTCAACTGCAGGGAAACTAGGAGTTGCATGTACATTTGACCGTTTTCACAGTATGGTGATTGAAACATTCTGTAAAGTAACCCCTTTTTCTTTTCATACCAGATTTTGCCTCCATTTCTCGTTTCTACTTTTTCACCGGTTTTACATAAAGCTTTCACGCGCGAAAGAGATTCCTCTTGTAACTGGAATAATTTTATATCTTCAGCACTAACATTTTCAATTGATTCACTTGTCATAAAAGGGATAATTTTTACCTTCCTTAGCTCTTCGGGCTTTAGTTTGTACGGCTCATACTACTGAAGTAGCGTTTGCTAAATCTATTTGGTGTTCTGATTTATGTTTTTTCAACGTTAAATCGGGATCGCCAGGTGCTCTGACTTCCGGGATATTTCCTAACACCAAATCATAAATTGGTTTGTCGACACACATGGCTTCTAACTCGCATGAAATATATGGTGTATCGACATCTGTCCTACACAATGAGAGTTTCCTCACCGTCGTATCTATCAAAACACATTTATTTATTTGTTAATTTATTTATTGGTGCTTAGAGCCACATAAGCAGCTGAGGCTATTTATTTATTTATTGGTGTTTAAGGTCACATACTTATGCACAATGGCTAATCGTGACCGTTACAGTTTTACGGGTGGAGGAAGCCGGAGTACCCGGAGAGAACCACCGAGCAACGACGAGCAGCTGTCAGCTCTCCAACACCGTAACTCTGAACTCTGCACCGCAGCACAGGCAGGGTTAGATTGGTTGAAGACATGCGCACCATTGACGTGCAGTACGCCTCAGTACACAGCGTCATCGTGCCCCCGTGTAGGCAATCGGGGTGAAGTGTCTTGCCCAAGGACACAACGCGGTTGCCGCAGGTGGGATTCGAACCGAGGACCTCTCGGTTTGCAGCCTGCATCTCTACCAACTGAGCCACCGCGCCTCCAGCTGAGGCTATATCGTGGCGATGAAAAATATGAATTTGAAAACAGATCATTATTCATCATGAAGTAATTAAAAACGAGTCCCTGAAATATGAAATATGAGGAATAATCTCAAGGAGTGGACACCGTAATGAGAAAATAAGACCAGTTGTTCAAACAATTCTGTGTAAATCAATCTGTGAAATAGATATGAATGGGTGAGAATTTAAAAGAATAAAAACAATTTTACAATTTATCAAAAAGGTTGATTACTTTCAAAAACGAGAAAATTCTGTGCTGGCTCTTATGATAAAATAAATCTCTTAGAGATACAATTTTGAACTACTGCCTTCTAACATGATTAAAATCAGTACGAGATAAAAGAATGTGCTCCACTGACACCAAATGCTGGAAAGGAACACACTCTAGGCGCACATTACCCTCTAACAAAAAGGAATGTGTTTAGGCTTGTGTGAACAATATGACATCGCGTCAAAACTACTTGATCTTTTCTATAAAGGTTGCTAGACGAGTAGGGACCAAAAATATTTGGTCAGAAGCGATGTAGCTTGTTATTTCTCGCATCATCCCAATCCGCATGCTTCACGGATTTGGTATAATTATTTACATGAGCATTAAAATCGCAGGAAGGAATGTTAAAATCAGTGAGAGGCTTGGTTAAAGCCTGTTTTGCTGCACTGTCTGCTCTGGTGTTACAGGATATGCCGACACGTACAGGTAACCCAAAAAACACGATATCATATTGATAAAAAATGAGAGTATTCATCTTCTCAAGAAGTTTCAAAATAAGAGGGTTCTTCAACTTGGGGTTGAGTAAAGCAAGCAACGAGGAAAGAGAGTCCGAAAATATAATCGACTTCCTTTCTTGTACATTCTCGATGTAGTCAAGCGCAAGTTGTAATGCTTTAACTTCACCTGTGAAACAGAACTTTTATTGTCTTGCCTTATGTCAGACGTACCACAACAGCCTGTATATATGCATGTAAAAGTACAGAACTGTGAATGATATCATTTCTAACAAAGACAGACGCTCCATGGACATGAATTTCGTTATCATCTGCCCAGGTTTTATTTGAACTATAATGCTTAAACACATGGAATGATCTTGAGAGCCCAGCTTCTTTAAAAAAGGGTTTCTTGCAGGCAAAAAGCAGCAGGCTTACATTTTTGACATAAAGGGCCAAGCCCATTAAACTTCTCTTTAAAACCTTGACAATTTCATTGTATAATGTTTTATCTTACAATCAACATGTATTTTGCCTGTAGTAACCCCAAAACTGTCGTGTATCCGCCCCCTGATACAGATGTTTGTATCAGGGGGTCGGATACAAGCACATTCCTTTCGCGTGAGTTCCATTTTTTATCTTTTTGTTCATCCGTACGAATAAATAGCTCGTTACATTCGTCTACATTCTTGACTTTTCCCCAATATATTGTACGATAAAATGATTATTACCATAATGTGGATGTACAAAATATGTATCCGAGTCTCGCTCCGGGTTCTAAGGGTAGATCACGACTCGTCTTCCACTCGTCGTGATCTGCCCTTAGAACCCGGAGCTCGACTCGGATACATATTTTGTACATCCACATAATGGTAATAATCTCTATGTATTTAGTTGTATTATCCATGTTTGGGTGGTCACATAGGTAGTGGACGTTGCTCCCGTATTTCTCTTTGGTGAAGTCTTACGTGGGGACCTACCCTGACAGGCATCCAGGCGTAGTTGACTGGAAAACGTGTCATCGATGCATTCATCGACTGACATGTCCATCATCCCTTCAAACATGTTGCTTATGAGTGACATTTTTTTCAATATTTAGGTGTTCTATTTTAATTTACTTTTTGTTCTTCTTTTTCTTTTTTCTTGTTTTCTTCTTCTTGACTTCGTTTCTGATTCTGAATTAGGTTTTGTTATTGTGGTCTGTGTTTCTGATCTGATTTTGATCTGTTGGGTTCATTTCGCTGTTCTGACTAAGGTTTTTGGTCTTTATCCACTTCTGTCTAAGGGTTTTGGTCTTTACTCACTTCCATCTTAGGTGTATCAATGGTTTGTTCTTGTATTTGTTTCGTTTTTTTCAGTTGCTGTTGGGGAATTTGGTGTTTTGTGGGCTGATTTTGGTCCTTTCATCTGAGAGTTCAATTGTGAAGGCATGCAATAATGATGGAATGGTGCTGTTGATCCATGCTCACGGTGTCTGGCATTCTACTAACTTTGTTGATAATTTCTGCGATAATTTATGATGGCGATGATGTATTCAGGCCAGGCATTGATGGGGCAGTTTCTCTGGCCTCTGTGAAACGTATTTGTTTTTCACATTTTATTTTTTATCTTTCTTTCTCTTTCTTCCAAACAGGGTAATCCTTTGATGTGGCTACATGGTTGCCCTGGCAATTACAGCATTCAATGGTATTAGTACAGGGGTCTTGATGTTTCTGACCACACCTGGGACAAATTGTCTTCCCTCTGCAATTGTTTTGCCAGTGTCTAAACCTTTGACATTTGAAACATCGAAGTGAATTTCACATATCCAATTCTGATTGATTTTGGTGATTGTGTCGATTCAAATGTGAATATATAAGTGCTTGTTTTTATTGTATGCCCATCTCGTTTAATTCCGAGTCTTTTAACAGCTGTAACACCATGTAGTTCTAATTCGTTTCTAATTTCCATTTCATCAATGCCCGATTGTTCCTTAGTTCAGACTACTCACTTGCTGGTATTGGGGCCTATATGAGGAAGCACATTTACTTTCATATCCATCAAATGAGAAGTTTTTAAGGGATTCTTGGCTTGGGCTGCGTTTTTACATTCTACCAACAGCACACCTGGTCTTAATTTCTATACATTTACAACATAACCAGCAATCCCGTCATTGACTTTTCCAAGGCAAACGAATTGATACTGGTTGTAAGTTTGCTTTCTTCATCAGAACAGATGATAACAAATGTTGGCCATCTTCAAGATTTTGTTCATAGTTGTGTGCTGGTTAAGTTTAGGGACATATGTTTCCCAAGAACATTTTTTGTGGTAAGGTAACTTTTAAATCAGAGTCAGTATATTCTGCACTAAATTCATAACCCGGTTTTGAAATTTTGTGTGGTAATATCCTATTATTTTTATAATTCTTCTGCCTATGACACTCACCCTTACTCTGAGGCCAACCTAGGGTTTTAATGCAGCAGATATCCAGTGAACGCTACCAGAAGTACATGGGTCAGTATAGTCGTCCAGCGTTGATGCAAATTCATACCGCTGGAGGATTAACCCGTCGAGTGCGTGGGTAGTTTCGGGTCGTGGCGGTCATTCAACCAATCATTTTGTGAAACCAGTGCAATTACAATTACTAGCGATAACTGACGTAGACAGTGCAACAAAACCGTACATGTTAAAAAAGTTCAAAATTCATTACAAGTCAGTACTTTGTAGCAATGATAAAATTGAGTTGAAAGAAATAACTGACTTAATGACCACCCAATGCCCCCCACCCCGACCTGACACCCTTTCTGGGGGCTCCTGATTGGCCAGGACGTGCCGTCCGACCGTCCGGCTATTCCCGAAGTGGGGTCAAGGCAGTGTATTGGAAATGAATCTTCAAAATAGAGATTGCCCACTCTTGGAGATTGCCCTAACCCGGGTCACTGCGTCCTCAACTGCCTTCCTTTCACCTGGGCCTTTGGAACGCACCTTACATGTGTCTGCAAGATATTAATGGCAAGGAAGAACCATTTTGTTACGGGATATTCCACAGCGCACCGGCTCAATAACAATTCTGCTAATTTTAAATCAGCAAACTCACCCAATTGCGCAGGCCATCCTCTATCCGCCACCTGAGGACCCGCCTAGTAGGGGATGCACACCCCCCCCCCCCCACCCCCGAATCAAAACCAATAACCGAGTCTCACCTGTCATATTTTTTAGAATCAACTAACCTAGAACATATTACAACGCCATAATATCCACTATCACGAAGAACAGAGCCCGTTTATTATCTACATCTCCTTGTACTGCTGGCAAATTACCAATTTTGTAATATTTCTACCTACAATCAGCTGACATAAGAGGTAAATTATGGCCACATTTTAAAGTAAGTGACCCCCCCTCCCCTCTCCTCCGCTTAAGCACCAAATTGCATCTCTAAAATTACCTTTCTCTTTGTCCCGTATATCTAAATTTCCCGGACTATGAACATGGCCTGCTCCTCTCCGTTTTTGAGGACGTTTTTTAGCTAAATGTACAATTGTAACAACTGCGGTCACGATATCATCAACCAATCATCAGTTTTGCTTCTGCCTGAAGTATAGCTGCTCTGTTGGCCAATAATTGGCCAACAGAGCAGCTATACTTAAGGGAGATTCAAACACATGTACAGCTGATGATTGTTTGAGGCTCAACACCATTCCACCATTCATTCGTACTAGATCATTCAACTTGACCAAAAGTTTGCGTGACCCAGTGACAATTTGGCGAGACCCGTTTTCCGTTCGCGTGTTTTTCATTTTAGGTAACTTCCATGCAACCCAAATGGCTGTTCGCCTCAAATCAACAGGACTGAAAGCTGACTCTCTGTCTTTTGAGCAGGAATCATGAGAATCGATTCTGATTCTCATTGCATTTTAAGCTCTGAACCAGAGAAAAAATCTTGAAATTTGAGATAACCTATTTACCATTCATCTAGATATAATAAAGAGGACTGTGTTGGCATTTTTCCACGCATATAATTCAGAGATAATCCGCTATGATACCTACTATGGAAGTTTTGTTCACACGGTTTTACAGTTTGCTCATTGTATTTGTTGAGCTTTTTGCTTTCCAATTTCGGGTTGAGCATCTGCTTCAAAATTTGATCAACAAGCTTTTGCCATTTGTTGACATGAAGAGATTTTGCGCCCCTTCAAAATTAATTGCATATTTTTACTGTATGAAGCCTTTATCTGTTCCCTAAGAATGAGATTTTTAAACCATCAACATGTAAATTGACATGAGCTATCTCCACCCAGTTTTGCCGATAGCTTTCTAAACTTGACACAAAGTGTTGTGCGGTTTCACCTACCTCAGGATTCTCGTTTCAAAAGTTGTGCCTAAAGCCCTCTTCCTTTAAACGAAAACGCTTTAGAAGAGCATCTTCCAACGCATCGTAAGTGTTACAGTCTGAAAATAACAAACGTGAATACACGTCGAGAGCTTTATCTCTGATATAAAGCACTAAAGTGTATTGCTGGTACTGGTATCTCTTCCACTCTGCCGATTCAGCGAAACGTTCAAATCGACGGATGTATGCGTTCATGTTATCTGTTTTCTTAATGAACGATCGTAATTTAGGTGCTTTAACACGATCCGCATGACCCACTTTTTTCGGGGGTGGGGGGGGGGGTGGGGTGGGAGGGAGGGTTTGGACAGCAGCTACCGAGCGACAGATGTGCGAGTCATTTTCATTTTTGGAGATCGGGAGCTTCCTAACCCTTTCTAATTAATTTTCTTTCTCCTTAGGAGCAATTCCATTTCAGCTTTCTTAAACTTCCGCTCTCGTTGCCTTTCTTTTCTTTCATTCTTTTCTTGCTCATGTCTTGTTGGTGCTTCTCGCTTTTACAATATCCGACAGGCTATCTGCACTCATTCCCAACTGCTTCCCCCGTTCAATCAATACTAAAGAACAGCAACACAGGACAAAATAACACAACAAACAAGGAGAATCACAGTCTCGAATCCTGGTATCATCGACATATGTCACAACTTGGGGAGTCTGGGGTTCATTGGAGATCCTGTGAAATAAAAAAGAAGTAACTACTATGATTTATTTGCAATAAATGACAACATACAAATTTGAATTTGCAATGTCTGTATGGTGTATGTGTCAAATGCAACTATGGTTACGAGCAACAGCTCAACAAATATTTCAAAACAAACAAGTGGATTAACTGTCGACCCTTCAAACCACAAAACAATATGCTGCATGCGTCTAAAGTCCAAAATCCTGTACACGAAAATCTCTGGACAAACCACGCGTAAAACATGCACTTTTCCCACTGCCACCACCCAGAAAATACTCGCCCTCCCGTAATGCTATCACACAGACGATATCTGTACTCACAAATTGCAACCACGTACAAAATCGTATAATAATGGTCATACTACTACACAGAATATACTGCACCTTGAAGATGCTACCATATAGAAAATGCCGCTATTACGGAGATTCGACCACAAAGAATAAATTATCGACTGTGAGAAAAGTTCTGCACACAATGCACTGAAACATCATGCCTTATATTGGACTGTGCACTCTAAATTTAAAATGTTTCTGTGAATGTTAATATGTATGCATGTTTGAGCGATTTACTATAACCCTTGTTGCTTATAAAAGTTATGTGATCTGTCACACTCATGAACAGTCAATTTATGTGTCAATGTATGTCCATTCACGAACAACTTTCTGTTCAATGATGGCCAAAATCACCTAATAGTCCAAACGCTAGCTATATAAGAACTGTGCAGTTATCAGGAACTTACTCGTCACACAGGAATATGACAGGAACAGGATTCAGTTAGCTACTGGTATATTTCAAAGTATATCACATTTGGAACAAATTCAGTTAGCTACTGGTATATTTCAAAGTATATCACATTTGGAAATCAACAACTGGCTATCGGCTCTACTATTTCCTTGCTTTCATACACGAGAATATAACGGAATGTCTCAAAGTTCCTGCCAAAGTTCATCGGATGGACAGGTGGACGGAAGAACGTACGGGTGTACACCATCTAGACGTAAATAGCATGAAGGAATAAACAGTCTATATAATTTTCCCTGGAATTATCAATGACATTGCTACGTTCGTAAAAAAACGCATACAGTGCTGCTGGATGGACGTACACACACGAAAATCACCATCTCACTGTCCATCAAGAGTTCTGCATACTCACAGATTAGTTTCATGTCTACATAAACAATATTACCAGTCATCCACAAAAACTAGTTTTTATTTCACATGTATATATACTATTCATAAAAGTAGGGGATATTTGAAAAAAGAGAGATATATGAAAAAAAAATTTTTTTCATCAAAAAGGCAGTTGGGGCATTGCACTGTGACATCTGGTGAATGATTTCAGCGATCGTTGGGTTTCTGACAAGCACACATTCGTCGCACTGGGCTGTGGAAGACACGGGCGGTCAGTCAGATAATTTACCACATTCTGTCCAAGACCTGAATACCTTGTAAATCCTCCTCGGTTCGCGAGACAAGCGCGGATCCTACGTGGCATACTCCTCATCAAACGTCCAATATCGGCTTGACTGATGTTATTCCATTCCGCCTGCAGTGCAGTAGGGAGCTGTTCACGTTGTCGTAGGCGCCTGCCAAGCATATCCCAAACGTGCTCGATTGGTGAAAGGTCTGGACTAAGTACTGGCCAAGGCAGTGTAGTGATGTTCTGCTCCAAGAGGAACTCTGTAGCGACAAGGACCCTGGGTGCTCTTGCATTGTCATCTTGGAAAATGAATCGACGGCCGTGACGTCGCGCAAATGGCAACACGTGAGCTGCTAACGGGTTGTCACGGTAGTACTACCCCGTGACACGCCATGGGATGACATGTAATGCTGTTCTGCTTGTCATGGTTATGCCTCCCCACACCATAACCGATCCACCACCAAAACGATCGTGCTGCCTAACGGTTTCGTCATGGTATCGTTCGTTTCGCCGCCCCCCACACTCTGCTTCGCCTGTCGTGGAAGTCGAGAGTGAACATCGATTCATCGAAAAACATGACATTGCTCCACCGACGATTATCCCAGTGCTGTCGTGCTCCACACCAATTTCGCCTTGCTGCAATGTGGCGTTCAGTCAAACGTGGAATTATTCGAGGTCGTCGTGCGTACAAATTCCAGCTGTGTAGGCAATTTCGGATAGTCTGACAACTGACTCGCACATCTGTCGCTCGGTGCAGCTGCTCTCCAATTTCTGAGGCACTTTGATGGCGGTTTCGTAATGCTGTGGTTCGGATGAAACGATCCTGGCTAGCAGTTGTCGCCCCTGGACGACCTGACCGACGTCTGTCATCACCATTTCCAGTCTGCCGTAGCGCGACCACAACCTGTTAATCACCGATTGAGAAACATTAAGAATTTGAGCCGCTGAAGCCTGTCTGTTGCCAGCTTCTAACATGTCAACGGCACGTAAACGTTCGTCTCGTGTCAGTCTTCGCATACCTCAAAAGTTACGTTTCGACCAGAAACTATTGATGAACGAGTTTATACCAAGAAAAGAACAATGAGATTTCCGAAAAAGCCCGTCCAGTACAAATGAAAATTTCAAAACGTCTCCCCACAGACATTAACGCGGCGCTCGTGCGAAAAAAAAAAAAAACGTTTTCGTGGGCCGGTGTCATTCATGGTCCACACTAAACTTGGTAGCATATTGATGTGTCCAATCACGCGTATCCAATACCACTTTCCGAAAAAATCAACATCAGTTTGGATATCCCCTACGTCATTCGAATATATATATTCTTTTACATGTCCATTTGGTGTTTTATATTTTCAAAAACCTAGTGTGTATTTTTTTCTGTTTTCGCTTACTCAACATTTTGCTATCACAAATATTACCTTTTTCCTCTATTACGACTCGACTGGATCCATTTGTATGAAACGGCTTACCACTGCACACACAGTGAAGAACACCCACTAGTTAATTAGCGAATTTCTCTTGATAAGCTGACCACCCACTGGACCAAGAGAAAATCTACCACAACATCCAATCAACCTGGATAATCCATTGATATCACCAACAACGTCACAGCGTACATTAACACTTGTCTATGCACACCATCCATTTTCGCACTAATATACTGAGTGAAAAAAGAAAGTATAATAAACTTTGAAGAGCAATTTTTTAAGTATAATCGACTGTAATCTCAAACAAATTATTGTAAATTCGTAGTTCGGGTCTAGCTGTATGAATTCGCACAATTTCAAGTTCTTACTGTTGCCATTGTCACGTCAGGACGTCGCAATTCGGACATGGGGTGAAGTGAAAAGTTCACACATGCAGTCAATAGCGTGTATGTCCACCGTTTGCCTCTTGGATGGCAAGACATCGACGGCGCATGGACCTGATAAGTATCTGGATGTAACCCTGTGGCATTGCGTTCCACTCCTGTCTTAGAACATTATGTAAATCGCCTAACGCATGAAGATCATGAAGACGCACCAGACGGTCCAATTCACCTCAAAACTGCTCGATTGGCGACAAATCTAGCGAAAGTGGGGTCCAGGGAAGAGGTTCGATGCTCTGTTCCTCAAGAAAGTCACGACATTTAAGCGCCACATGACATCGGGCATTGTCTTGCTGGAATAACTGCAATCCGATGTTAGCGTTGAACAATGGGACAACAACAGCGTTAAGAATTCCGTCCTTATATCGCTGTCCATTCAGATTACCATCGATGAAGACCAACTGCGTTCGATGGTGCAAGGAAATTCCTGCCCAAACCATTATACCACCTCCCGCCGAAACGGTCGCATTCCCGCACGCAAGCATCAGAAAACCGTTCTCCTCGTCGGCGATACACTCGTGCCCTACCATCGGCGCGCCGTTGACAAAATCGTGATTCATCACTAAAGAGAACTGTGCCCCAACTCTGCTGAGTCCCGAGACCATGCCGACGTTCCCATTCCATTCTGACGGTACGATGACGGTGGGTAAGGATATTGGTCCGTGGTATGGATGCCTACTTCGGATGCCATGATCAGAGAGTCTGTTGCGGACAGTTTGTGCACTGATTCTCTATTGTCCGTTCTAACAGGAGTAATTGCTGTTGTCCTCGTCTCCGGAAGGAAGCGATCCCACAAGTGAGACGTCCTGATGTGTCGGTCTTGTGCGGGGGTCGTAACTCTTGGTCGACCTGAACGCGGTCGGTCGGCAGTAGATCCAGTGGTTCTACACCTTTCAATGACACGGTGAATAGTGGCCGCAGTGACTCCGAACTCAGCAGCGAGCTCTTCTGGAGGTATCCCAGCCTCATGCATACCAATGGCACGCAACCTCTGATTTTCGGTTAACCTTGGCTTTATTTGAAATGTGGGATGACAACAACTATCGTGTTTTCTCTATCACCCAGGCTCTCTAGCACATCATAACACAAAGAAAATCGTCGGTCATCCAGTCAATTTGAAATCCGTAGCAAAATTGTATACGGTTGGATGGACGACAACAACATGTCATTAAACTCTTTGCACGACTTCTTGTCCACAAAATGCAACATTAGAACCATTATATTTCATTCTTTATGATATTTTTCACATTTATTTCTATACTACTCAAAGTTTGCTAAGCACCAAGGACATCCAACTACCTGTTTTATGATTTAGTTGAAATAATGTAATGACAAGTGTATATATTTTTTATTTAATTATATCTTTAATGATTTAAGTACAGAAATTAAGATTTTGTTTGTGTTTGACATTATTTTTTAGCTTCTGAAAACGATAATCATGGAAAATGGATATTATTGGTAAAAGGGGAAATTTTTCCATTTGCCAAAAAGTTGACGGAGCGAACTGGTATGGCTTCAGTATCGAGTATGAGACCCACTACTGTTAATTACAGCTTAACAACGCCTTCTCATGCTCCCAATCAGGTTACTGGTGGTCCTTTGTGGGATGGTGTTCCATTCCTGGACCAGCATGGCACCAAGCTCCTGGACACTTCTTGGCTGGACTGGACGGGCTGAAATTGCAAGCTGCAACTCACTCCAGACATGTTCGATTAGACTGAGGTCAGGGGATCTTGCTGGCCAGTCCATGCGCTCAATCACCTCCCTCTGTCGGTACTCCCAGACAGCATGGGCAACATGAGGACGGGCATTATCGTCCATCAGAGTGAATCTATCATCCACTGCACCTGCATACAATCTGACGTGGACATCCAGGATCTCATCAATATACCGTTGTGCAGTCAATGTACCACGTTCTAGGACACATGGCTCTGTACGTCCATCCCAGCTGATGCCGCCCCAGACCATGATTGACCCTCCACTACAGCGGTCGTGCTCAGCAATGTTGGCTGCATGGAATCGCTCTTCTGGTCTTCTCCATACCCTAGAACGCCTATATGTGTGGTCTAGGCAGTACCTTGACTCATCTGTAAAACGGACAGGTCGCCAATCTTCTCTGGTCCATCCAACGTGGTCCGTGGCCTATTCTTATCGTGCCTAGCGGTGGTTCTGGGACAGCGGAATGCGAATACATGGTCTTCTCGATCGGAGACCACCTTCGTGCAATCTTGCCCGGATAGTCTGCGTCGAAACATTTACCCCGGATGCATTCTGAAGGTCACTGTGAAGCTGGGTTGCTGTGGCAACGCGATTCCCACGGGCCTGAATGATCAAAAACCGGTCTTCAGCTGTAGATGTTGCCCTGTCTCTGCCACCACCATGTCGTCTTACTGGTGTGCCATACTGCTGAAATCTTGCCCAGGCTCTGGTGATCACCGTATAGTGCACACCAATAGCTTCACCAACCTGACGATGGGTAGCCCCTTGCTCCACCATCCCTACGGCCCGCCACATTTCTGCTTCAGAAAGAAATGTCTTCTTACATTTGCATTTGCCATATTCAATCATTAAATCACAAGGGTTTGTGTTGAAATGAAGATTGAATACCCTACACATGTCATGTACATGTAGACGGGACACGAAAACATCATGAAAATCAAGGTTTATATGCTTGCCCTGACTGTCACGAAAAGTCTGCCTGTCAAGAGAGCTAATATAAACACTGGGGACCATCTCAATACATTCCTCATTCATATCCGCCAAAATATCGCAAATATGTCACAAGCAAATTTCACAATGATGTGTCAAATATTTGGTGCTAAGCAACCTTTGAGTAGTATATATTATACTTTCTTTTTTGACTCAGTATATATACATTTATTTTGTGACAAGGACCATCGAAGTGCAGTACGCCTTCGTACACAGCGCCAACGCGCCCTCTCGTGGTCAATCGGGATTAAGTGTCTTGCTCAAGAATACAACGCGATCAACCCTGGCTGGGATCGAACCGTGGATCTTTCGGTTTGAAGTCCAATGCAGTAACCACTGAGCCACTCACCGAGAGTTACGACATTTGTGACATTTTTTGTAATAATTTATTCTAATGCTCTGCTGTATGGCGTGATTCGAAATAGAAGCTCGAAAACCTGTTTGGAAAGAATTTAAAAATGATTTTGTCTCTATTTCGGTTGTATCAATGTGGTTATCATAATGAATGGAAACCGAGATCCGTCTAAACTCTATTTTTTTCATTTTTCTAAAAATGTTTTGACCTTCTATTTTGTAACTGTCCGTGTAACTTTCGAGCCCCGCCCTTGCGCATGATTAACCACCCCGGGGACCAATACTATAACACTTTTACAATTGTATTCTCTAGAATTGTATTTTCTACTGACTAATGTAACTGACTAAAATGAATCATGAATAGTCTCAATCATTATCAACTCGTCGTATTACAATGGCTCTTAGTACACTCCTATCGCTACGGGTCCCAATTCACATCTCTATCAAAGTTGAATGAGCTATAGAGCAATTGGTTGAACGAGTGACTTCACATACTGCTCAACGACTCTTCTATAAGAAAAATGATTCTACTGGTATTCTGTAAAAGGTATCTCATAAGTGGGATTCCAGGCTCATGTGCAGCTCCATGTAGTCTCAACATCGGCTTCCATCCAACTGTATTCAACTATCCTTATGGTTTGCCTCTATTGTAGTCACCGAATACTATAGTCTTCTACCTCCGTTGCAGCTTTGTACCATTGCTATAGATTTGTAACTCTACTTTTACTTTCTAGCTATGGCTGAACCTGTCTCGACTATGCCGTAGGTCAGGTCTTAAACAGGTGCAACCAGGTTTCTCCATTCATCAAAGCCTTATCAGTCTATACAATGCCCAGATTTCGTTTAAGCTAGGGTATCCCACATATAAGAAACTGTATGTTGAAACTTGATCGTACCGAGATGTACTTATGTGTTAATACACATTGTGTCACAATGTGCACACACTGCGTGCAGTACACTGGCACACCCTGGATGTGCCGATATGAGCGTATGTGCTTATGCACAGTGTGCGCACAACACATGCAGCACACAGGCTCATGCGGTGGAAATAGCATCCTAGAAGTATTGTTGGACACTAGAAATGGATTCCTCCGATTGTGGAGCTGGTGGGTGATGGAATGTCCATGTTTGCTGGTGCACAATGTGACACAATGTGTACACATCGCATTCTGGATGTACCGGTATGTGCTTATGTGCTACTGCACAATGTGCGTACAACACATGCAGCACATGCGACGAAAAAAGGATACAGTATGGTGTGGGGTAGGTCATGTTTAGGTGGGTGTGTGTGTTTATGAGGTGTTTTGCAGTGGCTGAGGTTTGAGTAGAAGGGAACTAAAATATAGTTGCCCATAGCCGCCTTGATGGTTTGGTCAATTTTAACCAATTCAAATCGTCAGCTTGCTTATAAAACCCTGTACACGATTTTAAAAAAAATAGTACACAAGGTTTTATAATCAGGCTTGTAAATTAATTGATCGTACCGAGGGGACGAATTGTTTATGTATTGTTTATGTATAATTGTCAGTTACTCGATAAATATTTTATCTTAAATGGATTGCTCGTTTTTGGGGATGAATTGTCTTCACATTTCTTGTAAAGCATACAGAGGTGTTTTTTTTTTAATTGATGTCATTTCTGGCAATAAAATAGCGAAGTCACTGGAACTCGCATCCACAGTTATTGGAGGGACGTGTTGAATGGGAGAATGCAATCGTCGTATGGACGCTTTCTTTGTTATTCTGGTTATGTCGATCGGTGTGAGTATGGCATGAAACATTTAAGGTTGTAATCTTTATTCTATTTTTATAATGCTTTCCTAATTCAACCCTTCTGGTCGACCAACCATATTCATATTATAATGCTTGCAATTTTGTTTGTAAAAGGATACTTTATTTTTTTCGAGTATTTTTGGACGACCGGTATGTATCATCATTTCTTCGCCTGTTCAGTGCAGAGGTGATGGAACCGAGGAGGGGTTACGCAGTATTCATACAGTCGGGTGACAATTTAGAAAACTGCAATAAACATTTTGATTTGGAATTAAAAAATCTTCGTTGGCTAACGTCTAGAAAAAGTTATTTTCACTTGTTCAGGAAAGCCATTACAGCATTACAGAGAACGATCGATGAAGAAACAAAACATATTTTATTACTTCTTGTAAAAGGAAAGCGGTAACTGGCAATAACGGCGGAAACAAGAAACCCTTTTTCATAGGTATTTATCCAATTAAATGGTGCTGTTTGTTAAGACTCGCGACCATGCTGAGCATGGTGGATTAAAAGTGATTGGATTATTAATCTGTAATTACCGAAGTGCAACAACTGGTGCTCGTACCGACATCATTTAGTCTGGCCATTAATTGAATCAGCGGCACAGATATAGCTAAGGTGTCACCCTGTTCGTCTACCGAGGATTATGAAACAAAGTTCGATTTTTTCGGATTTTTTCCTTGACCAGTGGTCCGTTCACTTTTGAAATAACTGCCAGGTCAATTTCTGAAAATTCGAATCAATTCATTTGAATCAGACCGTGAATAAAATACACCTCGCCTCCTATTAGTTCTTGGCACCAAAACACTTCGGCACCAAAACACTTTTTCTGGCACTAAAATGTCCAGAATGGCTACAGTTAAAAAAAGAAGTCCTGTCATGAAATGCGCACAAATAGCACGTTGACCTGCGCGTTAATCTACGCGTTTTGACCACAGTAAGGCAATCAAATTATGTAGATATGGCCTGTGAACAAGCAATGTTTCAGCCAAACGACCTCCGGGGAGGGGGGGGGGGGGCGCTATAAATAAGCAATTCTCAACAACAAAATCCTGGAAAATGTTAAGTATCCAGACGCAATTCAACCTCAGATCTCCTTTTAAGGAATATACTTTGATGTTTGCAAAAAATAAATATGTTGATGATGAGCATATTTCTCGTGGTAATATATAGAGGATATCTACGCCGTTTTAGTGAATATCTGAAATTATCTCATGAGTTGGACCTGAAGGTTTTATTTTTCACGAGCGCTTGAACGAGTGCAAAATACTACTTTAAGGTCCACACTTATGAGATAACTCCCGATATTCACTAAAACAGAGTTGTTCTTCTTTTTATAATATGCTATGTGACATTTTACAGCGCAATATTCAGCCCAATTCGACTGCAAAAAGTGTCAATACAATAGCAAAAAGCTGCTGATTGTTCCTTCAAGGCGACGTTCAAGGCGACGTCATTCGCCGAAGCGTAACGTCATTCAGGAAGCTACAGAAAAAAACTCATCGTGTGGACCTGAAAATATTATTTTTCACTCGCGCAAGCGCTCGTGAAAAATAAAACTTTCAGGTCCACACTCATGAGATAATTCCAGATACTGACTAAAAGAGAGTTTTTCTTTTTTCCACAGGCCGAATTCTTCAAAATTATTACATTTTATGTTAAACTTTCTACCGTTAGCATGCCTATGTATTATCTAACTATGGCCACATATTTTTACGAATCTATTATGGCATGGACATGTAAAAATCATCATCCACAATGCTACTATCGAATTAATCCAGAATTTCTTCCTCTTCACTGGGGGCCTCCAAACTTTCACCCATCCGAGGACCAACCGGGCTCGACGTTGCTTAACTTTGGTGATCTGACGAGAACCGCTTACCTCAACGGCACCGTGCCCCCTTCTTGCATTCGATCGACCCACCATTCAACAAAAGCAGGGAGGGCGATTCCACGTTGAAGGTGGGTTTGGCCGCTCCGGCTGACGTTTCCAATTTTTTTTCTGTGCTGACAATTTCTACATTAATTTATATATTTAACGTAATCAACAAATGTCGATGTTTCTGGTGCAAATACTGTCTCCCAGGCGAACTGGTGTAAACCAGAAATGCGCTCTGAAAAGGACAAAGGCGATATTGTCAATAATTAGAGTATTATTATTTTTTTTGTAAGGCGCAAAGATCACCAAATATGTCATATTCAATCACCAGGTCCCATTGGCATTTTTAAAATAATACTATCAGGCTTGCTTGCCAATTATTTTTGAACTGTGGAAGACAATAGATACTCCAAACGACCATTAATAACACATTGAGCATTTTAATTAATTTATCAACGATAGCGTGCTTGGTGTAGGTGGAATATTTCATCAGTCGAGACAAATCGGTCATCTTCGTGACGTCCCTGGATCCACAAAGATGTTTGTTGATATATCAAGAACTGCAAGATAACAGTCACTGTGATCCCGGTGTGGGTGCGGGTACTAACTCCAAGTTTATCCTTTTTATATTTTAGGGGCATGTTAAATTTTCAGTCGAAGTTTTGGATAAATCTGATTCGAGCAGCGATAGGAGAATCGGTATGCTGGACCGTGATATGCATTTTAACACAACGTTGTTTGGACAAGATGTTGGACACAAGATTTCATTAATTAAGGCCTACGAAGGGTAATAATAGTGTGTAGCTGAAATCCCTCTTATCCCGAGGTTTGCTTTGTAGGATTTTCAAAACAATTCACTGATCTAGTGTCAGTTGAAATGCGTTGGCGCATAGGACATCTGCCGCTATGATTTGTCAACATCCATCCACGTTAAACGTATGCACAAACACCGTCACACACAAACTTCTCCCACCGATTGATAACCCGGCCCGCCTTCCCCGCCCACAAACAAACATCTGCGCTGCCACCGCACTGATTTTTGTCCACTTATACATTTCATGACGTTTAATGAAGTCGACGCATTTTTCTTATCGATCAAATAAAAAAAAATATCGACCTGGTGCAACAACGATCCACTGACTGGAATAACATGACTGTAATAGTTTTGTTATATAACTGAGAAAGCAAACGTATGCATAGAAACCACAATGAAATGCCGAAGCTAAAAGAGTTTCCACGTGAAGCAAAGGCTTCATTCATATATTAACCCCTTGAAACCGAGGGGCAGCTGTTCCCGCCCCAGATACATCATACGTCATAATTTTGGATGGCTGCAAAGATAATATCTGTGGTGGGCAAATCGATATTTTCAGCGTGCAGACCCAAAGCCTCACATTGAACATTTTAATTGATCCACCCCCAACTAAAGAATATGGGATCTTCCATTTGCTGCCATTTATCTGACATGGATACAATCAGGATTCAAGGAATATAATGTTATAATTGATGGTAAAATGTTTTAAAAACATGGCACAGAAAACTAATCTCTTCAACTCACTGGTTTATGTGTGGCAACAGTTACTGATCTAGAGTGCGCAACGATAATTTGCGCTAATACCATCACCAAATTCATTTCAAAGTTCCATTAGGGTCTGATAAATCGTTCGTACTGCGTGTTATTAGGAACAATTACATTTCCTTTACCTAATTTAACAGAAATAAAATTTAGTTGGAATAGTAGGACACTTCCCCCTTTTTCTCAATACTTTTCTCAACAGGAACTTATTAGTTTTGGAGTCAGTCTCCCGAGAAATTATTTAACATCTTTAAAATTAATTTCGTCACCTGAGCGCTAGAATGGACTATGTCCCATAGGGGACATAACACACTCTAGCACTCAGGCGACGATTTGTTACCAGGGCCACACACAATATGTCTACTTGGCATCTAGGCTACATTAAATTCGCGAAGCACTGTTGCCCTTCGTGAATGGTTTTTATTGCACGCCTGTTCTATGAAATCCCCATCTACAGCAACACCAAACCATGCTGAAAATGAAAATCCCTTCAGCCCACCTGTGACGAACTGAAATCGTTACGGACTATTATTGGACGATCAAGTCATCTGCCAAAACTTAACATTGCCCCGCCTACAATCACGGAAGGCATGCAGTTCAAGCGAGGCGATTTCGTTCTATTAAGCTATTGCAAAGACAATAAACAACATAAAAACATCTTTCTGCATAGAATTACTTCTAAAGTTTAGAAGGAAGAATTCAAACCAATCATTATTACCTGTATAATGATAACAATTTGAATAGAACTACCTCAAAAATGCATTTACAACAATAGTACAAATTTACGTACACCACGTGTTTGGCCTATTTATAAATCTGCCCACGGGAATTCCCCCAAAATCGCACATGTGTTTGTAAACGTTAGCAGACGATTGACCACCCGACACTGAACTGATTGCGAAATAACTTGTTCGTAGTTGTCAAATGAATTACTGAGTGTCCTTCTAATGATTGTTTTTATAGACATGTAGGCGTCTAAATAAACATTGAACGACACGCGCGTGTAAATTGGTTAACCGATATGGCACTTGTACCATCGCGAAAGGATAAAACTCGAGGCCTGTGACTTTTCATTTTCACTCGTTCCGTGTAGGCGCAATACCAAAACATTGCCCTGTCGCCCCCAACCCCACGAATTATTTTCGCTAGCACCCATGATTCCCTTCGTGAGTTCGGCCTTTCGTTGTGTACCAACGAAGTAATTGCTTTTCAGGTTGGCAACATGCTCTCGTCCTCTCCTTCCAAACATTAGCATGATGTACGAACATATCTGTAGAACAAAAAATAGTAAAAATGAAAATTATATACGTTGAAACTAAAATTAATTTAAACTTCAAGGCAGTCGGATCCTGTTATAGATTAACACAGGTGTTTTCCCGGGCACTTTTTCTCCATGCAATTAAGGAAATAGCAAGTGTAAAGAAACAGGGTCGTTTTGATATGCAGGTAACAATTGTAACCAGTGCCATAGTCAATAAGAGTGAACAATCCGGATGATCGAAGGATTACCGCTTGTTGGCAGCATCTTATTTTTCGGTCGCCCAGGAAATTAGAACTATCGCTGTACATTTCCAAACTGTTATTATTTCAGAATACATATAAAACTAAAAATATATGAAAAGTATTTTTCACGGATGAGGTCAAAATTGAGTTTGAGATCAGGAGTTTTTAAATTTTAATTTTAAAACGGCATCTATTTATTATCATTGCTTTGTAAGCAACCCGTTTGGTAAGATATAGGATAGTGAGATCTCTAATCATTATTATAATTTACCACATATATATTTCTTCATTAACCCTTTGAACCCTCGTTCCTCGTAATGGTATCGCCTTTGTGTACACTTACAGTGAGATGGGTCAGACCAATTTCAATATACGGGGCGGATACAATAATAAGTGCAGTCTGCAGCCGGACACTGTCCGGCTGCAGACTGCAGTTATTATTTTACCATAAATGCCGCGTGTATGCACCTCTTATAATAAAACAAAATTATACCGTGGACTGAAAAAATAAGTCTTGCTCCTTCAAACGGTTAACGTGTAAACTGCAAATGTTTTCTTGCTTGTCAAAATTTTATCAGATATATTGCTTTGTTACAATTTGCCTATAGACACGCTCCTAAGAGAACCCCATGTCGGTTACAATTTTCCGAAACTTTGGCCAATATTGATTTGGACTATAACTCAAGTAACAGTCGCGGCTGATTCTTAATTAATTGTAGGCTGCATGAATTTCGATACCAACCCCAAATTAAGAAAGAAAATAAACTTTCCAGATAGTTGTTCGGAAATACATGAATGTGATAGTTTGTAATGTAGCCTACCGTGCGTCTTTTTTTTTTATTTGTTTCGCCTACTTTTCAACTCCTGTTGACAAAAGACGTGAAAACCCCCCAGAAAAACAGCAGTATGACAGTGCCAAATGAAATACTAAAGTAAAAGATTAAGAACAAAACATGACTAGACTACCTCTAATAAATATCGGTTATAACCGCCGTGGGGTGTTGCGGGAGGGGTCTGGGTTCTACGTCGACCGTCCCATACACTGGCGCTTCCTGGAGGGATAATGAGAGTGAGATCCCGTCTTTGGGCGTATGGTGACGAGTCCAAAGAACAAGCAACAACTGACCGTCTTTCAAAAGTCCCCCAATGAACCTAGCATAAATTCTGCCCAACGAATCTAAGAAATAGCAGGATGATGTACGGATGCTGTCACATCATCTCTCTTCGGTTATTTTGAAAAAAACAACATACATGCCAGTGACAAATGAAATACTAAAATATAAAGTTTAGAAAACAAAATATGATTAGAATACCATGTATTTAAATGATGTGCCTTTAACTCTCTCAGGGTTTCAATATTGGACTCATTCTACAGATTTTTTATCACTGATTACACATAATAGCTTGAGAACCCTTTCAGCACTCATACTGCGGCTCTGAGCACGGATATGCGTCATGTAGATCCTATCAGTTTCGTAGTTCCAGTAGGCCTTCATATGGGCCCTTGGAGCCATTAATGCATTTTTATATCTGTTTATGCATATAACTGAATAATTGCATCGTGGGCTGTGCGCTACCGATATCGAAATGTCCGGCGATCACGTCCACGTTCACTAAAATGTAATCAACGCTGAGAATTTCTACCAGGTTTTCGGAGGTAACCTGACCTTGATGCACGGTAAGATCGACTCCCAACAATATTCCAAAAGTACCGACCGCACCGAAATCTACTCGATAACTTGCGCCCGTATCTAGATACCGTTCGTAAAGTATTATCAATTATTTATCTTCATTTCTATCTCTTCGAAAAAGTTGAGATCGACTATGACGTAACAGCTTTTCAGAATGCGAATCTCGTGCTAACTCGTTCCGTTATCAGGAGAATATCTGTACAGATCATTTATCTCTGTGATGATGGGAATAGAATAGAACGTTTCGAGATTCACCAGTGCCATTTCGTATCTCTTCTCTTTTTTTCAATTCCAGTGGTGGATTGAACTTCGTGGTGACATGGGCCTTGTTTTCGCTCGCTGTGATTTAAAAAGAACTTTTGGTAGCCGTGTTCGCGGCTATTTTTTCTAACAATGTCGTTTCTTGTTGTAACATATTTTCTAGTTTTTTATTTTAATTATTTCATTTTTTTATTACTTTTTTTATTTGACTATGGCATGACTAACTCAAAAGGGATTTATAGTCACAGGAACAAAGTCTAACATTTTTATACGGTATTTGCAGTTTTGTACAGCGATTAAGCAACATGTGTGCAGGCTATACAATTATTATTATTACCCCGTTAACTTCACTTATAGTACTAAATTGGAACTTCCGTGGTGTAAATACGCACATGCCATACGTCTGAAATTGTAGGTTTCGAACGATTCCGTTCATCTTTCCTCCGATCCGACAGAACGACTGCGCCTACCGTTGTTGAAAACGTGATATTCATTCACAGTGACCCCCCCCCCCCCCCAAAAAAAAAAAAAATATCTCTCCCATTCCACCGACTGGATATATCATATTATTCTTATTAAGAATTTTAGTGTTGTTTACTTAACACAACTTCTCAATTACGAGTTCACAAATAAGAGACTGGAAGTAAAGCATTGACGAAGTGTTATTTTCTGAACATTTTTCTTTATTAAATTTTTACGACGGCTCTTCGAAAGAAATGATAACGGCAGGGATTGCGACATGATTGCCGAATGTCGTCACTAATTCAGAGTATTCCTTTAGTACACACAAAAATGGAAATGTGCATCATGTTTGTGACGCTTGAACAAGTAAAGGGGTATGCAAAAGATCGCCATGGTTGACATTCTCATGTGAAAGTGTAATTAGCTCCCAGCACTGTGTAGTACTAAAAACCTATGACGTACAACCGTATCGATAAAAGAGTCAAGTACCGGGGTATGGCTACCGGTATTGGTACCTTTCACAAATCTGGATTTTAATACGCCCAAATGTGTTCCCGATGTTCATACAAGTATTTCAACCCTCAAAAAAATGAGCGCAGCAATGGCCAATGGACCTAGGACCGACACCAAGTGAGTTGAAACTCAAGGTAGGTTCAAATATGTTAAGGTTACTGGGATCATCCAGGAGTCATTGAGTGCATTTTTCAAAATTGCTGTAAATATCATTTTATGACCCTTTAATGCATTCTGATGTGCACACATGTGTCCAGAGCCATAATGTTTTAAAGTTGGTCACGTTTCTAACCCGAGCATGGTATGATCTATGGACATCAACATTATAGCTCAAGATAGAAACAAAAAATTTATTTTTTTATTTTTTTATTTATTTATTGGGTTTAACGACACTTTCGACAGCCAGGGTCACCTCGTGTCGGACAGTTTTACGGATGGAGGAAGCCGGAATATCCGGAGAGAACCATCGAGCAAAGGCGAGTAACTGTCAGGCTCCCAATGTACTAACTCCACATATGTAGGGTTAACATTGGTTGAAAACAAGAGCACCAACGGCGTGCAGTATGCCTTAGTACACAACGTCACGGTGCACCCACGTGGACAATCGGGAATAAGTGTCTTGCCCAAGGACACAACGTGGTTGCCACAGGTACGATTCGAACCGAGGGCCTCTCGGCTTACAGCCTGCATCTCTACCTACTGAGCAAACGCGATCCCTGGCAAATAATATAAGCGAATCGAAACTCGCTGAAGGTTCAAAGCACGAGACAATGTTACAGGAGACATCCAGAGCTCTTTGAGCCAATTTTTCACAGTTTCTGGAGATCGTATATTTTGGACACCCCTAATACATTTCCAAAATTCATACATTCACATTTCGTCACTCAAATACGCGAGTGGAGCCAAACATTTTGAAAGTAGGTCACGCTTATTTCTCCAGTATAGTGTGACCTTTGAGACCAACATCAAATGGGTCGAAACCTCTGGGGGCTGACAGTATCCATAGTTCACTAAATGCAGTTTCAGAATTTGGCCCGCCAAATGCATTCCCCATGTCCATACAGGTAGGCAGACACAAAGGTTTGAATGCGAGTCGCGCTTATATCTTAAGCTTGGTTGGACATATGGCAAATGCGAAAGGTTTTGAAACTCACTGACGGTTCATTATATGGTAAAGGTCAATGGGGTCGCTTCGAAACATGGCGAAGCCAAATATCTTAATGTCCAGATAATGGCTCAATGTCCCTCATGCCATCCAGGGTTCATTGAGTGCACTGTCAGAATTGTCAGAATTTCTGGAAATCACATTGGGTGGGCTAAATTTTGAAAGTGGGTCATGCTTATCTCCTAAGCTTGGTAAGACCAATGGATCTCTCGCAAATACGAAATGCATTGAAACTTACTTGGGATTCAAGATGTGGTCAAGGTCATTGGGATCTCCTAGGGGTCACTGAGTGACCTTTTTAAAAAAATACAGGAAATCGCATCACTCAGAATTTTGAAAGTTGGCCACAATCACATCGCAAGTATGAAATAATTTATTAACCTGGAACCAAGACCAAATGAGTCGAAACTCGCTGTAGATTCAAAATCACTGGAGCCACCCAGGGATCATTGAATGAATTTCTCAGAATAGCTAGAAATTGCATTTTAATACATGTATTTATACCACGGTTATGTATGAAAAGCCTATGACATAAATATTAGCTTTAAACACAAACACACCAGTAATGGGATTTCCATAGTTAAAATATGCACCTGCAGTGGAACTACGTGGCAATTATTTATTACGTATGTAAAGGAGTTTACGCCATAAGACACCAAACACTAACAAACATGCGTTGTCTCATGTTAACAAAGCATCCCTAACTCGAAATAGTATGTTATTATGTTATTAAAATGAAAAAAATGCGCTGTTTCTTTTTCTATTTCGTTTCGGTTACAACATTGACAACGGAAGTACTGCCCACCGATGCTCATGTAAACAAAAAAAAAAAAACATTCGCACGTATGTACGTCTGCTGTTCAGTAAAATCGAGAACAAATAAAAAAAATAATAGCGACTCTTAAATAATCTGACAATCATGGTATAAATAAAATATATCCAAAGTAGCTTGGTGTACTAAATGTTCACCAATCGTGGTGAAGTGGGGTTACCCGCGCGTCAAAGACTCGCGGTTAATACCACTCCACCACTCGTGGTGAACATTTGGTACGCCGATCTACTATGGCTATATTCTATATTTCCACGCTCAAAAAGTGGGCTAAGCCCAAAATTCTGTAAAATCTCAAACATGGTAATACCAATGGAATTGAGACCAACACCATATTAGTCAAAAGTCAACGGAGGTTCAAAATATTTATAAACCTCACTGTTTCACCCAAGGGGCATTGAGGACATTTCTGCGAATTTTCGGAAATTGCATTCTTCATGTAGTTATCCCTCGCCAAAACGAAGTTTGCGGAGGATATAAAAATGGGTTCCGTCCGGCCTTCCGTCCGCTTGCCGTCCGTCCGTCTGTCCGTATCAATTTTGGACCTTCATATCTCAGTCAGTGGATGTTGGATTTACATGACTTTTGGTATGCTGATAGATCACCATGGGGGGGGGGGGGGGGTGGGGGGCGGATATTCACAAGTAACTGGTTCTGTCCATTTTTTTAGAATTATGGGCCTTTTTCTCGCTTAGAAAATTTCAATTTTATGACTGTCTCAGTAGGCGGGGGATACCGGTGGCATTGCACCTTGTTCATATATGAAATTAAACACTCAAAAATGTTGGCGTAGCAAACTAATTTGGGAGTGGGCTATGCTGATATTTCGTAATTCGTTGGATGTTGAAAATATGATATGACATATTGTCTTGGCACTAATCCAGTGTTTGGAATATTTAAGTGTGTGAGGGTGTGTGTGGGGGGGGGGGGGGGGGGGTGGTAAGTACAGGTTTTTGCAAATTATGCATCTTTTTGGTACGAAGCCCCTCCAATTCAGTACTCAAGAATGCATTTCTGATTTCTTCAATATCCATTTCTCATTCGTTTGTAGAACATGTTATATGTTGCGCACAAAAGTTATTTCGGGTTTCTTGAAAAAAAAAAAAAAGTTATGAATCGTTAAATGCTGTAATCAAATCTTATTTATAATTTTGAGTACAGTATTTAAAGATTCCTAAATCTTTAAATTAAATTTATTTTCGGAGACTCATTTTCGGAAAACCTGAAAATAAGTCTCCATTAATTCCATTTCTAAGGAGTTTAGTTCTGGTACTTTCCCCACATTCCTACAGAATCGAATTTACTGATCACAGTAAATTATGTTTCTCTAGTTTTAGTTTATGTTTCTTTTCCAAGACATAGCTTAAGGGCCTCTATTGAAATTTGATTTTTTACTTCATCAAAACTATAAACCTTTTCATATTGTGTCCATGGAGGGTATCGTTCCAGAGAATGAAGTTTACAGGAAAGTGGACGAATTTATAAAGCATTTGCTGGTGTAAGTAGTAATTGTTTAATCCCGCTATTCTATACGGCCATAGCATTACATTATATACACAAAGAAAAACGTTAAGCACACCCAAATATAATGAAGGATTACATGCCACTGCTCATTGGAAGTCTGTTGCTGGTCATATGTATGATTATAATGATGATTCAATGAATGGCGTTCAACGTGTATGATTGAATGTGTCCCACAAACAGGTCTCGGAAATCACGTGCACAATGCAACCCAAGAATTTTCTAAAATACAGTTTATGCATGACTAAGAATATGGGTATTTATAGAGCCTATTTTTCAATGTCCAATCACTATTTCTCACCATGGCATGTACAAGGATGACATATGCACAAAGATGGTAAATTATTGGCACGCATTCCACCGGTATATCATTTAACCCTTTACCCAACGTAACGGCCAAAACCGGCCAGCGCTATTCTCAAAAATCGCCAAATAATTTTCAAAATATTTTCATTTTTTGTCTCAAAAACATAGGTTATGACCCCTCGTTGGAACGAGCTCGTCGAGCTCGTTCCAACGAGGGGTCATAACCTATGTTTTTGAGACAAAAAATGAAAAAAATTAGTCATTCAAGAATTTTTTTTGCAAGTGTCGTCTGCTTTTCATGTTAGGTAAAGGGTTAAAGTAATTGGTCGCCAACTCGACATCCGTTTCACGGTCACCAGTCTTTTGGTGAGAAAACACATGCAAACCAATGAGGTGAATAACCGTCTTACTCTACGGTCGGAACGACCTTCCGTGACATTACAGCGTGAAATGGGTACTTATTAGGCTGGTATGAAGAGAGTCATTCACCTATAGTACTTTTCTGAAGAGCCTGTGGCTACCAAAGCGACGAATCTGCACGGGAACGTCCTGATAAAAAGCATATTGAGGTTCAAAAGGGCCAGCAAACGTCATCTACTAAGAGACCATCACCAAGTAATACGTTTGGCTTGGTGTTTAGCATTTTGCATTCAAAGCATTGTATTAACTACCATTCCTTGGTCTACCATGAGTCCTGCTCTGAATCCACTGGAGCACGTTTGGGACATTCTAGTGCACAAACCTCCTATATAAACTTTTATCTACTTTATACGTAAAACAGTAACGTTTTATCTTTTATCGTTATCGAAAACTCGCCGTCAATAAAAAATCTTTTATCGTTACTGCAGTAAGAATAAAAGTCACGTGATATCGCAAGAATACAACGTTCACGCCCATCTCATTTGCATGACGTACTATTTCATTCAACACTTTGAATAACTAATTATCGCTGCCGCGGATCGAAACAAATAAAACGGGGCGTATTTATCGAAATGTATTGAATAAAAAAGAAGGCCATTAATTAAACTTACTGAATTGTAAAAATAAAATTTGACGGAAAAGAGTAAAAATTAGTAACTTACACTTTTTCAAATGAGATTATTTCACCCTTCGAGACTTTAATTATCCTGACGTTCAAACGTCACTGGGAATTCAGTTTCTTCAACATTTTTCAAAATGTGACGTCAAACGTCGGAAAGTACAAATAACCAGATATTTTTCACATTAGTGATTATCTGGTTGAAGGCTAGATTATTTTTAGTGGTCTGCATTTGTTAATCAAAACTTGTTTTATTACGGGAGTGGGGAGGTGGGGGTGTAGATAAAAGGGTTATACATGGTGTTTGTAAAAAATCTTTTATCGCGACTCGAGCGTTTTCGGGGGCTACATAGCTACTCGTCGCTGCGCGACTCGTAGCTATATATGCCCCCGAAAACGCTCTCGTCGCGATAAAAGATTTTTTACAAACACCATGTGTATATAACCCATATTTATCAATTTCGGTGTCGTTTTCTTTTCGAAGTATTAATTTTCCTTCAAGGGGAACATGGGTAATGAGCTAAAAGGGAAGCCTGGATATTGATAGTGTCACCCTCTGGCTGCATCAAGCAACTGGCTGAAATGTATATTGTACCTAATGTAACATTTGCCAATAACACACACCATCTCGCTCTAAAAATTCAACGACATACACAAAACCGATCATTCACTCATCTCAGTTGTTCTCCTGGCACCCTGTTAGATGAAATATAGTGTGTATATTATACACGTGCTTTCAGTACCTATGTAGCCATGCTGCCTTTGGAAGTACTATAACCCGGTGTATGAACTAAAACAAATTTATTACTATTTTCTAAGGCACAGTCAAAACCCAAACAATCAGATCCTCACCATACACGGATCGGTCAAAGCATACTGCAACCAACATTTTTACGGACATCGCTGTGACGTCTACTGCAAGGAAAACCAGACTGCAGATGAGCATTATTCCTGCAACGCAACAACCGGAGACCGGATATGCAATCATGGTAATTAATTTATCACTATGGTCTTTCCATAGGATACACAGATGTCTCCCTGATCAGAGAAATTGATGGTTATCTCGAAGCAATCATTATGATCTGGAACTATAGTTTAATGTCCCTGGTCCATAGGCCTTTAGTATATCAACAATCTGATTTCTTCGTTAAGGCTACAGTTGCACACAACTGCTTCAAAAAGGGATCTTACATTGAATCGATAAACGCAGATAGGTTTGCAGCTGTAGTCCAATGTAACAGACACGCAGTTTGGCGCCCTGACACAGATATCGTGCTTGCATGAATTGAGTTGTTTTTCTACGGATTGAGCGCTGTCAAATAAGACTGCATTGGTTAAATTCTACGTTACAGGGTGGGAATAACTGTGTTACTGTGACATCAGTATGCAATGGGTTAATATGGCTTTATTGTATAGATAGAACAGTTTAGTTCGTCTCTTTGGTATATCGCAAATATTCAAAAGTAATTGTTATTATTGTTGTTCAAATCGTACAATTATGGATGATAAGCTCATTCACATTTATTTCTGTATTTTGCACAAAACCACGTGTCGCGTATTTTTTCTGAACCACATGGATATAATATACTTTTGCTAGTTTACTTCAGTTTATTTATTTTCATTAATTATGAAAGGTTTAGGGATTTTTTCCTACCCATGCGATTTGTGTTAAGATTTTTGTCATAAAATATTTTGGTGTATTGTTTGATGAATTGCAAATTTAGAATTACATTGCTTGAGCAGGTAATGTTTTTCACGAGGAAATTTGAAAAGAAGCAAACCTCTGTAATTTCCTCTGGAAGTGAATTGTGTGGACTGCAGTGATGATTTGGGATTAATAATATAGGTCTGTGGTACGGCTTTTAACACAGAATCTTAACAGTTAAACTAGAAGTCTTGTCGTGAATTGCCCGAAAATAGTACGTCGCTTTGCGCGTTGATCTGCTTGCCATGACGGTAGTAAGGCTATTAAATTCTATTCAAGCAATGTTTGAGCCAATGGACCTCCGGGTTTAATCCGGTGGTTTCTTTTTCCGAAACAGTGCTTGAGCTTTCTCTTGATAACCAGAAGCTGTCATACTATAGATGCCATTCGATGGGTATATTTCGAGCAATTCCTGTGCGAAATTATTTCAAAATAAGCACACAGTTTTTGACAGAACAGTATACGAATTCAATATTAATGAAGGTACATTGAATATTGTGTCCATGCACTTGTCCATGCCGAAATGTCTTATAATAATTAATAATAATAATTTACTTATATAACGCCTTTACCAGCAAAACACTGCTCAAAAGCGCCCACAATATAAAGTGATAATCAATAAGAAAACAAATCGACAGGCAAAGGCTTTCTGAAAGAGATGGGTGTTTAAACGTTTTATGAAA
Organism: Pictodentalium vernedei; assembly: GCA_031216915.1. Classification (NCBI taxonomy): domain Eukaryota; kingdom Metazoa; phylum Mollusca; class Scaphopoda; order Dentaliida; family Dentaliidae; genus Pictodentalium; species Pictodentalium vernedei. Next base: position 174,679,524 of record CM062297.1, read on the forward strand.
CTTTCAGTATGGGGGTTTTCATTCCGAGGGAGTGTGTTGCACAGTAAGGGAGCCGCAAACGTGTATGATCTTTGATCTACAGTGGATCTTATTGGAGGCACGACAAATATATTCCCTGAGGATGATCTAGGATTCCTTACCGGTTTTTGTGAATTTACATTTTGTTTATGTAGGTGGGGGGCATTGAATTTCAATTGAATTGAAACTTTATTTAGCAGCATACTCGCAAACAGTTTACATGAATTCAAATATGGTAGCAATCAAAAAGGTGTATACTGCATGGAAATGGCATAGCCGGAGAGGCTGTCTTCCTGCCATTCCCAAACATGATATCCTGTCCTGACATCAAAGTCGTTTAACTCTTTATCCTCGTTGTTCACAATTGGTAAAGCTCCTAAGAAGACTTTCTGTGAAGCTTTCTCCGTATTAGGATTAAAACCACTTACACAATGCTCAAAGTAATCCGAAAAGATGAATAGTGACCCGGAAGGTCCTATGCTCATGATAATTGTAGATTATCCCGAACACAAGACCCCCCAAATCACTATACAAATCTTCCTATCTTCAGTAGTTGGGAGGATGAGATCACTTTATGCTGGGTCACAATCGAGACAGAATGGATTGTTCACAATTGGTAAAGCTCCCAGGTAGACTTCCAGTGAAGCTTTCCCCATGTTAGGATTAAAACCACTTACATAATGCTCAAAGTAATCCGAAAAGATGAATAGTGATTTGAAAGGTCCCATGCTCAGGATAATTGTAGATTATCCCGAACATAAGACCCTCCAAATCACCACACAAATCCTCGATCTTCAGTAGTTGGGAGGATGAGATCACTTTATGCTGTGTCACAATCGGGACTTAATGGATTGGTGCAAGTAATGCCAGAAGAATATGCGTTTAAGAACGAATTGATTATTGTCTTTTTAAATAGAGGCCTGCTATATTGTCGAACTTCGGGATTTAACTGGTAGAGTGCTGGAAGCCCATATTTGGGCTTTATTCAGAAGTGAAGGTACTGCAACTTGAAGGCTTTAAATACATTAGCTGTGCTTCATATTATCTTTGAAGTGATATTTTTTAGTCTGTTAAGATTTGCCATGTTACAATTTATAGGAGAGTGCCCACAGGCACTCTCCTATAAATTGTAATAAGGCAATGACATGTGAACAAATTTTGATGGCAAAAAATAACTTAGCACTCGACCAGTTAAGTCATTCCAAATTTTTGGGAAAGTATGAATCGGGAGGTCAGCAGAGAAGTGAGTTCTTGGTTTGAGAGTGCGCACATTCCCTGTTTGTCTTGTCTCCATTCCAGAAGGGTTTGTGTATATTTCGAAGGTATTTTCAAATGACGTAGGAAGATTATTGTGGTACCAGTCATGCATGAAAAGATACACATGAAGCTTATACAAATCTTCGAACTTCAGTATTCCACAATTTTTTAATAAGGGTTCAGTGTGTGAGATATATTTTCGATTATTTATGATACGAATAGCCTTTTTTTGCAGTGTAAAGCTTCTACTGGTGGAAGACACATGGCCCCAGACAAGGATACCATACAACACATGGCTATGTATCAGTGAGAGATACAATATTTTCAGGGCTTTCAAGGGAAGGGTTCTTTTTGCCCTATTCAGGGCAAATATTACCCTGGCCATCTTTAGGCAAATTGTGGACGTATGTTGTTTGAATTTTAAATGTTCGTCCAGGTTGATCCCTAGGAATTTGACAGAGGTTTCCTCGTGACTATTGGTAACAAATGGAATGTCTAAGTCGTTCAGAGATATCTTTTTATTGGCGGCATGATACGAATCGTTCTGCGGGTGTAACAACATACATTTTGTTTTACTGGCATTCAGACATAATCCATTTGCGGCACACCATTCACTGATTTTACCGAGTTCAGTATTGGTCTCGTCTAACAGAGAATCTAGATTCCCACTTGATGTATACGCTGTGGTATCGTCTGCAAAAGATAACACTTTAAGTAGTGTAGAGTGGCTGATGTCGTTAATGTATAATAAAAAAAAGAAGCGGACCTAGAACTGAACCTTGTGGTACCCCAATGGTGACGTCCATTACTCCCGATGTGCTGTTCATGAAAGATACAAACTGACACCGGCTTGTTAGGTAATCTTCAAACCAGGTGTTAGCTAAACCTCTTACCCCGTAACATTCAAGTTTCTTTAAAAGAATCGAATGATTTATGGTATCAAATGCTTTTGAAAAGTCTAGAAAAACTGATAGTGTACAATCCTTTGAAGTTTTATCATTTGCTTCCGATACACTGTTTATTAACTGCAGAATTGGATGCACAGTCGAATGATCCTTCCTGAATCCGAACTGATACTTATATATAAAGTTATGTTCGTCGAGGAAAGTGTACAATCGTGAGTACATTACTTTTTCAAGTATTTTTGAAAATGTTGGAAGAATACTTATGGGGCGATAATTGGTAAAACGTGGGGATCTCCAGATTTAAAGGCAGGAATGATTTTGGCTATCTTCATTCTGTCTGGTACCCTACCTACAACGAAATACAGATTGATTATGTGTGACAGGGGGTCTGCTATCTCGTATACAATCTCCTTCAGCAGTTTGGTGGACATATCATTGATATCAGTATTTGATTTGCCTTTTAATTTATTAGCGCAAGTAATTATTTTATATTTATTAGTAGGTGTTATAAAAAAAATGAATTCTCGTTATTACTATTGCCGAGATATTCTGAAAAGTGACTTTGTGACGGGGGTACTTGAAGGTGGGAGGAATTTGTCGGTGGTTATTTGACTTGTAAATGGCCTTTCGCAAGATGTCCCAAGTTTTTTTAATATTATGTTTGTTTTCAAGTAGAACTTGGTTATAATAGTCTGCTTTGCATTTCCGCCTCAAGCGGTTGTATTCCTGACAAAACGTTTTGTATTCTGATATGTTTTGGATAGTAGGAAATTTTAGTTTTTTTTTCAAAAATGCGGCCACCCGCGGCATCTGTAGCCATATCATGGCTGTTCTACCATGTGGCCACTGATGCTGCACGTTGCCGTGGACACAATATAGATAGTAATGATATGGGTCCTCTCATAGCCTGCTTCCCTTTGCCTGCTTCTTTTGACTGCGTTACTGCTTTTATATATAACCCACAAGTTACCTGCTGTGATATTGACCAAGGTCGTAATTCCTTTGACTGCGTTACTGCTTTATATATAACCCACAAGTTACCCACTGTGATATTGACCAAGGTTGTAATCTATTTCCACAATGCTACTATACACTTAACCAGATGGATTACCTCAGAATATTAACTTTTCTTATGTTATGCATTTTTCTCATATTCTTACCTGACAACAAAGAATATATTTCACTTTTCACTGCTGTTTATAAGCAGTGCAAAATCCTCGAAAATCAAGATAATTTTTTCCTCATGTTCGGACCATCGCTTGCTCTCTTTCTCCCTCTAGGTAATTATGGCTAACACAATTTCTCTTGATGAGATCCAAAATAATGACAATTTTGATTTCCAGAAAAAACTGAACGATATTATTTCTACCGATGAAGAAGACCTCACCCTCCCATTCCATTCTCTTGACTCCGGTTGCCATTACTTTACGCCCGATAACTTTAAAGATGAAATTTCAAGCAAAATCAAAGCCCTATCTCTACTCAACATCAATTGCCGCAGCCTGAATGCAAACTTTGAAAATGTTCATAACTTACTTGTAGATCTGCAGACAAATTCCAACTTTTTCGATGTGATCGAAATGACGGAAATATTTAACGTGAAATCTGGTGTTGAGTACCGGCTTGAGGGCTATCACCCGTTAATGTCCCGTACTCGTCCTGACGACGATGACGGGAGGGGAGGCGTAGGAATGTTTATAAATGATAGTATACCCTGTAAAATACGAAATGATCTCTCAGTCTTCATACCACATGTCTTTGAATCTCTGCTTATAGAACTATCCCTCAAGAAGAAATGTATTGTTGGGACTATCTACAGACCAAACACAGCTCCTAAGGCAGACCTTGATCTGTTCCTAGTCAAACTAACTGAATTGCTAGACTCTTTAAGCAAGGATAACATTGTAGTCTACCTCATGGGTGACTTTAACATAGATCTGCTCAGTGTAAATACCCACAGCAAAACGAATACCTTAATGACTCGCTATTTACTGCTGGTTTCCTGCCCGCTATAACAAAACCTACCAGAGTCACGAAGTTTTCCGCAACCATAATTGATCACATATTCAGCAATAATATTAAAATGTTCACATCTGGAATCATAATTACTGACTTCAGCGATCATTTTGCAACGTTTTATATAGATGAATTAGATAAACGCCCCCCTGTAGCGCCTAATTATCGACGATCCATGAAAACTGAGAATGTCATTCGATTTAAAAGACTCTTAATGGGTTGTGATTTCTCTGATGTTACCAACGACGTTTGTCCTAATTCGGCATACAATCGGTTCCTGGATAAATTCCACGCAGTACTTGACCAAGCATTTCCCCTGAAATCAACCCCCACACGAAAGAAATTTATACAACGAGAACCTTGGATGACCTCTGGCCTATTGCAATAGTCCCAAACTAAAAATAAATTGTATGTTAGAACGCCAAAAGCGTTGTTATATATATGGAAGGGAATACAAAAGTGAAAAAAAAAAAAAAAAAAAAAAAAAATGTAAACACAGTCAATCACCTAATTTAGTACCCAATCTTCACCACCGCACAGCCCCTTATTAAATACCGAAAGAGAGTAAAAATAAGTAGAAATAATTAATTAAAAATCACCAGATCTAATACCAACCCTGTCAAGAATCAAATAAACAGTTTCCGAAAATCCGTGACTTTGGATAGGAAACGCTCAAATCCCTTTGTTTCGCATCATCTATTTCTAGGAGGAAAAACCCAGCATAACAAACCGACCATGGCAAAATGAGTACAAACGTACTTTTCTTGACAGATTGACTGGGGTTCCCACACACAATTGGTGGTCAAATACAAACATACATTTTAACTGAACGATTTGTTCTCTTCTTTTCCTGCATCATCCGTGATTTGTCTCAAATGACCCAGTAACATACTGTTCACATGTCAAATTCAATGTTCCTGGACATTCATTCAATTAGAAAAAAATTTACACGGATTTAAGGGGATGTCCAACCTAACTTTGGTCAAATTTCATGTAATTTTCTTTCAAGTCTAAAAAAGTCCCAAAATGAATAATCCCAATAAATTATATACCAAAATGCTTGGAATGAAACATAGAACATGTGGAAACTGAAATTTGCCATGGAACTGCTGCCATGTGTAAATAGCACCACCTGAAAGTCTGCTGTGGCATAAGTAAGAGAACAAAATTTTTACAATAAAATACCTCAAAATAAAATAACAGCTGTATTCTATAAACATTTAAGTACATACTCGAAGAAATATTTTCCTAATTCATGAAAGTAATAAAGATTAAGACCAAATGTTATAAGTGGAGTGCTCACTGATTGAAGGCAGACATTTTCTTTTGTTTATGTTTTGATTTGGGGAGTTCAACAAAGGTCAACTTGAAGGAGTCCAGCAGAAGAAGTATGGGAGGACAAAAGAGTGTCTCCCAATATACAGATGTATGTGTTACTGTAATGGTTTGGAAAGAAAATATGATATTCTCCTATTTAGAATGCACTGCAAAGTCATACATTGTAGTTGAATAAATATATTTACAACCCCCTTGCACTGTAACCCCTTCCCCTTTTATCCCATGCATCAATTTGATAGTGATTAAATTGTTAAATTTTTCTGGTTTATCAATAAGTATAATAGCTTTGTTCAACTCTTGGACACCAATACACTCATGATACCTGTTGGAGAAGAAATAAGGGTAACTGTAACCTGTCACTGCAATAAACCATCTAATGTACTTAAAAGTACATTGTTATTCAAAACACATCAAATCAACCTTACATAACCATTATTGCATGTACTTTCCTCAAGGAGGCTTATTGGCATATTGAGATCAGAAGGGCACATCCAGAGGGTCTCACATATTTCTTTTCGAGAACACAGTATACAAAGCAATCCCTAAAAGGTGACAAGTGAGCTCCATTTGACACAAAAAATTTCCCAGGGGGGGGGGGGGGGGGCTCTCTTCCTTGTATGACGCTACCTCCGGCACTCAAGGCATATGCCTTTTTTCTCAAAGTTTAACTCTTGTTTTTGAAGATCCTGGCCACACATGTTCCAAACACTATCAGACAGGTAACCCTCCAAATAAGTGTATCTGCAAAACTCATGTTACATTGCAAAACATTCTTTTTAGACTTTTAGTTCTGGACCTTTCATGCTTCTTACTTCCAACTATAACACTTAATTTATCGATTAATGGGTGAATAGAAAAGTCCTGCCATAATCAACATTTTGAGTTCCATAAGCCTTCAAAACAGCTCCGATAAAAATGTCAAACATCAGATTGGTGGCTTTATACAGAATATTCATTAGGTTGTTGCTTGATAAGTAATAGGAACAAAATCTTCACCAGAAAATTCTTTAGCAATACAATTGAGGGTATTAGCAGGCACTTTGCAACAAATTGTAACAAATCAACTAGTTATAAACAAAATTTTCTAACTCAAAAGAGTGAAAAAGTACCACAACTCTGAAAAAAATGTGGGAAGAAACACATGCTACAGCAGCTACACAGGCATTGTTTCCAAATGATGCTCGATCACAACACCAAATATCCTTCAAATTGGAGTAGCAATGGTTGAGATACAAGAGAGAATGTTGGTACATGTAATGATGAATGGGTAAGACTAAGATTAAGAGGACAGGGGTCACCACTGCACGGCTCTAGATGCACCTTTGATTTTCCAACTTCTAGGTCTGGGGCATAATAATCGCAACACACCCACCTTATCAGTTCATAATTTCAGAAAAATAAAAGAAATTATCAATTTGAATTAATTAATAGATGATGGAAAATATTTGGCTTCCTTCGCCTTCTCGTACTATTTAATTACCACAAACAATATCAGTTTGATGCCGGCAAACGAAACTGAACGCATGTGGTCTGGCTAAAAAGTAACTCGGCATGAATAATGAAGAAATTGCGAATATTTCGTGTATTTCATTTGTTTAAAAGCCAATTGCAGCTAATATTGACCGTGCATTCGATAATTCGTTTCGGTTCTGACCACACGGCCACGTATTGACAGCGGTTATGTTTATTGTGATATGCAAATTGGGGGATGGTTTCAGGTGAAGGAGATTTGTCACATTTGTCAGTGTAAAACGATCATAAAAGACACCGATCGACGCTTGTATTACTATGGTTGGTTGCAAGAAAAAACTAAATTCTCAGCATCGTCCAAGCGCACCTTATTTAAAAGCACGAATGCATCATGTTCAACCCATCTTCAATCGGTCCTTTGCAGACATCAAACATACCCGCCTCAAATTAGGAAGTAAATAACTTCACAACATCTGGGGGAAATCAACACGCTCAATCTAGTTCCAGGTCACTTGGAATATACTTCGTGAAAAAGTGATTTCTGAAGCATTCTGCTTACTTTGTTATGAATATAATTGCCTTATTTTATGTGTATCGTCCCGATTTTATACACTCGGTTATTTTTTTACAAGTGGTCCATGTTGTCTTTCTAGTGCGCAATAATTCAGATTTTTTGTCAACAAAAAAGTTCAGACGGCCTGTAAACACGAGAGGGAATTTCGAACCATATTTTGTTATGACATTAACAGCTCAAGCATTTGCTGTCACCTGTTTGCAAATCCGCTCATACATTGTCTCGAACAAATAAAGGGCGTGATCACGTCCTTGCATTCTTACGATTGCCCAAATTGAGTATTTCTGCAAGAACCACATCGTAATCACATGACCGGAAAAACATCATTGAAACAGGGCCACATCCGGAACATCAAAAATTTGTGTTGGTGTTATTACATTCGAACGTCAAAACCCACCAGAGTGTGTGTCAAAAAAATGCTTTCTCCGAGACTGTAGTATGTTATCATTATATTGAGGACAAGGCATTCGAATTACCGATTATTTTGTGGTTTTACAGGTTCGTTACTTATGCCATTTGCAAATTAATCTTCTTCAAAATCCTAAAATTCACTTTGTTTCCTGAAAAGAAATATATGTACCTTTTCTATGCACTTTACTCATTATTTTGATATATAATTTGCCTTTCCTTACTTCTCTTATCTGTTTCTGAGGCATTGGGTAAAATGTCAAAAAATTGATGTTATAAGTAAATTTAATGGGCATGGAAGGATTTGAGTCTCACTCTAGCTGGTGTACAGGAGATTATGAAAGTGAAGGCCCCACGTTCACCCACCAATTGCTGATAACGAATCAGGGTGTGTATAGTACTGAAGTAGGTTAACCTAGAGTAAATCGATCCTGTACGTTTTCCTGTCATCAGGTGGCTGACAATAATAATGAAGTACAGTTGACAACAAAGTGGGTAAATCCTTCCTATTGGGCCCAGCACCATCAAATCCACCCCAACTGTAACCTGCCAGCCAAGATGAGTTTAACACTGCTGGACCCAACAAAAAGATTTAGTTTTAGCTTCCGTGAATTTGGGCCTCACTTTCAGTCAGACTGCTATTCACATTTTATGCTTTCCTGTCCTTTGGTGGCTAGCAATGATACCGAAGTACAGTTAACCACAAATTAAATATATTCTTCCTATTGGGCCCAGCACCATCAAATCCACCCAAGTTGAAACATGACTTCCAGGATGAGTTTGCAAAATGAGTTGTGCAGTGCTCCACCCAAAAAGAATGATCTTATTTTAGGTTTTAGGTCTCATTTTTAGTTATGCTACTGTTCACACTTTAGGTTTTCCTGTCCCATGGTGGCTAACATTAATACTGAAATACAGTTGACAAGTAGACTCCTCTTTTTAGGGCCCAGTACCGTCAAATCCACCCAAACTGTAGCATGACGTCCAAGATGAGTTTGAATGTGCTGCACCCAACAAGAACGATTCGGTTTTAGGTTTTACGATTTAGGCCTCATTATCTGTTGAGCTGTTGTTCACATTTAATGTTTTCCTACCCTCTGGTAGCTAACCACATTACTGACAAACAGTTGAGAACAAAGTAAGTAAATCCTTCTTATTGGGCCCAGCACCATCAAATCCACCCAAACTGTGACATGACAGCCAAGATGAGTTTGACAGTGGTGGACCCCACCGGAATGATTTGGCTTTAGAGTTTAGGGTGAAGGCCTCATTTTCTATTAGGCAGCTGTTCACACTTAATGTTTTCCCGTCCTCTGGTAGCTGACAATAAAGTAAATCCTGCCTATTGGACCCAGCACCATCAGATCCACTCAAAGTGTAACATGACTGCCAAGATGAGTTTGACAGTGCTGGACCCAACAAGAATGAATTGCCTTTAGCTTTTTGGGGTTTAGGCCTCATTTCCTGATAGGCTGCTGTTCACACTTAATGTTTACCTGTCCTCTGGTGGCTAACAATTTTAATGAAGTACAGTTGACAACAAAGTAGGTAAATCCTCCCTACTGGGCTCAGCACTATCAAATCCACCCAGACAGTGACATGACTGCCATGATGAATTTGACAGTGCTGCACCCAACAAGAATGATTCGGTTTTATCTGCTTGGGTTTAGTCCTAATGTTCTGCTAGGATGCTGTTCACACTTAATGTTTTCCTGTCCTATGGTGGCTAAAAATAAAAAAAAATAATACTGAAGTACAGTTACCAACAAAATAGGCAGATCCTTCCTATTGGGCCCAGCACCATCAAATACACCCAAACTGTTACACGACTGCCAAAATGAGTTTGACAGTGCTGTGCCCAACAAAAATGATTTGCTTATAGCTTTTGGGGGTTTAGGCCTCATTTCCAGTTAGGCTGCTGTTCACACGTAATGGTTTCCAGTCCTTTGGTGACTAACACTGATACCGAAGTACAAGGCATTATCTACCAGACTCAACTGGTAGCAGTTGCAAGGATTTGAAGATTGGTGTAATGTGATCATATTTTTTGGCGCCACTAATGATCTTGGCCGCTATATTTTGAATGCGCTTAAGCAGGTTACAAGATTTCAGAGGAAGTAAAAAAGAAATAGAGTTGTAATAGTCCAATCGAGGCAGCACCATACACTTCATAATAGTTTTTGGTGTGTTTTGATCACGTAGTTTTGTAATTTTGTTGATGATTCTTATCTAGAAGAAGCAGATTTTGTTCACGTTAGTGATATGGTTACCCAGAGCGAAGCTATTATTAAAAGTAAAACTAATATTCAGAGCAATTTCGAGTTAACATTGGCATTGCCTATTTTCAGGCAGTCGGCTGAAGATTTGTCCAACTGATGTTTGGTACCTAATTGTAAAAATTGTCTCTTGTTATCATTTAATTTGAGAAAATATCTCGCTATACATTGCCGAATATCCTAGATGCATGCCTCCAGTGTTGTTAATGGGTCGTTTATTTGGAAGAGGTCGGCGACAAATAATTCAACTGGGTATCGTCGCCGTGCAGATGGTAATTTGCAGTGATTCATCATAAGACCACCGAGTGGTAAGGTATAAATTGTGAACATTAGGGTTCGAGTACTGTGCCTTCGGGAACACTATATTTCAGCTCAAAGGGATCAGATATGGTAATTTTCACAGATCGCACAAATTGGAACTTATCCAACTGAGGGCAGAACTGTGTCTTTTGAATCGAAATACAATGGTTACGACATGAAAAAGTACTATTACACGTGCAGCTACTTGTATTTGTCCAGTACGTATTTTGACACTGGGTTAATCCTTATGTCCGCAGATTATTTTTGTTAAGAACCACCTCCTATAGATGTACAGAGCTGCAGACGACTCACCAGTGTTTCTACAACATTGTTGGCTGCTTGGACATGCTGCCTTAACAACGATGTAAAAACATTGCCAATATAAATAAATGCATCCTATCAGTAAAATTCTCAAGGAAGAATACACTTTGGACACCTTTTTCAGAGCAATATGAAAGGACAGTTTGTGGCTGCATGGGGGCTTGAGGGTTAACGGTGGAGATAGACAACACTGTTACGACGGCCGCAGTATTGTGTCAATTCAGAAGTTGATTCGATTAATCCTTTACCTAACACGAAAAGCAGACGACACATGCAAACAGAATTCTTGAATAACTAATTTTTTTTTCATTTTTGTCGAGCTCGTTCCAAAGAGTTGTCATAATCTATGTTTTTAAGTCAAAAAATGAAAAATTTAAGGAAAATTAATTGGCGATTTTTGTGAATAGAGCTGACCGGGTTTGGTCGTTACGTTGGGTAATGGGTTAAAGATTAGGTTTCGAACCTTTTGTCTGAATTGACTGGAATGAAAAATCTCTCATATCCTCATTGTCTCCACAAGTGTAAGCGTTTGCCTTATGTTTTAAAGGTTTTACAGGACCGCATTGCACTTGTCCATGTCAGAATGGTGGAATCTGTGTGGAATTCCGTGATGTATATCAATGCAACTGCACAACAGGATTCACTGGTGAATACTGTGAGCGTAATAAAACCAGCTGTGATGACAGTTTGTGTCACAACGGCGGCACGTGTATGTCTACTAGGTATAATTATTCTTGTAGCTGTGCAAAAGGATATAGTGGATCAAACTGTGAGTATAAAATAAACCTTTGTGCTAGTAATCCATGTTACAATGGTGGTCAATGTCTTGCCAACGATCATGATTACACTTGTCATTGTCCAGCTAGATATAATGGTTCCAACTGTGAACACAAAATAAATTGGTGCAACAGTAATCCGTGTTACAATGGTGGCAGATGCTTTGCAAACGATATTAGTTTCATTTGTCGGTGCCCAGCTGGATATAATGGTTCAAACTGTGAACACGAAATAAATTGGTGCAACAGTAGTCCGTGCTACAATGGTGGCAGTTGCTTTGCAAACGATATTAGTTACATTTGTCTGTGCCCAGCAAGATATAGTGGAACTAATTGCGAATATGAAATAAATTGGTGCAATCGAAATCCATGTTACAACGGCGGTAAATGCATTGCTAACGATCAGTATTACACATGCGATTGCCCAGCTGGATATAATGGCACCAACTGCAAATACAGAATTAATTGGTGTAATCAGAATCCATGTTACAATGGTGGTAAGTGTCTCATCAACGATCACGGTTACATGTGCAGTTGCGCAGCTGAATATAACGGTCCCAACTGTGAAAATAAAACCAATTATTGTGACAGCAACCCTTGCCGTAACCATGGCACTTGTGTTACTGGGGATCAAGGGTATACTTGTAACTGCCTGATGGAATACCATGGAACAAATTGTGAGCACAAATCAAGCTATTGTGGAAATAAGCTATGTCAGAATGGCGGTCTATGCGTTGCCCGTGATTTTGGCTATGGGTGTCACTGTAGAAATGGATACAGTGGCGTGAATTGTGAACATAAAATGAACTACTGTGAGAGTAGACCATGCCAAAATAATGGTTCCTGTCATACACGGGATCATGATTACACATGTCACTGTCTGATACAGTATCATGGAAAACATTGTGAACATAAAAAGAACCATTGTGAAAGTAGTCCATGTCGGAATGGAGGAGCATGCCATGTTCAATATACCGGCTATAAGTGTCATTGTAGAAATGCATTCCACGGAAGAAATTGCGAAAATAAAGCGAATCACTGTGGAAGTAGCCCGTGCCAGAATAACGGAACGTGTCACAACCGTGACCACGATTATAAATGTCGATGTACAGGAGGATACCATGGAGTACACTGCGAACACAAGATTAACTACTGTGATAGTTCTCCGTGTCACAATGGTGGCACGTGTATCAGTAGGGATCATGACTACAAGTGTCATTGCACTTTGGGGTTTCATGGAGGAAACTGTGAACAAATAATGAACTATTGTAACAGTAACCCCTGTTCTAACGGTGGCACGTGTATCAGTCAATACGAAAATTTTAAATGTAAGTGTCGAAGAGGTTACCATGGAAGACGCTGTGAACGTAAACTAAATTATTGTGGCACGATACGGTGTTACAACGATGGCGTTTGTTCTGAAAACGCTAACGGATACTTATGCATTTGCAGTGTTGGCTATACAGGGGCGGATTGCGCTGCCGAGTTGGACATCTGTTGGAAACATTTATGTCAGAATGGTGCAGCATGCGTACCAGAAGTCGGTGGTTACAAGTGCAAATGTAGTGTTGGATTTATGGGTACATGGTGTGAGAGGAAAGATGATCAATGTGCCAGTTCTCCTTGCAGAAACGATGGAAAGTGTGTTGCAAATGATGTTGCTTTTCGCTGTGATTGTTCCAAAAATTATACAGGTAAGTGTATCATGTGTTAGTCTGCTATCAAATAAAAATGACAAATATGTTTAATTTTATAAGCATTTATTAACACAGGCGTGTCAAAATACTACTGAAACATTAGGCTAGAAATGAACAGTAACGTTCTGAATTGCCTTTTGTTGGTACCATATATATAGGCTTATTTCAGTGATGTGACCACAAGAACTGAACCACGTAAGCTGACCCAGGAAAAGCCCAAAGGGTGTACGTATTTGTGTTTGTGGTTGTCTGATTAACCTTTAAGGTGACAAAAGAGCACTGAAGCAGGCACTTCCCACTGAAATATTTATTTCATGTAATAGGCAAGCGGAATGTTGTTTTTCAAAACTACGCTTATATTGAAACATAATGGGTTTGAAACATGACCAAAAATACACAAATTTGATTAAAACTACGTTTTCATCTTCGTAACTGGTTACGTTGACCGGTAATAATTGTTATGCGTTGATGGCATCCATCTTGTCCTTATAGAGATCTTATGCAAGCTTTTGTTTTTCTTATAAGCGTTGACAGGTCGAAGATTTGATGGTTCTTTTACCTTAGATTTGTTTAACCCTTTACCCAACGTAACGGCCAAAACCTGCCAGCGCTATTCTCAAAAATCGCCAATTAATTTTCATTATTTTTTTCATTTTTTGTCTCAAAAACATAGGTTATGACCCCTCGTTGGAACGAGCTCGTCGATCTCGTTCCAACGAGGGGTCATAACCTATGTTTTTGAGACGAAAAAATGAAAACAATTAGTTATTCAAGAATTCTTTTTGCAAGTGTCGTCTGCTTTTCAGGTTAGGTAAAGGGTTAAATTTAATATATCTTGCTGTTTCGACATTCATTCTGTTGTATGTTAATGTGAAACAAAGGCGAATCTCTTTTGGACTCTCCCTCTGGTAGGTCCGTACCATATGGGTTCGAAGTGTACTGATCCCTTCTCGTTTATTATTGTAAAGGAATCTGTTTCATTTCGTGTATCTTTCTTTGGAATAGGCTGTTCGACCACCTTAAGGCACCACAGACGCTGGATAGCTTCAAAAAGACTCCGAAACCCTACCTCTTCACCCGAGTTGTCGCCGTGCGTTAATATTGTATTCTCCATGTGTTCCATATAACAGATCTGCTACATACTAACAGAGCACTGTAAAGCCTAAGAGTGCATAATATTTGCGGATTCATGGCTCTGAACTGTATTTATTATTATTATTATTATTATTATTATCATCTTTAATTTGAGGTTGGATGGATTTCACCGAAATCGTCCAAAGAATGACCAGGGAGATTAAAATGTTGTAGACACCCCGACAGAGGCGTTTTAAATTAGACAATGTGAACGCAACCCATACCCTCTACATGGGACACTGATGAATCCTTCAATGAAAGACCTTGGGTTAAAAGATCATGGCTGGTGACAACTTTCCTAAAGTGCCAAAACAACTACCGATAGTTATGTGTCTCATTTAGAAAAGAACAAGTCAGAACAATAGCCCGAGACCTCAAGTGAACGATGTATTAACCACTCTGGTACCATCACCAAATTCCATTACTTACTTTAAATGCCCTGAGTTCATGTTTTGGTTTCCTTGTACTGTCTTTGTTAGTCGCCAGTGGCACCTTCCGGTGCAGTGTATTGTAAAATGATTGATTGAATGATCGACATCTGAAGACATGGTACCACCCACATACGGGTCAATCAGTCAGTGGCATGCTTTAGCATCACCACTCGCAGAATATATTACCTATTGTAATACATTACCTACCTATTAATGGAAGTATATGGGAATGCCGACATCTCGGTGAGCTAACTACATGACAGCAACTCTGCCCTTGTTGGACTTTTTTGTGGGTGGGAGGCGGGGCAACGAACACTTTATATTCTTAACATGGCGGAAATACCACCAAAAACAAACAGAAAACGTGGCTACGAACTTAAATTCACGGGCTCTGATTCTTACACGGTTTATGGAATCGCAACAAGTTTACAAAATTGCATAAAGTTCATAATAATTTATCCTGCAGAAGATGGAAAACCCATTTGCCTAAGAAAAAGCCATTAAGGGAATAGAGTGCTATGTGCAACATGTAAAAACATTATGATCTCGTGTACTATTAATCGAATGCAGAAAGGATATGCGGGTTCTCAGTTTATTAGAAATGGACAAACTTGTTCACGTCTTTACTCATAAAACACTCATCGCTATCAACGGCTTTATAAGAACAAGGGGAGTGTCTGGCATTACTGAGATCGAAATGCAGAGTGACTTACAACCGCAGGGTGTGAGTCTTGATAAAAGAACAAAATTTAAAAAAAAACGAAGGCAAACCAATACAAACACTTATAGGAACCCCAGGCGGGCCGTAGGCCCGCAAAGGGTTCCACATACCCAGTCAGATAAATGTGTTCCAGAACAGAATTCTCTATAGCCGTCAATGTGATTTTTGAAGTGGACAGTAAATTTCAGTGAAAAAAACCACGTACCTTCCGGTGTCGAATTGCCCATGCAATTGCAATTGGCCTGTCCCCCTCTGGGAATCAAATGTTTTTTGTTTCGCCTCAAAGCTTTGCGTGATACATTGGCCTACATATCTACACTTCAGGGGTAACCAGGCCTTCTCAACCGAGAACCGCGACAAATCAGCGGCCGGCCAAAGTGTTACTATTATTACTCGAGTTCTGTCCTTCTGGAGGTTTGTCAATATGCTCAGCTGATGATCTCGTCATTTCAGATCGAACTCTTGAGTCCTGATTTTGTTGCAGCTTGTCTGCCAGTGATAACCTCAATCGAAAAAAATGTACATATAACCGATAATATAACTGATAATTGTTGTTATATTGGTGCGATTCTATACAGGTATGCATTGACACGTACCTCGTGAAATATCAAGATGAACAAAAACTCAGTTGTTGAATTATCCGAATGTTAAGGTGTTGTAAAAGTGAGGAAAAGTTTGCATGAACAAAGGGTATACGGACGTTTCGTCCGCAAGCCGAGTCTTCCGCTTGTCAAGGAAAATATTGTCTGCACATTTTCTACATTTCGAACAAGACACCCACCCCCTACTAACGTGTGACATTTCCCCAGATTAAGCCCAATATTCTCACATATAAAGCCTCCTGATGTTGTATTTACGTTAAGAGTGTCATGTACAACATCATCTTTAAGGTTTGAAACACAAATGATGTCATATATTGGCTGATATATTGATATGTTTTTAAAAAATTGCACAAGTTGGAAATGCACATTTTTGGTGCACTCAAGAGACTCACCCACCCCCACATCACGTCTTGCAAATTTTTGGTCCCTCCCCCTAGGACTCCCTCCCCCTGGAATAATTGCAAAATTATAAGATTATGTTACGGAACTTAATATAACAAGTTTTGATGCATTTCTTAATATAATTATTATAACACGTTTTGATGCGTTTCTTAGTATTATAAATTCCTATAATACATTTGCTAATAATTTTGTGATTATTCATTGTAAAGCGCCGGTGATGCTCTTCCAAGAATAATTGCAAAATTATAAGATTATGTTGCAGAATTTAATAAACCATAAATTTTGATGCGTTTCTTAATATAATTAATTCTTATAATACATTTGCTAATAATTTTGTTATTATTCATTGTAAAGCGACGGTGCGCCTCGATGAATACTTGCAAAATTATAAGATTATGTTGCAGAACTTAATATAACAAATTTTGTTGCATTTCTTAATATAATTAATTCTTATAATACTTATGCTAATACTTTTGCAATTATTCACTGTAAGGTCCCGGTGGAGCTCTTCAATGAAAAATTGCAAAATTATAAGATTATGTTGTGGAACTTAATATAACGTACATATACTTTAAGAACGTTTACTGTAATAATATAATTTTTATTGGTAATCCATTGAATAAACAGTAATTAAAATTTATTAGATGGCTGGATAGTTTATTTTGTTCTGACATTTCTGTTTTCAGAATTTCATACACATATATGAAATTTAATGCAAGGAGGTACATTAAGATATATTACAATGGAGGTACATTAAGATATATTACAATAGGTAATATACAATAAATTATACAATAAAATTATTATGTAAATAAAAAATGATTCAAAATGCAATACTTGAATACTTTCCCCCAGCGAACGAGTTTCGGACTTGTTGGGTATAATTGTAGAGGACGACTTGGGTAAAATTGCAGCGGACGATTTGGTTAGCAGACGAAATGGGTGTAATTCGAAAAAGTGATACTGATAGGTTGCTTTCAGTCCCGTTAGAAACTAAAACAAAGTAATAATGTGTTACTTTTTGGTGCATCTGTATTTCTGAACAGTGCTTCGTAGTTTCAAAAACTAAAAAATGGAAAATAATAACCCTTTTGGATATTTACCGCCATTGAAAATGGAATGTCATCTTTTTCGGGAACTGGGGTAATCTTCAGCCTGGGGAGAACTAGGCCCAGGGAAGAATCATCCAAAAGAAAAGCAGTACACATCTGTTAGGATATTTTAGAAACGCTACGATATTCGTTTTAACTCCTGAAAATAATTCTTAAAAAAAATATTAATAGATTGTTCAATATTTATTGAAAAAATATGAATATAATATATCGTCGAGCAATTATCTCTGCAGTAAATTCACATTCAATGTGTTCTGTAATAGGGCCTAATTAACGTCTCTCATCTGTTAGAATGATATCCAATCACTTCGGCTCCAAGTCATTTCGTCCTCTGGTCAATTCGACCTCAAAGTCATCTCTGTCATAGTCACTTTGGTCCCTTGGTCATTTCGGCACCATTTTAAGTGTAGAGATCTATAAAGATCAGTGCATAGTTCATGTTTAGAAATAATGGGTAATTACCTTTATTAAGTAATGTTCAGTTATTTGTATTTACACAGTGTACAGAACAGTTATACATGACATTAAAAATTATCCATGTGTTCAATTTTACATACATTCAAGATGCTATCTGTATAAGTAAGAGAAATTATTTTTCTTTGAAATTTTGCAAAGTACCGGAATATGCAGTCATTTATTCATATTGTTATGCACAATTCCTAGTCACCTTCCAGATTGAGGTTCACAGGGTTTCTTTTTCTTTTTTTTCTGAAACAACCACCAAACTGCGATTTTGATACTACCATAAATATGTCCACATTTTCTAAAACACAGAGCAGAATCCTTGTAGTTATGCGCAATTCCTAGCCCCCTTCCAGTTCGATGTCCACGGGGGTCTGATCCCAGTGCCCCACTTCCAAGGCGTACACTCAAACCAAATCACATTACTTACCCTCGCTTCCGGCTCTCATAGATTCATAAGCAAATAAAATTATTCAGGTCACAAGTGATTTCAAATCCCACATAGTCCATGTGCATCTTCGACATGCTGAAACTTTTCTTTTATTTATTCAACATGAAAGAAAATCTACTAGACATATATCATGTATACCTGAATATCTAATTGAGAGATATATATGTTGAAACAAAAATTAAATAGAAAAATGTTAAAATTCAAACAATATTTGAAAATATTTAAAGAGGCCGAAATGACCTGGTATATTGGGGCTGAATTGACCTGAGGCTGTAATGACTGGGGCCAAAATGACTTGGGGCCAAAGTGACTGGAATTCGTGAGAATTGCATCCAAACTGTCCTCCAACAATTTGACCCAAACTGGATACTAATCTAACCCAAACCATCCTTTGGCAATTTGCCCCAAACTGTTCTCCAGAATAGGGACACATGATTCTTATTGATTTATTTATTGGGGTTTAATGACACTACGATAGCCAGGGTCACTTCATGTCGGACAGTTTTACAGGTGGGAAAAGCCAGAGAGAACCACAGAGCAATTACAAGCATCTAACGTACAAACAGCACACACGCTGGGTTAGCATTGGTTGAAGACAAGCGTACGATTGACATGCAGTATGCCTTGGTACGCAATGGCACTACGTGGGCAGTGGGAATGAAGTGTATTGCCCAAGGAAACAAAGTGTTGCCACAGGTGGTATTTGATAGAGGACCCTTTGGCTTGCAGCCTTCACCTCTAAGTACTGAGCCCTTTAACCTTCAAAACTGTATAGTACCAGCTGAAACATTTTGTAGAATGACCACATGAAAATTTCACAAGTACATAGTTTCATTATTAGTTTGTGATATTTGTTTTTGCTGTACAGTGGAACCCTGTTAATTGAAGAGCCACTTTGCCAATAACATTATTCAATTAGCAGGAGTATTCAATTAACAGGGATTGTGTCACTTTCCTGTATTCCAGAGATAAACTTAGCATTTATTCTATTATATTTTGTTTGACAGAGCTCCATGAGCTCCGTCAAACAAGATATAATAGATTAAATGCCTGTATTGAATGTACTGAGGCCAAATTGGTCTATAACCAAAGGAAAACTGGGAAGAGTCAGGGCAATTTCTCAAAATGTTACAAGATTTTTTATTCAATTAACAGGAGATTACTCTATAACCTATATTCAATTACCAGGTCAAATTTGTACTGGAGGTAAATGGTTTTGTGTTGGGAAATTATATTCTATTAACAGGGATACAGTTAAAACTAGAAGTCCTAACATGAAATGCGCACAAATAGCACGTCGATTTGCGCGTTAATCTACGCGTTATGACCATAGTAAGGCTATCATATTCTGTACATATGGCCTGTGCACAAGCAATGTTTCAGCCAATGGACCTCCGGGTAACCCGGAGGTCCATTGGCAGAAACATTGCCTGTGTTTACTATGAGTAATCAGGAGAACCTGCCATGCTTTGGATGTCATTCGATATGGCAATTGCGCGCAATTCCTACGCGCAATTAAGCCTAGATAAGCGCACAATTCGGGACAGGACATCTAGTTTCAACTGTATACAATTAAGATATAACCAATTAAGTGGGCACAACTGTATAACCCCCCCCCCCCCCCCCCAGGGCCACCCAACAGTTTTACTGGGGGGGGGACCCAGCCAGAGCACCCAGAGAGAACTACCGAGCAACAATGACAAGCAACTGTCTGCTTCTCAACATTGTAACTCCAAGCGAGCAGGGTTAGCATTGGTTGAAGACAAGTGCACCATCGATGTGCAGTACGCCTTATTTCAGTTGCCGCAATTGGGATTCGAGCTGAGAACCTCTCACAGCTTGTTTTGGGAAGGTTTTTTTTTTGTTCCAGCTTCATTAAGGTTTGTTTCATATCGCACTTGTAATTTTGTCATAATTAGTAATCATAAATCCTTAACATAAAACAATAGAAAAAATGCATAGAATATTTAAAAAAAAAAATTCTGTGAGGATTTGACCTCAAGAGGTGATGACATTCGACCACGACTGAGACCGAATATTCTAAGAAAAAGTATGAGGGCTGAATCTTCCTGTGACTGAATCTTCATGAACCCCTTTTTTCAAACTAAATTGCCCATTACTTATAAAGCACCATAACTAAGGCAAAAACAATACTATGAAATTTCCAAGTCTGAAATTCTATAAATTCCAAATAAATTTACACAAATTATATAGCAAAATGAAGGATGTGGTGTATAGTATGTGTGTATCTCACACACTGACACACAGTCGCCATCAGACATCAGCGGATCCTGAAAGTGTGCTATCGGTGGTACTATATTTGTACCATAATTGATAATAATAAAATAATATTTCATAAGAACAACAAACACAGGAATTCAAAATGCAGCCTCAAGGCAGCATGGTGGTGAATGCCAATGCTGTCCCATTGTCCTTGAAAGGGGGAGTCCTTTACAAAATAGGTTTTTGTTTTGTGATACTCTGGATACTCCCCATTTTTAGCTCAGCTTTGACAAAGTCATATTTAAGGTTGTATCATAGCCCGTTGTCTGTCTGTTTGGGAACAACAATTCAATACGACTCGTGCTTCCGTCTGTTTGGGAACAACAATTCAATACGACTCGGGCTAGAGGTTGTATTTATGAACCGATCTTTACGAAACTTCTTGGGTACCTTTGTTATCACCGTGGGATGAGAACGAGTGTTTTTGGGTGCGGTCCAAAATTCAAGATGGCCTCCAGCAGCCATTTTGTACAGAAATTAGTGCAATCAGTTTTTTGTACAGAACTTCTGTATGAAAGTTCTGATTTGAACAAATTTTTGTATGAATGTTTAGTAACATGGAGTACATCACATATAATACAGGTT
Organism: Pictodentalium vernedei; assembly: GCA_031216915.1. Taxonomy (NCBI): domain Eukaryota; kingdom Metazoa; phylum Mollusca; class Scaphopoda; order Dentaliida; family Dentaliidae; genus Pictodentalium; species Pictodentalium vernedei. Next base: position 174,701,063 of record CM062297.1, read on the forward strand.
TTTTTCTTGTGCTGAAATTATGCAAATTAGATGAACTTTAATTTATTCAGTGCTACTTACATGTATACCCAGTAAGTGCACATGCCAATACGGCTCGGGCTAGGCTGTATTTATGAACTGATCTTCATGAAACTTCTTGGGTACCTTTGCTATCACCTTGGGATGAGAATGAGTGTTTTTGGGTGCGGTCCAAAATTCAATATGGCTACCAGCGGCCATTTTGTACCGAAATTAGGCACAATCAGTTTTTTGTACAGAACTTCTATACAACTTGGGCTAGAGGCCGTAATTATGAATAGATCTTTACAAAATTTCTTGGGTACCTTTATTATCACCATGGGGTTAGAATCAGTGTTTTTGGGGGGAGTCCAAAATTCTAGATGGCCGACGGCAGCTATTTTGTACTGAAAATGAAATTACTGCAATCAGTTTTTTGTACAGGTAAGTGCACATGCCAATACGGCTCGGGCTAGGCTGTATTTATGAACTGATCTTCATGAAACTTCTTGGGTAACTTTGCTATCACCTTGGGATGAGAATGAGTGTTTTTGGGTGCGGTCCAAAATTCAATATGGCTACCAGTGGCCATTTTGTACCGAAATTAGGCACAATCAGTTTTTTTGTACAGAACATCTATACAACTTGGGCTAGAGGCCGTAATTATGAATCGATCTTTACAAAATTTCTTGGGTACCTTTATTATCACCATGGGGTTAGAATCAGTGTTGTTGGGGGGAGTCCAAAATTCTAGATGGCCGACGGCAGCTATTTTGTACTGAAAATGAAATTACTGCAATCAGTTTTTTGTACAGAACTTCTGTATGAAAGTTCTGATTTGAATAAATTTGTGTATGATTGTTTAGTAACATGGAATACATCAAATAAAATACAGGTTTTTTTCTTGTACAGAAATTATGCAAATTAGACAAACTTTGATTTATTCACTACTACTTATGCACAGTAAGTACACATGTCATTACGGCTCGGGGTAGGGGCTGTATTTATGAACCGATCTTCACCAAGCTTCTTGGGTACCTTTGTTATCACCTAGGGACGAGAATGAGTGTTTTGGGTGCGATCCAAAATTAAAGATGGCTGCCAGAGGCCTTTTTGTACCAAAATTAGATACAATCAGTTTTTTGTACACAACTTCTATACGGCTCAGACTAGAGCCCGTATTGATGAACCAATCTTTACGAAACGTCTTGGGTACCTTTGTTATCACCGTGGGATGAGAGCGAGTGTTTTTGGGTGCAGTTCGAAATTCAAGATGGCCACTTGCAGCCATTTTGTACCAAAATTAGTGCAATCAGTTTTTTGTACAGAACTTCTGTATGAAAGTTCTGATTTGAATAAATTTTTGTATGAATGTTTCGGAACATGGAATACATCACAAAAAATACTGTATAATACAGGTTTTTTTCTCTTGCAGAAATTCTGCGAATTAGATGACCTTTGATTTTTTCAGTGCGTCTTATACACTGTAAGTACACATGTCAATACGCTAAGGCTGGAGGCTGTATTTATGAACCGATCTTCCTGAAACTTCTTGGGTACCTTTGTTATCACCTTGGGATGAGAACAAGTGTTTTTGGGTGCGGCCTGAAATTAAAGATGGCTGCCGGCTTTCACACTGTTGCTTACTGAGGTGAAGTCACTTTACCATTACCAAGCTACCTACTAAATACCAAAGGGAAGATTTTTCAGTGCACTCTTATTACTTCAGTGCCCATAATTCTCAAATATGGCATTAAAACCAATCACATACTTATACTGCTTAAATCTATTTACATAATCAGAATACACCATCAGGGGTGCATTAGCTCAGTAGGTAGAGGTGCAGACGGCAAGCCGAGAGATCCTCGGTTCGAATCCCACCTGCAGCAACAGCTTTGTGTCCTTGGGCAAGACACTTCACCCTCACTACCCATGTGGGGGCAAGGTATGCTGTGTACTAAGGCATACTGCATGTTCTTGGTGCACCTGTCTTCGAACAAGGCTAACCGCGCTTGTGTAGTATGTTGGGGAGCTCACAGTTGCTTGCCATTGCTCAGTGGTTCTCCTGGGTACTCTTGTTTCCTCCATCCATAAAACTGCCATGGTCACAATAAGCTGTTGTGCAGATAAATGTGACCTTAAACACCAATAAATAAATAATAAAAAGAACACACCACCTCATACCCGTTTCTCTCCTGTTGTCCATCACCTTGGTATCCCTCGGTTGCCTCGGTGTTTAGTATGCCCGCCAGAAAAGGAGTGATTTCTTTTTCTAAAAGAGCAAAACAAGAAACGGTAATTTTTAACAGGTAGTTACGAAATAATTTTCATGAAGCGCACAATTTTATGTTAGTTAATAGCTGAAAAAATGCAGGGTGATATTTGCAAATCTTATTTTATTACTGGCACCAGGTACTGGTAATGAAAATTGTTGTTTGTCATCAATACTTGATCAAGTTTCTGACAAAGCTCATTATACTATTCCAATATGTTAGCTACTGTACATAAGCACACAATTTGATGTTATTTTACCATTATACTGGTGCTAAGCCAGGATATCTAAGTTACATGTAGGGGCAAGAGTAATACATGTATCTAGTGGGAGTCATAAAGAATATGATGCACAGAATCACCTGAGCCACATAACAGTGAGATAGGGGTGAGGACAAGAGGGTGTGTGACCCTCTCATCAGTGGAGGGGTCTGGGATGCACCCCCCCCCCCACAAAAAAACAAAAAAACAAAACAAAAAAATTGAAATTCAAGACAGTAAAACATAATTACCTTGACTCTGTGCTGCTGTGTACTGGTCACTTTCTGTGGGTGGGCAATATTTCTGCGGATGCAATGATATTAGTTTTCAAACATTGTTTACAGCAATAATCATCAAAAATTTAATTAATGAACCACAGGATACAATTCGGTGCTTCATTAATTAAAATTTTATTGATGATGATTTTCTATTACCTGGAAAAAACATGCATGGACATCATGCACTGCCCATGCAAGGATTATGACCAGCAACTGTACTGTTTGTCTGTGTCACTGCTATGAGCAAGGACTAATCTAAATGGGTGGGTGTGTTTACAAATATTCATATTTTTTAACATCTGATAACAAAGTAATATAAGTTTATAAACAACCACACAATTGACTTTTAATTACAATATTCCTAATTCCTAATAAACATATATGAATGTTTATTAATTTTGTGGAATTTTTACACTGTGTATGAAGCTTATTTGGGCCTGTATGTTTGTTAAAATTGCCCTTCCACTACGGAGGACTTTTTGAAACCAGTCCACACTGGATTGTGTGGTATTCCTTTGTGTAAGACTGTATTCATTGTAATAATATTCATGCATAAGTTCATGTTCTTGGTTTGTTTTAGGCCTCATAATCTACAGAATAGCTTGGATGGAGGTGTATTCCATCACTTGAGAGCAAGAAGGTTTTGCAGTGCTACATGTATGGCATAAACCTTGTTGCACTCCAGGGACAAATTTATCAATTTTAATAACATGGGTAAAATATCGGACATGAACCGTTTATTTTTTTTGTTTTTTTTTTAGCTCACTTCGACAAAGTCAAGCCGGGCTTATCTAATCACTCTCCATCCATTGTCCATCCATCTGTCACCCATCAACACCATGTTTTGGTCAATTCAAATTAAAGTTTGTGTGAGTAATGGTACCAAATGGGTATTACATTTTTGTTTAACTCAACATGCCCAGCCCCATAGGGAGGGGGTGGGGTAAAATGCTCCCAAAATATTTTTAAAATCTTATGAACCAGTGGGTACAGTGACTTGATATTCGTTATGGAACTACCTTTTGAGGTGTAGAATCACGCTTGTTCAAACGTACTTTGTGAAGCAATATTTGGCTTTGTAATGGCAGTGGTTAGATTCTTGGTACCACCCAAAATTTCTATTTTCCGAACTGATGGTCCGATTTGAATGAAATTCAGTATCGTGGTAATATTGGGTCATAAGTACTTACCTCATGCAAAAAAAATCCTGCATCCCCATGGGAACCCCAGGAGCAAAACATAGAAATGTTTTCAAACTCCCATGTTTCCCAAACCACTTGGAACAGAGAACTGTTATGTGGTATCAAGCATCCTTAGAACCAGTAGAATTGAATGGTAAAAAAAATGCCCTCTGTTGTTGTTAGAGAGTTCTGCAGAGGACATCAGAATAATGTTGGTGCAGCATTTTTGCAAACATTTTAGAAAATCTTTTCTCAAGAACCAATGTTCAGAATCTTTTGATATTTGGTATACAGAATCCATAGAGGGGTCAGATACAAGTTTGTTAAAATGAAGCCCATTCGTTCATATTTGGACTCAATGCAGGAGCCCAAATTTTATGGGGAATTTTCTTTAAAAATCTCCTTCAGAACCACGAGTCAGAATTTTTAGCTCAACTTTGACGAAGTCAAATTTGAGCTATTGTCATGGCCCGTCGTCCGTACGTCAACAATTGGCTATGGCTCGGGCTAGAGGTTGTATTTATGAACCGATCTTTACGAAACTTCTTGTGTACCTTTGTTATGACCCTGGGACGGGAACGAGTGTTTTTAGGTGTGGTCCGAAATTCAAGATGGCTGCCAGCGGCCATTTTGTACCGATGATGCAAAAATCAGTTTTTTTGTACAGAACTTCTGTATGAAAGTTCTGATTTGAATAAAGTTTTGTATAATGTTTAGTACCATGGGATACATCACATATAATACGGGTTTTTTTCTCGTGTGTAAATTATGCAAATTAGACTGACTTTGATTTATTTAGTGTTACTTTCAGAGCTGTAAGTGCCAAGCTGCTATGGCTCGAGCTAGAGGCCGTATTTATAAACCAATCTTTACGAAACTTCTTGGGTACCTTTGTTATGACCCTGGGACGGGAACGAGTGTTTTTGGGTGCGGTCCGAAATTCAAGATGGCTGCCAGTGGCCATTTTGTACCGATGATGCAAAAATCAGTTTTTTGTACAGAACTTGTATGAAAGTTCTGATTTGAATAAAGTTTTGTATAAATGTATAGTACAATGGGATACATCACATATAATACGGGTTTTTTTCTCGTGTGTAAATTATGCAAATTAGACTAACTTTGATTTATTTAGTGTTACTTTTAGAGCTGTAAGTGCCAAGCTGCTATGGCTCGGGCTAGAGGCCGTATTTATGAACCAATCTTTACGAAACTTCTTGGGTACCTTTGTTATGACCGTGGGACGAGATCGAGTGTTTTGGGGTGCAGTCCCAAATTCCAGATGGCTGCCAGCAGCCATTTTGTACCGACGATGCCGAAATCTGTTTTTTGTACAGAACTTCCATATGAAAGCTCTGATTTGAATAATTTTTTGTATGAATGTTTAGTACCATGGGATACATTACATATATTACAGGTTTTTTTCTTGTGCGTAAATTATGCAAATTAGGCTAACTTTGATTTATTTAGTGTTACTTTCAGCACTGTGAGTGCAAATCCCAATACGGCTCGGGCTAGAGGCCGTATTTATGAACCGATCTTCACGAAACCTCTTGGGTACATTTGTTATCACTGTGGGACGAGAAGGAGTGTTTTTGGGTCCAGTCTGAAATTCAAGATGGCCGCTAGCAGCCATTTTGTTCAAAATTAAGTGCAATCAGATTTTTGCGCAGAACTTCCAAATGAAAGATCTGATTTGAATAAATTTGTGTATGAATGTTTAGTACCATGGGATACATTACATATAATACAGAGTTTTTCTCGTGAATAAATTATGCAAATTAGGGGTTCGGGTGGGACTTAGAAAATTTTGGACCAAAAGCCGGAAATTAGTTTTTTGGTTTTTTATGCATTTTGCTCAATTTTAAGACAAAAAAATTTTTTTTTTTACACTGAAAATTTGGGGTCCGGTTGGGACTTAGAAAATTTTGGACCAAAATCCGGAAATTAGTTTTTTGTGTTTTGATGCATTTTGGTCAATTTTAAGAAGAAGAAGAAAAAATTTTAGTCTGAAAATATTTTGTTTGGGACTGAAAATTTCCACACAAAAATAATAATCTACAATGATTGGTCTTAATCTGTAGTTCATTACAGTCACCTTGTAATTCTTTTATTATTGTTGACTGGGCCAAAACAAATACTAATTCCTGTCATATTCATTATTCAGTTGTCTTGGTCACAGCAAGTACTAATTCCTGTCATATCCAAGTTGAGCTACAGAGTCATTGACTCTTTCATTTAATGTTTGGTACCCTCATTGTTATGATGGTCAGATTCACGATTGTTCAAACCAAGTCCCTATGTTAATATTTGGGCTTCCTTTGGTAGCCCAAATTTAACTTAGGGCTGTATGGGGAAGTTTTTTTTAAAAATCTTCTTCTTCAGATCCACCAGTCAGAATGATTTCGTATTTGGTATACAACATCTCTAAGGGGGGAGGGGTGGGGGTGAGATTCAAGTTTGTTCAAATCGGGTCTGTAGGTTAAAGTTTGGGCTCACTATGGTAGCCCAAATTTTAACTTTGTGCAATATGAGGAAATTTCTTTAAAATTTTGTTCTTCAGATCCACCAGTCAGAATGCTTTCATATTTGGTATACAGCATCTCTAAGGAGATCAGATTCAACTTTGTTCAAATCGAGTGCCTGGGTTGATATTTGTGCTCCCTATGGGAGCCGGAATTGGCCAAGTAGCTGAAGAATTTGACATTTTTTATTCAGTACCCTCAAGAGGTGAAGAGTAATCTACATAGGTTGTATCAAGGTGCTTGAGAGGGGAGCTCCACATTTTACATCATAATCAACTAAAGAAAAGGCATGATGCTTGGACTGTTTTTGTCACTCCTGAGGGACTCAAAGATTTGCAGTGTATCCTATGGAGATGGATTGCTTAATGTAGATTCATTCTTGGACTCTTATATCGTGTTCTGTTCTCTGTTTATATCGTGTTCTGTTCAAGGTGAGCGCTTCAGGCCCTGTGGGGCCTCTTATTTATTTATTTATTTATTTATTTATTTATTTATTTATTTATTTATTTATTTATTTATTTATTTATTTATTTATTGGGTTTAAACAACACTTTCGAAAGCCAGCAGCTACAAGTTTCTTCTCTCCTTGAACCAAGCGTCTCGCCCAACTGCAGCACTCATGGTCCACTGAGTTTTTAGCTCACCTGACTTTCAGTCAGGGTGAGGTGTAGTGATCACTTGCAGTCTGTCGTCCGTCGTCCGTGAACATGGTGTTTGCGTCTTCTCCTCCAAAACTGCTGAACTGATTAATCATTGTGAGATGCTTGTTTGTTGTGACATTGCATTTTGATTTTGCTTAAATCAAGTTGCCCTGCCCCCAGTAGGGCCATGCCTCAAAATTTTGCCTAAATCTTAAAAAAATATTCTCGTGAACCAGGAGTAGCAGAGATTCGATATGTGGTGTGCTGCTTCCTTTTGAGGTGTAGAATCAGTTTTGTTCAAGAGAAGTTTGTGGGTCTTTATTTGCCTTCATTATTGGAAGGCATGTATTTTTGCCCGCCCAAAATTTCTGTTTTTCGAACCAAGAGGCTGATTTGAACCAAATTTAATTTTTGGATTTATTTGATCATAAGTAATTAATTTATGCCCCAAAATATTTTCCCATCCCCCCATGGGAACCACAGGAGCTAAATAAAAATAGAACAAAATTCAAAATGCACATATCTCCAAAACTATATGGCACTGAGAATTCTTATTTGGTGTGAAGCTTCTTTGGGACCAACAGAATGGAATGGTCTTAGCAAATTTCTGTCAGGTCAATCATGGGGTACTTATTCGTGACTTTGAAAAAATGCTTAGTCAGCATTCTGTAACACTGTGGGTAATGAAGAAAGCATTTAAGACTCTTCTTCACCCAATTCACTCCTCCAAAACCTTTCAGGTTTCACATATACCATCTTTGCAAGATTGTTTTACATGTTTATTGAAAGCAAATCCCTGGGTCCATATTTGGCCTCTACGGGAGTCCAAATGTTGAAATTAGTGCAGTATGAGGAATATTCTTTAAAAATCTTTTTCTTCAGACCCACCAATCAGAATCTTTTGATATTTGCTATGCACCATCATTAGGCGGGTGAAATTTAAGTTTCTTCAAGCCAAGCCTATATTTTGCATCACCAGGGTTTTGCAAATTGCGAGAACGGTGATTTCATTCCTCTGATGTTCTTGCAAATGCTTGTTAAGAAGATCCATATTTACCATTCCCCCAAAATTATAAGCATTTTTTCATCAGATAAAATTTAATAAAATTAAATTAATTTTAGAGCTGAAACGATTAAAGGGTTTTCGTGATTGATTAATCGCATGGGTTAACCTTGGTTAACCGATTAATCACTTGCCCCAATAGGTAGCTGAATAATTGCTGTACCGTTGACCATTTATATAATTAAAACTTTACTCAGCATAATGGACAAAACCGGGCAGCGCCATATACAAACATGTCCATTCAAATTTTATTATATTTTCAATTTTTGTCTCAAAACATAGCTTATGACCCCTCATTGGAACAAGCTCACTGAGCTTGTTCCAATGGGGGGGGGGGGGCATAAGCTATGTTTTTGAGACAAACATTGAAAATCTTTAGAATTTCTTGTGCAAGTATCGTCTGCTACCTGCATTTGGTGAAGGGTTGAGAATGACCATTTCCAGCTACTGATACAGTATAATGATCATGCAAGTGAACAAGTATTTTGGCACGTAACTGGCATGCATTTCTCTGTCTCATGCAATTGATGTGAGCCAGTGTGACAGTGTTTGCCTGTTTTGGAGCAAGTTTGTTCCATAGTTAACCCATACAGGGTATTTTTTGTTTTTAAAAATTTAATTAACAGTTTCCATCTTGGTTTCAAAAAGTGATGATAAATAGTGAATATAAGCTTACCCAATATGAAAGAAAAATGGTTAGCGATTGGACATTTTTGTATAGCATTTTGCGATGTGAATCCAGCCATCAAATACCCTGCCGTATAGTACCGTACTTCAAAAGTAACGGTTAACCGATCAATTACTTTTTTTATCAATCAAGATATTGATCATTGGTTAGTCGATTAATCGGTGTGAGCCAGTGTGAGATTCAAGTTTGTTTACGCCAAGTCCCTGGGTTCATATTTGGGCTCACTGTGGGAGATTCAAGTTTGTTTACGCCAAGTCCCTGGGTTCATATTTGGGCTCACTGTGGGAGCCTGAATTATAACCTAGATCAAAATGAGGAATATTCTTCAAAAGTATTCTTCACATTCAGCAGTCAGAATGTTTTGATATATACAGTATCCTTAGGGAGGTGAGATATAAGTTTGTTAAAGCCAAGTCCCTGGGTTCATATTTGGTCTTCCTGTAGGAGCCCGAATTGTACCAAAATTTCTATTTTCCAAATTGAGAGGCTGATTTGAAGCAAATTTGATATGATGGGCTTATTGGGTCGTAAGTACCTAATTTATGCCAAAACATTTTCCTGTGGCCCTGTGGGAACTGCAGGATCTAAATATAGAAAAAAGTTAAAACCCCATATCTTCAAAACTACATGGCACTGAGAATTTTTATTTTGTGTGACGCTTCCTTACGAACAGCCGAAAAGAATGGTCAAAAAAAAATTGCCATCAGTTTTATCATAGGGAAGTTTTCCAGGACTTATGCGGAGTCATCATTTTAGTAATGGGAAAAACATTAAAGAATCTTCTTCTCCCATACCACTGCTCCAAAGGCTTTCATATTTTGCATATAACATCTTTGGAAGATTTATTCACATGTTTGTTGAAATCAAATCCCTGGGTCCATATTTGGGCTCTCTATGATCAGATTAGTGCAATATGAGGAATATTTTTTAAAAATCTTCTTCTGATCCACTCTTCAGAATATTTTGATATTTGGGATGCTGCATCCTTAGAGGGGTGAGATTCAAGTTTGTTTGAGCCAAGTCCCCGGGTTCATATTTGGGCTCCCTGTGGGAGTCCAAATTACAACTTAGTTAATAAGAGGAATATTCTTTAAAATCCAGTAGTCAGAATCTTTTGATATTAGTATATAGAAGCATCCTTAGGGATGTGAGATTCAAATTTGTTCAAGCCAAGTCCTTGGATTCATATTTGTGCTCTCTGTGGGAGCCTGAATTATAACGTAGGTCAATATGAGGAATATTCTTTAAAAATCCTTTTTTTTTGAGGTCCACCGGTCAGAATCTTTGGATATTTTGTATAAGCTTTTCTTATGAGGGGCAGATGCAACTAAATGTTCAAATAAATTCCCTGGGTTGATATTTAGGCTACCATGTCAGGTGAATGCCATCAGGCCCTCTGGGGGCTCTTGTTTGTTTTCTGTTTGACAACATTGCCCTGGCTCTTCTATCTATATTTTTCATTTTAAGTTAGTCACTACTTTTATTTAGGCTTCCCAAATTTGTTACTGCATGTCTGTCTGTCTGTCCTTCGGATGAAATGTTTCTTTGCTTTTCATTTGCCTGGGTCAACATTTTAAATAATTTGCAGCTATCTTTCACCCTCCAACCTCCCCCCCCCCCACACACACACAGACACACACAAACGCACACACACACACACACACACACACACACACACACACACACACACACACACACACACACACACACACACACACACACACACACACACACACACACACATACAAAAATCTGGGCTGGCAAGTATTGAGTATTTTATCAAAAAAGTGGTACTCGAGTACTGAGTACTTTGGACCCAGCCCATCACAAGTATATTAAACATCAAAGAGTATATTATATACTTGAAACAAATACAGTACAGTGGCAGTGTACTGCTCACTTTCCATGAATGGGCAATATTTCCACGGATACAAATTCATACAATAATATTTGATGCCAAACACTAACTATAGGTATAATCATCAAAAATTTAAATAATGAAGCACCAGGTACAAACCGATGCTTCATCAATTAAAATTTTGTAGATGATGATTTTTATTGACTGGTAAATGCATGAGTGGACATCACTGCCCACGCGTGTATTACAACCCGTCCATGGCGACTGTACTGTAACTTGTCCTCTTTGTGAACATATTTTCTACAATTTCACTCCTTTTGACAGAATGCATGCCTGTGGGGATTAAAACCAAAATAGTGAAAGTGCACCTGTGGATATTTGCAGCACAAGCACAGCACTAATGAATCAATATTTGATGATTTTAGGAATTTTAACAGTGTCATGAGACACCACAGTAGCAGGTACTTGTCATTCTGATGGAAAAAATCACTGTTTTATGACTCGAGGTGCCTTAACTGAGAAAACTTAGGCTTTTTCTTACAAAGATTGTAGAATATCAAACACAATGTGAAATGTGTTCAGAAGCAAGAATGTGATTAAAAAATAATGGGAAATTCATGTTACCATCAATTTATTTATAAATTAATAAAGTTTTTTAGCTCACCTGAGCAAAGCTCAGTGGGAGCTTTACTGATCACATTCTGTCCGCCGTCTGTCCGGCGTTAACTTTACATTATTCAAATGTTGGGTAGATGTTTATTACCTAATGCCAATTCAGATTTGTTCAAATGAAGTTGCCCCCCTTCTCCTGGGTGGTGCCATGCCCCCAAGGGGCACCAAAATCTTCTCATCAACCAGCAGTAGCAGAGACTTGATATATGGTATGCAGCTTCCTTTTAAGGTGTAGACTTGGATTTCTTTAAGCGAAGTTTGATGGGCTATATTTGGCGTCGTTATGGGAGGGGCAAAATTTTTGGTCCTGCCCAAAATTTCTATTTTCCGAACCAAGAGGCTGATTGGAATCAAATTTTATGTGAGGGCTTATTGGGTCATAAGTACCTAATTTATGCCAAATTTTCTTTTTCTGTAGCCCCATGGAAACCACAGGAGCTAAAAATCGAAAAAAGTAAAACGCCATATCTCCAAAACTCCACGGCACTGAGAATTTTTATTTGGTGTGAAGCTTCCTTATGACCAACAGAAAGGATTGGTCCAAAAAATTGCCACCGGTTTTATCATAGGGTACAGTTTCGGGACTTTGAAAACACTTTTTAACACTGTAGGCAATAGGAAAAACATTAAAAAATCTTCTTCTCTAGATCCAGCAGGCAGAACCTTTCGATATACGGTATGCAACATTGTAGGGTGGATCTGATTCGAGTTTGTTCAAATCCGCCTCCCTGGGTTTATATTTGGGCTCAGTATAGGAGCCCGAATTCAAACTTAGTGCATTTCAGGCAAATTTCTTAAAAAATCTTCTTCACCAGATTCAGCTGGCAGAATCTTCTGATATTTGGTATGCAACATTGTGGGGTGGATCTGATTCAAGTTTGTTCAAATCGGCCCCCTGGATTCATATTTGGGCTCACTATAGAAGCATTTCAGGCAAATTTCTTTAAAAATATTCTTCTCCAGATCCAGCAGGCAGAATCTTTTGATATTTGGTATGCGACATTGTGGGGTGGATCTGATTCAAGTTTGTTCAAATCAGCCCCCTGGATTCATATTTGGGCTCACTATAGAAGCCCGAATTCGAACTTAGTGCATTTCAGGCAAATTTCTTAAAAAATCTTCTTCTCCAGATCCGGCAGGCAGAATCTTTTGATATTTGATATGCAACATTGTGGGGTGGATCTGATTCAAGTTTGTTCAAATCAGCCCCCTGGGTTCATATTTGGGCTCAGTATAGGAGCCCAAATTTGAACTTAGTGCATTTCAGGCAAATTTCTTTGAAAATCTTCTTCTCAAGATCCAGCAGCAGAATATTTTGATATTGGGTATGCAGCATGCTTAGGGGGCGAGATTCAAGTTGTTCAAGCCAAGTCCCTGGGTTCATATTTGGGCTCACTGTGGTAACCCGAATTATAACTTAGTTCAAAATGAGGAGTTTTCTTTAAAAATCTTCTTCAGATCCAGCAGTCGGAAAGTTTCGATATTTGGTATGCAGCATCCTTAGGGGGGTGAGATTCCAGTTTGTTCAAGCTATGTCCCTCGGTCCATATTTGGGTTCACTGTGGGAGCCCGAATGATAACTTACATGTAGTTCAAAATGAGGAATTTTCTTTAAAAATCTTCTTCTTCAGATCCAGCAGTCAGAATGTTTTAATATTTGGTATGCAGCATTCTTATGGGGGGGGGGGGGGGGGGGGGGTGAGATTCAAGTTTGTTCAAGCCATATCCCTAGGTCCATATTTGGACTCACTGTAGGAGCTTGAATTGTAACTTAGTTCGAAATGAGGAATTTCTTAAAAAATCTTCTTCAGATCCAGCAGATGAATGCTTTTGATATTTTTTATGCAGCATCCTTAGGAGGCAAGATTCAAGTTTGTTCAAGTCATGTCCCTAGGTCCATGTTTGGGCTCACTGTGGGAGCTCGAATTGTAACTTAGTTCAAAATGAGGAATTTTCTTTAAAAATCTTCTTCTTCAGATCCAGCAGTTGGAATGTTTTGATATTTGGTGTGTGGCATCCTTAGGGGGTGAGATTCAAGTTTGTTTAAGCCATGTCCCTAGGTCCATATTTGGGCTCACTGTGGGAGCTTGAATTGCAACTTAGTTCGAAATGAGGAATTTTTTTAAAAAATCTTCTTCAGGTCCAGCAGATGAATGCTTTTGATATTTTTTATGCAGCATCTTTAGGAGGCTAGATTCAAGTTTGTTCAAGCCATGTCCCTAGGTCCATGTTTGGGCTCACTGTGGGAGCTCGAATTGTAACTTAGTTCAAAATGAGGAATTTTCTTTAAAAATCTTCTTCTTCAGATCCAGCAGTTGAAATGTTTTGATATTTGGTGTGCGGCATCCTTGGGGGGGGGGGGGATTCAAGTTTGTTAAAGCCAAGTCCCTGGGTTCATATATGGGCTCCATGTGGGAGCCCAAATTATAACTCGGTTCAATATGAGGAATATTCTTTAAAAATCATTTTTTTTAGATCCACTTGTCAGATTCTTTGGATATTTGGTATAAGCTTTTCTTAGGAGGAGTAGATGCAACTTGTTGAAATCAATTCTCTGGGTTGATATTTGTTAAAGCCAAGTCCCTGGGTTCATATATGGGCTCCCTGTGGGAGCCCAAATTATAACTCGGTTCAATATGGGGAATATTCTTTAAAAATCATTTTTTTTAGATCCACTTGTCAGAATCTTTGGATATTTGGTATAAGCTTTTCTTAGGAGGAGTAGATGCAATTTGTTGAAATCAATTCTCTGGGTTGATATTTAGGTTACCATGTACAGATGGGCACCCTCAGGCCCCCTGGGGTCTCTTGTTTTAGGAAAAAATGCATACTGAGAGCTTGGGGGTGGGGGGTGGGGGGTGGGTACATCCAGGGCTATAATTTACCTCATCACTAGGTAAAAGAATATTTGACATCATTTGTTGAGATAAAATGGCACTTTCTATTGATATTGGTGGATTATATAGCCTCAGCCAGGGCTTATAAGAATCTGAGAATCGATTCCCGTAGAGATCCGTGCAACAAAACCAGTGAGAAACCATGTAGCTTCTGGTAACATTGCTGCTAGGATGCACATGAAAAGAACTGAGTCAGTTTAACCCTTTACCTAACACAAAGGCAGCAAATTAACCAACACAACACTAACATGACCTGAAATATTGTGACACTGGCAATAAAATTTGTACAAATATGGCTGTCATTGGAACCGGTTCTCATCAGCCGGTTCTAGTAACATCCATAATTATTACGCTTGATGAATATTGTTTATTTTTAGCTCACCTGACTGTAAGTCAGGGGGTGCTTAAATGATGACTTTCTGTCTGTCCACCATCAGTCTATCCTGTCCGGCGTGAACTTTACATTACTAACTTCTCCTCATAAACAACTGAGCCGAATTGAACCAAATTTGATATTCATGTTCCTTATCATATATGAATTCCAATTTGTTCAAATAACGTTGCCACACCCACAGGGGGCCCCAAGCATTTCTCTGATAGCATGCATAAATTGTTTTCCAAAATTGAAAAAAATCTTCTCCAGAACCATGTATAAGAATCTTTTGATACTTGGTATACAGCATCTCTAGGGGTGGGAGGGATAGGTTCAGGTTTGTTCAAATCAAGTCCCTGAGTTGATATTTGTGCTCCCTATGGGCACCCAAATATCAACAGTGCAACATGAGGAAATTTCTTTGAAAACCTCCTTCAGATCCACCAGTCAGAATGCTTTCATATTTGGAATGCAACATTTCTAGTGGGGTGGGGGGCAGGGGGGCAGGGGGGAGGGTAGATTGAAGTTTGTTTGAATCGGGTCTCTGGGTTAATATTTGGTCTATCTATTGAAGCCCAAAGTTTAACTCAGTGCAGTATGAGGAAATTTCTTTAAAACTCGTTTTTTTCAGATCCACCAGTCAGAATCCTTTCGTATTTGGCTTACAGCATCTCTAAGGGGGTCAGATTCATGTTTGTTCAAGCCAAATCTATGGGTTAATATATGGGCTCATGGTGGGAGTGCAAATTAACTCAAAGCAACATGAGAAAATTTCTTTAAAAATCTTTTTCTTCAGACCCACTAGTTTAATGCTTTAATATTTGGTGTACAACATCCCTGGGGAGGTCAGATGTACATTTGTTCCAGTTTGGTTCCTGCCAGTCAGAACCCTTTCATATTTGGTATCGCAGGAAAGGGGGGGGGGGGGGGAGGGGGCAGATTTGAGTTTGTTCATTTCAGGTCTGTGGCTTAATATTTGGGCAGGGGTGGGTTAGGTTCGAGGTTGTTCATAAATGTTCAAATCCTTTCCTTAGAGCTTTTCCATAAAATTTGCCTTTCAAAGTGCAGTGACACAACAACCCTTGGAAGTTTGGCAGTACCTGTCTACAGCTGTCAGAATTGGAAGCAATCAGGAAGACCTATGCTAATAATCATCCAACATGGACAATAGAATTATGAATAATTTCATAACATTATTCCTATGTAGTGTCCATGAACCTTGACTAACTGAATCTGACCCAAAATACTTCTCTGAACCACCTCGTCAGGTGAGCGATTAAGGGCCCAGGGGGGGGGGGGAGGTGGGGGGTAAAAATCAGTAGTTGGTGTTGTAAAAATTAAAAAAGCTGTATTGGGTAAAGGGTTAACATGTATTATCAGTATGCAACAGGGGTTCAATCATACTGACCTAATAGGATCCTGGCCCATAGCAGGTCTGAATTCTCGGAACGATTTCCGCAAGAATCCAAATGGATTCTCCCAAATTTAGAGGAACTATAAGCCCTGCACAACCCCAATTTTGAAACAAAATTGACATATTGTTCATGGTGGTGGGGCCCTATTTATCTTGCTGTATGATTAATTAAAACAGATTTTGTGAAAAGGTTTTGTGTGCTGATGCAGATTTTAGTTTTATTTTGGGATTTGGGTACTTTCAAAGAAAGCTGTGAATTCTTTCCCTCCCAACTTATTGTGTAACAGAGTAGAAATTCTGTCGGAGGCAATAACAGTTTTTAAGCCTATTTGACACAGATTGGACAGTTCTCTTCAAAAGAACAAATTTCCCATGCTTTGGACTAGACAGAAGCCAAAAGTTGAATTCTATTGCAGAAATGACTCTTTCATCACATGAAAGAGGTAACTGTAACTTTGGTAGGGTTGGGTTTGCTCATAGGTATAACTGTTGTAAATATTTTAATTAGATTTACATGCCTCGAAAAGTTGCGCTCGGAAATTATGTAATTCCCAAAACTAAGCTGTCTTGGGGAAATTTATTGTTTCAATAAACATTCGAAGAAGTCTACTGAAATTTTGCATTACTTTTGAATGTTCCAGATGAATAAAGAGGATGATTTGAGGACTTTTAGAACCTAAAAATTTGTTTGACTATTGGTGTGTTTTGTTTGGGAATTCCCTGAGAAATATGAACATGTGACCAGCACTTCCCTTTCTGTTAGTTTTTCTTTTATTTGTTGCATGACCCCTGTTTAAAAATCATTAAAAGGTTGTCTGAAGGGCTATAGTTGACAAAAAATATTTGAATGCTAAATTTAAAATGATGCGACCATATTTTGTTTCACCTGAACGTTATAATGGTCGCCTATGGGAAAATATTTAGCACTGTGAAACGTATTCTTGTTTGGCTGAAATTAAACAATTGCAGGAATTCGACTGAATAAAATGTTTTTGGAGTAATGGTTGCGGAATGAAATATTTCAATACGTTGGATACTTTGGGGTTCCTTCTTACGCCTTGCGTATTGTCATATTAGTTTAACTTTCAATAGAACACAACCGCCTAAACCTATAAATGCTGTTTACGGGGACATCAAAGTGGATTTGTACATCCCATATCCACTTCGATGTTTCAAATGTCAAAAGTATGGTGACGGCCAAAATAATTGTAGAGAGAAATATATGTTCAAATGTGGTGACGAGCATCAGGACCCATGCAAGAATACCATCAAATGTTGTAATTGCCTGGAATGAATATACCGAGGCCATCCTATGATACACAATTTTCACAGAAATTACTAACACAGTCAGCAAAATGTCAGACACAATACACATTGCCTCCTTTGTGAATGCTTTTACAATGCAGCAAGCACATTTACAATCCACCAAAGAATATTCAGCTACCCCAAAAAGAGAACATAACAAAAAACGGACAAAAATAAGACCAAACAACAGATATAACTAACTGTTGGTATCTCCGTTAACACCAGGGCAGTTAGAGCAGCAAAACATGCTTTAAACAATCCTATCACTGATTTTAGGATTCTACTTGGTGATTTCAAACCACATTTCAGTCAATATATCAAATCTATGTGGCAGTATGAATAACAAGCTCCATCCTATTCGACCTAATATTGGGGATTACTCGTCCAGTAATCTTTGTAGAAAAGATCATGTAATATTGACATGTCATATCGGTCATACACAACTTACAAATTCCTTTTTGTTAGAGGGTAATATATGTTCCTTACCAGCAGGGGTTTACAGTTGGGCAGGGAAGCACATTCTTTTCCACTGCACAGATTTGAATCTTGTCAGTCACCAGAATTTTACTGTTGTGTTTCTTCGTGATCTATTTTACAACATAAATTATTTTTGATTAATTTTATAACGCAAATTATTTTAAACTTCTGTCCTTCCTGGTCTGCCACCACCATGCCGTATATCTGGTGTGCCATACTACTGAAGTCTTGCCCAGGCTCTGGTGATCACCGTATGATGCACACCAAGGGCTTCACCAACCTGACGATGGGTAGCCTCTTGCTCCACCATACCTACACCCCGCCACATTACTGCTTCAAACAAGCGATCATTAAATCGCAAGGGTTTGTGTTGAAATGAAGACTGAATACCCTACACATGCCATGTGCATGTAGACAATACACGAACACATCATGGAAATCAAGGGGTACATGCTCTCCATGACTGTCAGGAAAAGTATGCCTGTCGAGAGAGCTAATGAAAACACTGGGGACCATCTCAATACATTCCCCAATAACATCCATAAAAAATTCGCAAATATGTCACAAGCAAATTTCACAATGATGTGCCAATTATTTGGTGCTTAGCAAACTTTGAGTAATATATCATCAGTTACTGGTGGTCAGACCACCTCAATCAATACCAAATAACGTTATATTTTCACAGTTGAAGTTAAAGCTTTGCAACTGGCACTTGAATGTACTGGAAAAGAAGTCAAGTTTTCCGACTTTCTTCCCTCTATGTTAGCATTACTCAACCCCAAGTTGAAGAATCCTCTCATTTTGGAACTTCGTGAGAAGTTGACTGCTCTCATGTCTGACCGATATGCTTTCGTGTTTTGCTGGTTACCTGGACATGGTTGTATCTCCGGTAATACCAGGGCAGGCAGTGCAGTAAAACAGGCCCTCTCGCTGATTTTAAAATTATTTTCATTCTTTTCAGTGGTTTTAAACAACATATCATTAAGTGTATCTAATCTGTGTGGCAAGCTGAATGGGGTGAAATGACAAATGACAAGCCCATCACTTCCGAACTACTATTAATGATAAGTATCCGTCTAGTAACCTTTGTAGAAAACATCCACGCCATTCTCTCTATACACCCAGTATCAGTAAGTTGACCCTTTGCCTAGCACGAAAGGAAGACGACGTATGCAAACAAAGTTCATAAATCAATAGTTTGTTTGTTTGTTCTTTGCGGCGAGGGCGTTGCTTGTGGCTCTCATTGGAGCGAGTTCATTGAACTAGTCCCGATGGGGGTCTACGAGCAATGCGATTTTTGTGAATAGTGCAGACCGGTCAAGTGTTGACAGTTACGTTGGGTGGAGGTTTAAAAATTGATTTCTTATCAACCTACTCACAATTGTTGCACTACAGTGGAAGTCCCTAACTCGGATAAAATACTCTCTATTTTAGTCTTTCCCAAGCAAGTTGGGAAAGAAAAGTGGTGCAAAAGCACCAATAAAAATAAGCCAAAACTGGGTCGAGTGCAACCGGCGCAGACCCAGTACGGGACGCTCTCTCCCAAGTACAACTCCACGACTTCCGTTGCCAGTGCGCATATACCGTCTCTAAAGACTCATTTCTTTTTAAAATCCGCTTCGTGTCGAGATGTTTTTGCACGCTTATCAGTGTTCCACCAGCTCGATGTTTGATGATTCCTGATTCATTATACCACAGTGTATCCTTTGTATTCTCAGGAACAGTGTTTTATATATTCTCTTTTCTGTTATATGTCCATAATGTATATTTATCTGCTCTCTTTCGAGTCGCGCGCGAATTTCGCGTGCCACGCGGTTCGGACTTAGATTTTTTCACAATTATTGTTAATGCTTTTTTTTGCAAATTTTCTAATTGTGTTAGAGTTAGGTGTCAGCGGGGTACCACTCCTACAGTGTTTCTTCTTTCTTTTGAGAGTAGTCTTCCTGTTGGGTGGTTCCCGGTCGACCTTCTGGGGTCTTTGTTTCTGTCACCTTTCTCTCTTCTTTGGGGGTGTTCTGTTTTCTCATCTCACCTTCTCTGCTCCTCTCACCTCTATCATGCCCAGGACAATTCCCTGTGGGCAATGTCTGCTGCCAAATCATGTGGACGATGTACATTCGTCTTGTTCCTCCTGTAATGGGTGTTCGGCCGAGCGGCCGTGTGGTGTCTGTGGAACATGGTCTTCCACCTTCTGGGCGTCAGTAAACCGTGTCGTTCGTTCTCGTGGCCGTGCCTCCCGCTCCCGCGGGAAAGGAGAACGTGGTCGTTCGGGGCCTCCCGAGCCGACTTTGTCTGGTGAGAGTTATTCCTCCTCCGTGGGGGATGTGCAGTCTTTTCCTGTGGTGGATACTGCGGGAGCCGTTGAGTGTTCTGGTGTAGAGATGCCTGGTTCCGGGACTACGGTCCCCCTCCAGTCGACATCTGAGGCTGTCACTAGGGTTGTGACTCCTCCTTCGGAGCCGAGCCGGTGTGCTCTCTCCACTAATTCACCAGCCTCAACGACTCTCGACGTATCTACTACTGCTGCTGGCCCGTCTGCTTCGTTATCTGTTTCAGCCGGCCTCGGCTTTTCGCTGCAGGGGACTGCAGGACTGTCCGATACTGTAGACGTGGGATATCGGCCTCAGCCTTCCCTGACTTCAACTCGGCGAAGTCGGAAGGGGCTGCCGGCCGAGCCCATAGCTGTGGTCTCTTCGCCGTTGAGCACCACAGTTGTGTCTTTGGATTCGGATGTTCGTAGTGGAAACACTATGAACTCCGTGGCGTTTCCGTCTACTCACTCTGGTCACACGACCAGTTTTGGGGGACCAACGCCTTTTGTGCAGCCTGGACCTTCTGCCCCGCAGAGGTCCGCGGTGACTCTCATGAGTTCTCGCAATATTGATCCTCGGGGTGCATCGTACCCCTATACACGTCTGCCTTCAGATGTTTCGGCTGCCGCCCGTCGTCCCGCGTCGGGTGTTTTGGAGGATCGTGACCCTTCGCTGGTTAAGAGGGTCAGAGGTGAAGCCACTTTGCCGGTTCGCTCCCCTGTCGAACCGGTCGGAACAGGCAGTGAGCTTAGGGAGGCCCTCTCCTTACTCACTCAGGTTCTTTCTAAGAGCCTTCCCGTTGCTTCCAGCGAGGCTATGGGTGGTTTCCAGGCGCCTCCTATGGCGCCGCCTCCCGGGATTGGAAACAGGCCAGTTTCCGATTCCTCTGGTGTCCCGCCACCATGGGAGGCGTCGGCTGGTTTGCCCACGATGGGCTATGTGTCTTCCGACTCTGGGGAGGAGTCCGACATGCTTGAGGTCGAGGGCCAGCAGTCTTCGGACTTGGGGGCGGCTCTTGAATTTGTGTTTGGGTTTCTGCCTGAGCTCAAACCTGCTAACCAGCCGACAGTGTCAGCCTGGCCGCGACCATCGGTCGCGCGCCAACAGCCTATGGAGCAACCTGCTTCTGGGCGCCTTCGACCGTGCCAGTTGGTACAGGTGGTTGAGGCTTTTTCAGCATTGGATGCCAAGCTGAATTCCAAGGCTTTGAAGACTTCGTTCTTCACCAGGGTTGACACCTTTTTGCCTCCTGTGCGTTATCGTTCCTACGATTCCGCCAATCCGTCAGTCTGCCAGGCTTTGGCGGTTCTGGTTCAGGACTCCACTTCCCTCGGGCTTTCCAAGCCCAAGTCTGCCGTCATTCCAATGACGACTCTGGAGTCCACGTTGGGCTTATCTAGAGAGATGCTTGGCATGCTTTCTCTCTCAGATCACGTCGTCTGAGCTTTGGCTGCTTATCTGCCTCCAGATAAGTTTGACGAGGTACAGGCTCCTTTGCGTGTGCTGTCCAAGGCGCTTATGCACCTTACTCACACGCATGCCTGTAACACGGCCAATTTGGAATTAGTTCGAAGGGACGCTGTGCTGGACACAGGACGATCCCTTCCCGAGGAGCAGCGTGCTACTCTTCGATCTGCTTCTTTGGCAGGTCCGCAACTTTTCCATGGTTCCGTGTCGACGGTCCGGGATGACGCCCTACGTCATTCCAAAGATCAGCTGCTGTTTCGTCAGCTTGATCAGCCTTCTCGGGGAGGCAAGGGCCGTTCCAAGCCTAACAAGTACCCTTCTGCTTCCTCTGTGAAGCAAAAGGCTGGTCCTTCTGCCGCCGCCTCTACTTCTTACTCACGTGGTAAAGGTAGGGGTCGGCAGAATCGAGGGAAGTCTCAGGATTCTTCATTTAGCAGAGGAGGTGGTTTCTCCTCTCGCGGGCCTCGTCGGGGCTCGAAATGAAGGTCTTCACCTCGACTCGTCCCAGGTTGGAGGAAGGATAGCGGAGTTCGCAGACCATTGGACCACCATCACATCCGATCCATGGGTGTTAGATGTTGTTCGGTCCGGGCTGCGCATATCCTTCCGACGGCACCCCACTCTGTCAAGGGTGCCTCTTCCAACCACAGTTCCTTCAGACGTTTTACGTCGGGAACTTTTGTCCACGGAGATTGCCAATCTCCTGGCAAAGGGGGCGATCGAGGTCGTCAAGAACGTTCAGTCAGTGGGTTTCTATTCCCGCCTGTTCTTGGTGCCGAAGAAGGACGGCCGACTCCGACCGGTTATCGATCTGAGTATCCTGAACCAGTCTATCATTGCTCCCAAGTTCTGCATGGAGACTTTCAGGTCGGTCCGCCAATCAATTCACCAGGGAGATTTCGCAGCCAGCATCGACCTGCGAGACGCTTACTTCCACGTTCCGATGCATCGGGCGTCACGGAAGTATCTCAGGTTCGCTTTTCTGGGGCGAGTTTACCAGTTCAAGGCCATGCCTTTCGGCCTCAACCTGGCTCCTTGGGCGTTCACCAGACTGATGTCGCATGTGATAGCGTTCCATCGCACACAGTCCAGGGTGACTGCTTCGGCATATCTGGACGATATCCTCCAGAGGCATTCCAATGCTGCCTTACTGGAATCGGATGTCGCCACTCTGTTGAGCTTGCTCACGTCGCTAGGATTCAGAGTCAACGAGGAGAAGTCGGACCTGGTCCCTTCGCAATCGTTTTGTCATCTGGGGATGTCTTTCCAAACCAAATTCAATTTGGTGGCTGTTCCCCAGGCCAAGGCTGTGATTCTCTCAGCTTTTGCTCTGACTCTGTCCCAGTCCAGGTCCGCGACCGCTCGGAGTTTTCTCCGGCTGATCGGTCTCTGCGGTTCGGTGACGGATCTCATTCCTCTAGGTCGGCTGCGTGTCAGACCTCTCCAACACTTTCTGCTCAGTCGTTGGAGACCGAATGTAGATTCTCTGGATCAGGTGCTTCCGTTTCCGGACTCTCTGTATCCTCACCTTCTTCCCTGGACAGATGTTCAGTGGATTACGCAGGGTGTTCCGCTGGACTTACCCACGTCCGATCGCGTTCTGACGGCAGATGCCAGCAATCTCGGATGGGGTGCGACGTTGGATCCTCTCGGTCTTTCCCTACACGGGATGTGGGACCAGGATCAAGCAGCTCTACACATCAACCAGAAAGAGCTTCTTGCTCTTCTTCTGAGTTTCAGGCAGTGGATCCCTCACCTGTCGAATCGCCAGGTCCTTCTACTATCCGACAATTCGAGAGTGGTTGCTTACATTCGGAACCAGGGCGGCACGCACTCGCTTCCGATGTACGAGTTAGCTCGGGATCTTTTACTGCTCGCTCAGGATGTTCACGCCGGAGTGGTTGTTCGTCACATTCCCGGTCGTCTGAACGTCCTAGCCGACTCCCTGTCCCGACAGGGCAGGGTTATTTCCACCGAGTGGATGCTTCACAGGGCAGTGTTCCAGTCGCTTTGCGATATCTGAGGACGTCCCCACATCGACCTCTTTGCGACTCGTTGGAACCATCAGGTGGACACTTTCGTGTCCCCGTGTCCAGATCCTCTGGCTTTCGCCGTGGACGCTCTGTCACTCGATTGGAACGGTCTAGTCGGCTACGCCTTCCCGCCGGTTCCGATTCTTCCTCAGGTTCTCGCCAAAATTCGAACCTGCAGTTGTCGAATCATTCTGATCGCTCCCCTGTCGCCTCAGCGGGTGTGGATCAATCAGCTCCGCTCGCTGATGGCGGTGGTTCCGGCACGTCTCCCGCTACGTCGCGACCTTCTTTGTCAAGGTCGCCCGAGGAGGTTTCACGTCGACCCGACTTCATTGTGCCTTCACGCATATCTTTTGTCAGGTCCTGTCTCCTCCGTAGAGGTTTTTCGAGACGAGCAGTGGAGTGCATTTCTTCTTCAAGGAGGCACTCCACTGGTTTAGCTTACGCAACTAAATGGAAGGTCTTCTGTCGATGGTGTGCTGATCACTCTGTTTATTATGCCAATTCTTCGATTTCACAGATTGCGGAGTTTCTGGTATATCTGTTTGATTCTCGGGGTCTCCAGCCTGTTACCATCAAGGGTTACAGGTCTATGCTTTCAGAGACTTTTTCTTATGTGGGGAAGCGTCGTATCGGCGCTAATCCTTACCTCTCCAAGCTTGTTCGGCACTTTTCTTTGAAAAGGCCTCGGACTTTGCAGCTTACTCCACGATGGAATCTTTCGTGGGTACTGCTTTGCTTGGGGGGGGGGGGGGGGGGGGGGGCTCCGTTCGAACCTTTATCCCAGGTGGATATGCAATTTCTCACATATAAGACGGCTTTTCTGATGGCATTTGCTTCGGCCAGACGGGTTAGTGAGCTTCACGCCCTCTCTGTTGACCCGGCCTTTTTTAGGAGCTCTCCCAACAGTGTTACTTTTACCACTGATTGCTCCTTTTTGGCTAAGAATCAGTTACCAGATACTACTTCTCCTCCTATCTGTATCAGGGCTCTTCCCTCTGTTGAGGGTACTCGCCCTTTGCTCTGTCCGGTCCGTGCTATTCGCATTTATCTTGATCGGACACGCTTCATACGGAAGGGCAGAAAACGGTTTTTTCTGTCTCTCATTCCGGGTCGACAGAAGATCTCTCCTCAATCCATTTCTCGATGGATTTGTCTTGCTATTCGTACGGCTTATAGTCGTTTAGCAGCTGGCGATTGTCTTACCAATCGTATTTCTGCCCACGAGATGCGGGCACTGTCTACCTCTTGGGCTTATTCTAACTCCGTCAAGTTGTCGGATGTTATGCAGGCAGCCTACTGGAGAAATGCTTCTACTTTCTCCACCTTTTATTTACGCCAGTTGCAGGAGCAGTCGGGGGACCTTTTTGCCCTGGGTCCTCTTTCTTCTGCTCAGGCTGTTGTCTGCCATAGCCATTAGGCTTCTTGAAGGTCAGT
Source organism: Pictodentalium vernedei (assembly GCA_031216915.1). Classification (NCBI taxonomy): domain Eukaryota; kingdom Metazoa; phylum Mollusca; class Scaphopoda; order Dentaliida; family Dentaliidae; genus Pictodentalium; species Pictodentalium vernedei. The sequence continues at coordinate 174,726,210 of CM062297.1, forward strand.
TTCAGCCTTGTGCTGTTACTGCCCTTTTTCTGTCTGTGTGTCACACAGGCTCATATGTCTCTTTTCATTGTCCTTTACCAATGATTGCGACATTATGGTTGATAAGCCTCGGGACCTCTTCCTTCTACTTCACGGTTCCAGTGCACTAGGGTTATGTGAGGGTTGGTTATGCGATTCCCTCCAGCCTTTTGTCTATTCAGCCTGTAGTAAACAATTGTGAGTAGGTTGATAAGAAATCTAAATTTTATAGTAAATTTCCTTTCTTATTATACCTACCACAATTGTTTACATGGAGTCCCTCCCGTCTTCTTTACGTGTAAAGAATCTTTCCTCCCCGCTGATCACATAACTCTAACGTTTACGGATTCAAAAAGAATGAGTCTTTAGAGACGGAATCTGCGCACTGGCAACGGAAGTCGTGGAGTTGTACTTGGGAGAGAGCGTCCCGTACTGGGTCTGCGCCGGTTGCACTCCACCCAGTTTTGGCTTATTTTTATTGGTGCTTTTGCACCACTTTTCTTTCCCAACTTGCTTGGGAAAGACTAAAATAGAGAGTATTTTATCCGAGTTAGGGACTTCCACTGTAGTGCAAGCCTGTAGTAAACAATTGTGGTAGGTATAATAAGAAAGGAAATTTACTATAAAATTTAGATATCTATAATTCCGAAGTAGCAATGCATCTAGTCCTCTATTATTACTATTTTCCCCTGCATCCGTCGACCCTTTTCCCCTATCCTTATTTCATGTAAACGTTTGATGTACCTCATGTACCAAAACGTATTGGTTTGGGTGTAATAAATGTTATGTTTTGTTATGGACACGATGGCATATTGGTTATAGAGGACTTGCGCATTCCTTTTTGTGAGAGGGTAATAATATGCGACCAGAATGTGTTCATTGTCAGCACATTCTTTTGCACTGAACAGATTTTAATCTTGCCAGATGGCAGTATTTTAATGTTGCGCTCTTCGAGGTCTATTTTACAATACAAATTCTCATACAATTCTGTCGTTCCTCACGGAAATCAACCTTGAAATAAATTATATAATTGTTTTTATTCATTTAAACTCTCATCTATTCGACGGGATGCCCTTCATAGCATTCTTCAATCAACTGGTCTCATTTTCTCATTAGTGCGTTTACACCTTATTTTTCATATTTCATCGACTAGGTTTTTATTTACTTCATGGAAGGTAATGACCTATTTTAAAATACATACTTTTCGTCTTTTTCTTGGTCGCTGATGTGGCGCTAAGCATCAATAAAAAATTTATCTAACAATCACATAGATTTTGGCCTGAAAACCCACGAGAAACGGTACGTATCACATAATGTGTTCCGATTCCGTATCATATGGACGACTCATTCTGATTCCGTATCATATAGATTCAACTTCCGGTAAACACCGCGCAATGACAAATAATATCATTATATGCATTGTTATTACGCATTAAAATATGAAATTCAAAATTTTGACTAATTCCAACCCAATTTAAACTGAAAAACGGAAAAACAGGCTTTATGTAACGGGATTGTTAGATAAATGTATTATCATGACCAAATGCATGTCCTGTAATTCTCCCTGTAGATTCTCGGTCATGTTTACAATCGGATCACAACTCGCCCTGACGGGCTCGTTGCGATCTGATTGTAAACACGACCTCGAAGCTGATACAAATTACAGGACACGCACATGGTCATGATAATCTCTATGTCCCTGATTTTCTGTATCCCTGAATCTTATCGATCTGGTACGTGTCCGGAATTTTTCGAAAAAAACATGAAGATTTTCATACCTTACTCGTATATAAATTCTCGCAGTACAATATTCGCCATCCCATGGTGTGCGAATTTAAAAGTGAGTGAATTACAGTACGATATTTTTCGGCTTTTTGTAATGGCAATATATGAGTTCTCTGGTGATAGGGGCTGTTCGTATGTCGAAAATACACACTTTCAAATTTCAAATAGACACCTGTGTACATGATGTTTGTGTGCGGTTGTGTTTGTGGGTGAGAGAGGGTGTGTTGGGGGATGCATTCCATTGTGGACACTTAGCGGTGAGTGAGGGGTCAGTGCGTGAGGACTACGCCCCATGTCATCATGGGGGCCGAATGGCTGCCTATGGAAAACTATTCCATTTAGACGCTAAAAACGGTCCATTTCCTTGATTTCTGTACATTCACCTATCGACCAGAGTGCTGTTTTAAGCATAATGTAGAAATTGTAATTTTACGTTCCCGATGCCTGTCTCTTTCATTCCGCCGTGGCGTTGATGGCGCCAGCAGGTTGCCAAAGGGGGTCGCCCCACGAAAATAGAGCGGGGGAACGGCTGTGCCCCCGCTGGATTCACCTGAACCCATGCAAATTTCTAACAGGAGACTATGGCGAGTTGATACGAATTGGCAACCGTATTATACAATAGAGAAACCCTTTATCATAATCGTACCGGAATGTTCGGACAATCTGGGAACACGGGGCTGAGTGTGGATGACACACATAATTGAATTAAGGCATTATATATCAACAGATGAGTTTATTGAGTACCAAATAACATGTCTCAGTCGATATCATCATCATCATCGTCTTCGTTTTCTCTCTCTGGTAGACCTGGAATGCGTCCCGGCTCCATACACCTTATTCGTATTTTAATTTGTTAGTGAAGGGGGGGGGGGGATGCTACCGAAATATTGTTTATATAAATAGTCAATATTCTGATAAAACAGATCTCTACAGATCTGTTTCAGTTATGCAGTATCTTTGAGATGCAGGGGCCCAATGCGAAGGGTATTCGTCTATGTTAACAATACTGGAAACAAATTAACCATACACTGTATGTATTATGTTGAACCATAATGGGTTTCAAACATGACTAAAAATACACAAATTTGATATCAACTAACTTTTGAGTTTCGGAACTGGTTACACTGATTGGCAATAATTGATGCTATCCATTTTAAGTCCTTACATGGATATTATGCAAGCTTTTGTTTTTCTTATAAGAGATTATCGGTGTTAGATTTAAAGGTCCCTTTAATTTAGAGTTGGTTAAATTGAATTCACCTTTCACAATTTTTGCTGTTTCGACATTCATTCTGTTGTTTGAATCACAATGAAGCTGGCATGGTTCTGATAATGATTTTTCGCTTGTGCAGACAATTCCTCTTTCTGATCAGGAACAAAGGAACAATGTTACGCTATCCAACACGGAACTTTGGCATTCGGTACCGCACCAGTACAGATCTGCATCGGCATGTTAGGTTCAATTAACAGTAGTTCGAAATCATTGCTTTCTGTCGGACTTTTGTTTCTGAGAGTTCAAGATTCTAGGTCTCACAAGAGTGCATAGAGTCTCCCATCCACCTAAAGGCGCCAAATACGATAGAACAAGCTTAGTCGAAGTATAACTTATAAAGCATTGCAGTGGTAATGCATGAGCTGTGATTTGATAATACGTCTAAATTTACGTGGTACATGAAATGATTTTTTATGCAGCAATGGTATGAATGACTTGGGTTTAAAGTACGCATTGTAATCTACTTGATGGGAGTTGTTTGCCTTCAAAAAATGTCACATCAAGACGATCAACATAATCTTGACTCATGGTAGTCTTTAATGTGGTGTTTGTATCACGATACTTTAAAGTTTTTTTAAAACTTCATCAAACCCTTCTTTTGAATGTCCTCAAATCACAACAATGTCATCTAAATAACAGGTATACGAGATGGATGCTTTGCACCCTTGCTTAAGGAATTCCATCTCATTCCGGTACATAATTGCTTGTAGAATTAGAACTGATTCTTTTGCTTATCGGACAACTCATTATTTGTAAATAATATTATCCACCGAAGTGAAAGTTATTTAGGAGATAAACGTCTTACGTTTCGCTAGACATTCGGGAATTTCATTACGAAAAACTATTTCGGGGCAAGTTAACAACTCGTTTTCCATAGTCAAATTCAGGGCGAGTTAACAAATGGTTTTCCATAGTCAAATTCCCCAATGTCTAACGAAACAAGAGACGTTTATCTCAATTATAATTCCTGTTATAGTTAGAAGTGAAAAAAATACTCAAACCTGTTTTATTTGAAGAAAAACAATAAAAATGGTCATTTCGATCTCGGTCTATTTGCCATGATCGAATTTACAGAATGTGTTCGATTCGTGACTCGAGCGACGTAAGAGTTCGTAAGAGTTCATGAGAAGGAAGGGAGATCGCGCGTAGCGTGGATACGGCGTGAATTTATATGGGATTAGAGCACGAAGCCAACCTGCTCTCAGACAATCAATTCCCGCTTTCAGGAAAAACAACGAGGTATAATTTAACTGCTGAATTACAAGCGTAAATATTATTATCCACCGAATTGATAGCCATCGCCTTTTAAGCTAAGATCTGAGAGATCTAAAATATGTTCATCCGGACGCTTTTCATCGGGGTATTTCTTAAATGCATTTTATACATATTTAACTCCTTTATCATTAGAAATCAACTTATATATGCTATCAATATTTTATGTAGCCAAAATCGAATTCTTTGAGAGTTTCTACAGCTTCACTTTAGAAATTTGTGACAGGAAACCTTATCTCGATAGGTTTCAGGTGATATTCGACGAGTTCCGAGATGGAATAGTATTCTGAATTACTATCCTAGACAATTCGTCTCCCAGGTAGAGTTGTCATCCGTCTATGAAAAACGGTCCTTCTGAATCTTTAGTAGGCTGTAAATTTGCCTTGTTTGAGCACTGAGCTTAGCTGTTTAATATCTCAATTGTGAAGATTCAAGATCTGTTTAATGTTTTCACTATTATGGGATCAAAAAAGTGAAGCTATTTTCTTATAATGCTTGGTTGCACCCCTGGCATCCTTTATATAATTTATCCCGAGATCGAATGACATCTGATCCATCTTTATCTGCTAGTTTGAAAGCTAATATCTTCTTTTTTTAAAGTTTCGTGAGAGTTCACCAGCTGTTAACTTGTTTTGATCGGAGAGGATGGCCATTCTGAATACTTTTAGGGGGATCCGTTAATTGTCCGTATTAGCCCGTTAGTGAATGTCATCCGATCAGATTTCGAAAATACATTTTCAGCTAAACCATTAGGGAACACCACACGACCGGTTAACTAAGACAAGTCTTTTGCTAACCCATTTGGAATCAGGACCACATTGGATACCTATAATGCATCTTTAGCTAACTAATTAGAAAACATCATTTCAAAGGAAGCTACAATACACCTTTAGCTAACTTTGTGGGGAATAGCACCCGATCGGATAACTACAGTAAATCTTTAGCTAACCATTTGGATTCATCTCCAGATTTAACACACCTTTAGATAACCCATTAGGAAACAGCACCCTAACAGATAACTATAATACACCTTTCGATAACTTGGTAGGGAACAGCACCCGATCGGATAACTTTAATACATCTTCAGATAACTCATTGCGAAATATTACCGAACGCTGACCTATAACACATCTTTAGCTAACCCATATGGAACACCATCCTACCGGATAACTATTATACATCTTTAGGTAACCCATTAGGGAACATTATCCGTTCGGATAACTCCAATACATCTTTGTTTAACCCAGTAGGGAGCATCACCAGATCGGATTAAGTACAATGCATCTTTGGTGAACCCATTACGAAATATCACCCGATCGGATAACTATAATGCCTTTTTGATTAACCCAGTAGGGAGCATCATCTGATCGGATTAAGTACAATGCATCTTTAGTGAACCCATTACGAAATATCACCCGATCGGATAACTATAATACCTTTTTGATTAACCCAGTAGGGAGCATCATCTGACATTTTAGCGAACGCATTACGAAACATCACCCAACCGTATAACAATAATACGCGTTTAGCTAACCAATTAGGGCACATCACCCGATCGGATAACCATAATACACGTTTAGCTAACCAATTAGGGCACATCACCCGATCGGATAACCATAATACACGTTTAGCTAAACAATTAGGGCACACCATCCGATCGGATACCTAAAATACGCCTTTAGCTAACACATTAGGAAACATCACTCGATTTGATAACTATAATACATCTTTGGCTAAACCACTGAAAAACATCACCCGATCGGATAACTATAATACGCCTTTAGCTAACCCATTAGAGAGCATCATGCCCATCGGATAGCTGTAATATATATTTGGCTACCCCGTTAGGGAACATCACCTGATCGTATAATGCACCTTTAGCTAACCCATTAGGAAGCATCATCCAATCGGATAACTATAATACATCTTTGGCTAACCCGTCAGGGAACTTCACCCGATTGTATAATACACCTTTAGCTAGCCCATTCGGTCACCGCATCGGGTCGGATAACTATACTCTATCTTTAGCTATCCCATAAAGTTGTTTTGTCGTCTCTGGTCCAATTCATTCCTGGAAAAACTGGATTTGACAAATCACAACTTGGAAACATGGCTGGGCGTATCTGATGTCAGTGAGACATAACGTAATTTTAACCGATGCTTACCCTGATCGTGCAGGATCAGTACGTCCGCGAGTTCGACGGTTACTCTCAGTTTCTAGGATGTTTTCCAGCTTCCTTCAGTCGCGAAACTCTCCGACACATTATGACCTTGGCTGTTAAAAGTGTCGTTAGACCCAAATAAGCAACAAATGAATCCGTTGACATGCACTTGAAACTCGGAGTGTGAAGTGGTTTTGGACATGCTTTGTTCAACGCATCTCTCGATATCTTCAGTACAGTCTCCGGGTGATGGTTCCTGATGGGCTATCTTATGTTGCATTATAGTTATCGATGTATTATTGAAAACAGCAGAATTGACAGATCACATTTTGAAACATGGTCGAGGGTACCGTGTTTTATTGACACATAACGCAATTTCTGGGTTGAAAAGTGATTTTCAGAAACTCATACGTCCACCAAAATCTGAATTTGTTGACCAAATTGACTAAAACCACGAACGCCACCCTTCATATCCTGTTTTTGTTGACTGCTGATTTCATGAAGAGCGCGGATGTATTTGTTTATTCATTGATGCTTAAAGTCACGTCAACAGCCAAGGCTATATTATGGAGCAAAGAATAGAAAGTAGAACATGTTGTTATTAGTTACGAAGAAAAATGATCGATCAAAAATAGAAAATAATTACAATATAATGTCAAATACAAGAGTAGTAATAAGTGATGATGCAAGTATAGCGAACACCGTATAAATCAACCTGATGATTTGAGACTTCAAACATCTGGTTTAAAAGAATAAAAACATTTTTAAAGATTATTAAAACCGTTGATTACTTTGCGAAATGATAGAATTTGTACGGGCTCGTTTGATACAATAGATCTCTTAGATATCCTTCAATTAAATACTACCCTCTGACATGATTATAATTAGTGCAATGTAATGTGTTCTTCCGTCGACATTTCTTTGCAAGAAGCATAATCTGGTCGCATTTTACCCTCTAACAAAAAGGATTGAGTAAATCTTGTTTGTCCAACATTACATCGTGTCAGAATTACATGATCGTTTCTACTAAGGTTACTGGATGGATACTTATCATTGATAGTTGGTAGAAAGCGATGAAGCTTGTGATATGTTGCCACATCCCGATCCGCTTGCCACAAATATTTGATATAGTTACTGATACGTTGTTTAAAATAATTGAAATGGATTTGCGGCGCAATAGTTTTGTTTCAAGCTCGTTTCGGTTCACTGTCTGCCCTGGTGTGATCGGGGATGCCAACATGTCCAGGAAACCTGCAAAAAGCGATATCATATTGGTCAGACATGAGAGTATTTAACCTCTCACAAAGTTTCAAAACTAGAGGTTTCTTCGACATGAGGCTGAACAAAACTAAGAAAGAGGAAGGAGAGATGGAAAATATAATTCCTGTACATCCTCGACGTGTTCAAGCAAAGCTTTAACCCATTACCCAACGTAACGGCCGAAACCGGCCAGCGCTATTCTCAAAAATCGCCAATTAATTTTCAAAATATTTTCGTTTTTTGTCTCAAAAACATAGGTTATGACCCCTCGTTGGAACGAGCTCGTCGAGCTCGTTCCAACGAGGGGTCATAACCTATGTTTTTGAGACAAAAAATGAAAAAAATTAGTTATTCAAGAATTTTTTTTGCAAGTGTCGTCTGCTTTTCATGTTAGGTAAAGCTTTAACATCCTATATGGAAAATGAACTTTTAATTGGCATTCTGTTCGAATTGATCTGATCACCAGCGACAACGGCCTTTGATACTTTGGCACCATCGTTAGACACATCTAACTGCAATATACTTAGACTTTCTTTCTCCATGTCTTTTTATTGTACTGTAAAAAGGTTGTCTGTTTCTTCTCTTTTTTGGAAGAAGCAAATTTCCAAAATAACAGTAGGTTTCCTAAGATTCCAAAGGGGTTGTACAGTTCACGGTTCTCTTTTATCGAATCTGACTCGAGCGCGAATACAGATCACATTCCTGGGAGTGATCTTAGAGTGTAATTAGTAAGGGCAATTTAACACCTGCCGCTTTAAAGCTTTTTGTTGAGCATTGGGTTACAGTCTTCCATTTAACACTGCTTATTTTGTTGTGATACATTTGCCAACGAAAAATGTGCCCATCAAGGAATGACAGGTCCTTTCTGACGAGTCACAGTATTTCATGCCGATATGAACACGGCGTTGACCCTTTATTCTGAAGGCCCATTAGTAGAAGATCATTACCCCGAAGAACCAATATTCTAAAGGCATGTTATTTCGACGGCCCAATCCTCCGACGAGTCAGTAATTTAGACGGTCCAGTTCCCCGACGGTCAGATATTCCGAAATTCCTATACCTCGAATGTCCGACATTCTGAAGGTAAGATACTTTGACCGCCCAATTGTCTGAAGATTCAATACTCCAGTGGCCCGAGTTTCCGAAGGTCGAATACTACTGTGGTTCGAAAAACCAAATATCCGAATCTTCGACAGTCTGCACCCGACATAATTGCAGACCGCTGGAGTCTCGTACCTTCGGAGTACTGGGCCTTCGGGATACAGGTACGTAACCAAATAAAGCAATTCAGAATTCTGTTCTATGTCTCCAGCCTCGTTTGTGTGGTAGTACATTGTTTACAGATTTGCCACGACATTGATACGGGATAAATTATAGATGATGTGAAAAGGGCGCTGTTGAAAAAAACATGACGTATATTCTCATTCTTCAAAAACATCATTAGTGACACTGAATTCACATTAACCCTTTACCCAGAGCAGACTGTATCAAAATAATTTATTATTTCAAATATTATTTTTTTTTAATTTTTCAAAACAATTCAACAAAGCTATATCATGTGACCCCTCGTTGGAACGAGCTCGAGGAGCTCGTTCCAAAGAAGGGTCACATGATATGGTTTTGTTAATTTTTTTTTTAAATCTAATATTTTTCAGCTGTTGAATTTGCATATTACGTGGGCGGATGTGGTCGATTCGTTGGGTAAAGGGTTAAACACGCAAATAAATTAAGGTGCTATACCAGTAAGGGAAATTTGTTTACTTTGAAATTCCCACCTCTAATTTTTTTTTTTTTTTGATTAGGGTTTAACGACACATTAACACCCAGGGTCATATCATGTCGGTGACAGTTCTACAGGTGGAGGAAGCCGGAGTACCCGCAGAGAACCACCGAGCAACGCCAGCAAATGTCAGCTCTCCGACATCTAACTCTGAACTCTGCACCGCGGCACAGGCAGGGTTAGATTGGTTGAATACATGCGCACCATCGACGTGCAGTACGCCTTAGTACACAGCGTCATCGTGCCCCCATGTAGGCAATCGGGGTTAAGTGCCTTGCCCAAGGACACAACGCGGGAGCACGAATCAGTCGCTGAAAGGGTCATCCATCAAACTACTAACCGCGCTCGACGTTGCTTAACTTCGGTGATCTGACGAGAACCGGTTACCGCGACGCCACCGCGCTCCCACCTCTAATATACCATAAACTGAATATTCACAAATTATATATCAAAATGAAGGTTGTGTTGTACAGATAGCCACAATTATATGCAATCAACTTACAGAGTTGACAGCAGAGAACAATAGTTTCTGGAAGTCTGCTACCGTATTCGTACCAGAGCTGAAAACAAAATAATATTTCAGAACAAGTGGCCAAATGTGCTTCAGATATCCAAGAACAAAGCTAGGAACTAAAAACACTTTACGATGCAGTGCCAGGACTGCATTTGGGGAAACGACAACACTGTCTGCATTTGTCATTGAAGATGGATTCCTTGACCGACTGACATGCGAATATCAAGCGATACTACGAATTTTCATCGAAAAACAATCGCGTAATTATGAGAAATTCAAACAGGTGTCATTATATCTTGGAAGTAATATGACAACTGTACAGTCTCTATATAATAATACTGTTTAGTATGAAGGCGATCTTTCTCATTATTTGATTTTAGACAGCATTGTATATCGATGTTTTTTCAGCCCAAATGATCTTGACCAAAATGTAAACAAACCGACAACGAAAACAAAGCCGAAAGTTTTAGAATTTACCCCCACGCAGCTCTGTCGCTACGTTTTAAAGAATTTTGATTTCCAAGCTTTGTTCTTGGATGTATGAAACACACTTGGACACGAGTTGTTCTCCAGAAATATTATTTTGTTATCAGTTGTGGTACAAATACGGTGCGTTGACTTCATATATTTTTGCTGTTTTATACATCACAACCTTCATTTTGATGTATAGTTTGTGTATATTTATTTTTTATTGGAACATCAGAGGCGGAATATTAAAGTCAACAGATTTCTTTTATTTATATAGTACCTCGCTACGGGTCCGAGATAGAGTTCAAAATTTCCCACCTGGTGGGGCGCAGATATTCCGATAATGTTCTCGAATTGTTTACCATCGGCACGAACGTGAAACCTTAGGCCCGAAACAAACATCGTACTACCGAATGTCAATAATTGAATTTGATACGCCTTGAGTGTGACGTGCGTTGAAAATTAAGAGGTCGTTCAAGAAAACTTAGCACATATTCTAACCAAAATAATGACAAAAGTACACAAAACTGAAATTTATATTCTTTTTCAAAAAAAAATTCTGTTTCTTTTGATGACAAAGAAATTATCCAGCCGCGTGAGTAACTGACAAGAATAGCAGGGAACAGATCGGTAATTCTCGTGTCTGAGTTGTAAATAAAAGACTTCATACTCAGAGAAAGCATTTTCATCAGTTCATCACCGACGTGTTAACAACACTCAGAGGAAAATGCACGATCACGAAATATAGACTGAATATAAGATATTTTGTTTTTATCACGTGATTTTGGGCCAAGTTGGGAAACGATTTAATTTCCAAAGATCTGAAATCTGTAAACATTACACTGCTGTTTTCGAATCTGCGAGATGGTGTAATATATAACACGCGATACAATCATAAGAAGATATTTAAATGACAATGTAATAACTGTGAGGTACAGCTATAGTAGCAATGCTGAATCCATAAACTCTAGAAAGTTATGCAAGTTTCAGCTTGGGATTATAACGCCATCGATTCGAACAACTATTATTTGGTTGTTGTCAATGAGCAAAACATAAAACTGGAATACTATGTTTGAAAACAAAAATATATTCACATCAACATGCATTGCTGTCCTCACAAATGTATATTTACAAAAAATAAAATGATTGGACTGTAGCCGAATTATATTTCCGACGCACAGAAGGTCTGCTAATCGAATAAGAAGACAGATTCAGAAAGCTATTTTTTTGTTCACCAAATATAGTGAAGTTTAGTACCATCGTAAATTTAAATTGCTTTCTTGCACAACTGCGTTGTAAGATTCATTAATGTCGATTTGAACAGGTTGCAAAAATCTATGTGTATTGTGCAATCTGTTGACAAAATCACACGAATTACCGAAATGAGACCATAACGTCTCATATGTTTTTAGATAAATGAATTTAATAACCAGCGTCTGCGCAAATGGTTCATAGTGTGTCGTCCGTCTTGCCGATGAAATTGGGAAAATGCGAATCAATCACCAGCGAGGTGCAGAATCGACTACATCCGCTTTGATGGGTGCCGAACTGTACGAAAGCAGGTGCCCAACTAACCATATGAACCGGTGACGGATTGACCGCACGCCGAATAGTCTAGATTTATTTATTGGTGTGGCTAATAAATAAATAAATATATACGATGATCGGGAGCGCGGTGGCTCAGTGGTAGACCGTTGGACTTCGATGCTGGGGGTTCCGAGTTAGATCTCCGTTCGGGACAACCCGCGTTGTGTCCATGGGCAGGGACCTTTATCCGGTTGCCTACATGGAGGCACGATGGCGCCGTGTTCTAAGGCGTACTGCACGTCGATGGTGCACATGTCTTCAACCGCTGTAACTCTGCTTGAGCGGAGCTTGAACAAGGTTAGAATGTTGAGGAGCTGGCAGTTGCTCGTCGCTGCTTGGTGGTTCTCTCAGGGTACTCCGACTGCTTCCACCCGTAAAACTGTCACGGTCACGAATAGCCGTTGTATATAAGTATGTGAGTAAGTGACCTTAAACACCAATACAAAATAGATAAATAAATAAATAAATATACATTGATCTACGTTAACCGACTGACCCGAATCTGATCTCTGTTCCGAAAATAATATTCACATAAATTATGGAAAGCCATTTTAAAAGGTTTAAGCTCTTGGTACTGGAATGGAAAGTTTGTTTGCTTGCTTACTGGGGTTTCAACAGCCAGGGTTACATCGTGTCCGCCAGTTTTACATGTACGGGTAGATGGAGGCAGAGTACCCAGAGAGAACAAGCGAGCAAGTGGAAAACGCTCCAGCTTATATTACCAACCGAGCACGAGCAAAGTTAGCTGCGGGTGAAGGCAAGTACACCATCGACGTACAGTATGACTCGAGCCCGGTTAGTCCTCGGATGGGTGACCGTCTGAGCGATCGATTCGGACTTCCGCGCTGTGTCCTTGGGCAAGGCACTTAACCCCCATTGTTCACATGGGGTCGCGATGATGCTGTGTTCTAAGGCGTACTGCACATCGATGATGCGCATGTCTTCAACAAATCTAACCCCGCCTGTGCTGCAGTGCGGAGTTACGATGTTGTGGATCTGGCAGTTGCTCGTCGTTGCTCGGTGGTTCTCTCCGGGTACTCAGGCTTCCTCCACCCGTAAAACTGTCAGGGTCATGATTAGCCATTGTGCATAAGTATGTGACCTTAAACACCAATAAATAAATAAATACAGTAGGACTCAGTACAAAGCACCACCATGCCCCATCGTGGGTAATCGCGATTATGTGTCTTGCCCAGGATCGAACCATTGCCCCTTCTGTTTAAATTCCAGTGCTCAGCCATTGAGCCACCACACTCACAAGAATGAAAAGTACAGTACAGTCGCAGTGATGCCCGCGCATGCGTTTACCAGATAATACAAATCATCAACAAAATGTTAATTGATGAAGCACCGGGTAGTAACCGGAAGTTCATTAATTATTTTTTTTATGATTATTCCTATAATTAGTGTTTGGCGTTAAATATTATTTCGTCCGTGGAAATATAGCCAACCAGTCCACGGCAGCCGTACTGTAGATATTCTCGTGGCAAGGATAGGGAACAGGAATATATACCGCTACCTAATCTCTGGATACGAGAAACAGACAACAATCCTCAAAACTTTATTTTGCACAGATTAAAATTTATAAACAATCTTTTAATCAATACAACACTGGGAATACTGCTTTCATTGCTTTCTAACAGCAAGTAAATTGATAACGGAAATGAGAACTTTTTTTTAAATAAGAACTTTTGAATGTTGTATTAGTTTTTGATATGTTACACTGCTGCCAAGAGTATCTGAATATATTGGATTTTCAATTCAGTGAAAACACCGTGTACTATCTGTTTCGGCGTTACTGAACTTCGGTTCCATGCAATATTCCTGAAAACAGGCCCTGTCCTGAAATGAGAATGATGTTGTTGCGTCTTCGCATAAGTTATTAATATAACAGTTCTGATACCATACGCACTGACGTCCAACACTACAGAACGGTCACCGTGGACTGGTCATTTTCCAGTTGGTGTGCAGTATTCCTACGGACGCATAATATTAGATTGCAAACACTAATTATAGGAACAATCATCACAAAATTAATTAATGAACCACCAGGTACAACCCGGTGGTTCATTAATTGATATGTTGATGATGATGACTGTTATTACCTGGTAAACACATGCGGGGACATCACTGTCCATGAGTGGATTATGACCAGTTCACGGCAACTGTACTGTGAGTGCATTAAACCTACTACTATGTGACTTATTTCGTTAATAATAAGGCTTAGGTTCCTATTGATCCCAACAAACCAAATGTTTTTTTTGTCGTCATTGAAAACCGGCGCGTTGTATATATTGCGAACCAAATCCGCAAATCAATCTACACAATAGATATTCTGTGCCTGGACGTTTTATCCAGCTCAAAACCACACACTTAATTAAAAAAACGTGCATATGAAATAACTAGATATGACATTTGAGTTGTCAGAGACTCCTTTCAACATATATCAGCAAATGAAAATCAGGAGATGGATTTTTACGCGAAAATATCACCATACAATGCGTTGAAATATGTTTGTGAATAGTCCACATTTCCCTAATTTCCACACCCAAGAGCTCTGCGAAAAAGACTTCAATCTAGCATAAGCATTTGTCAGAAATCTTCGTTGAGAGTTTGATATTTTTTTTCTGGAGTTATTATCTTCACACATCTTGTAGACTTGCCACTTTCTGCCCTTCACTTTCCTCCGTGCTAACTACTGTGTACAAAAACCGGAACATGTTGACAAGAAACAAACCGCAATGAAAATTGTTTGCCCAGTGAGTTAATAGAAACGAGAAGTGAATTCGACGCGACAGAAATGCGACGACTGTTTCAAAACATGATTTTTGAATTAAACCTGACTCTAATTGTGGAACTGTATTCGACGCGATGGTAGTGCAGCGTCTGTTCCTAGTCGAACACAATACAAACAAAACTGTCCCAAAAAGCTCATGAATAATTATTTCAGAAAATTGCTTTTGTTTTACGTTATCTGTGACACTAAAGGAATAGGCCTCTCTTCTTCTTAATCTTCTTCACTCTGTAGGGGCATATGCACCGGAAGATGTACTTCTAAATGGTAGCATACATTCCGAAGATGGAATTTCACAATATCAGAAATTCAAGTTTTTCAATTGTTGTGAAATTAATGAAAAACTAAACCATTCTGATATCTTCTATTAGAATATGAGCGTGGAGTCACATGAGAATCTGGAACATCCTGTTGTGTAAAACGTCACGCAGTATATTGAAATAGAACAACCGTTTAATAATACTGTCTGTTCCTAATTAGTAAACCATTATGTTTTCAGTTGTAAAATAAGTCGCGATGAAATCTATAGACAAAAGATTATACTTCGACACATTCTTAACCTTAACCCTTTACCTAACATGAAAAGCAGACGACACTTGCAAAAAAAATTCTTGAATAACTAATTTTTTTCATTTTTTATCTCAAAAACATAGGTTATGACCCCTTGTTGGAACGAGCTCGACGAGCTCGTTCCAACGAGGGGTCATAACCTATGTTTTTGAGACAAAAAATGAAAATATTTAGAAAATTAATTGGCGATTTTTGAGAATAGCGCTGGCCGGTTTTGGCCGTTATGTTGGGTAAAGGGTTAAGACTGGCCATGCTTGATAAGTGAAACACACATCAAAGATAATCAAACTATTTGTTTTTTGGAACTCAGGATAAATGCGATTGTACATCAAACTTTAGTTGATATAAAAGTAAGCGTAGTATTTTGAAGACAAAGCACAGATTATTAGGCCTGATTATGTCAATTTTGTTCGTTGGAAATGGGTAGACATTCTCACAAACCCATCAATCAAGAACGTGCCGATTGTTTTTTTTTTCCAACTTCCTAAAACTATATAGTATTTATGCATGAAGTACTGGTTCAGTGGTAATTAGAGAAAAATGGAAAGAAATCCGTTTTACGATTCTATATGTAGATTGTGTCGTGAAAACAATTTTGCATTTTGTGGAAACTATTTTGCATTTCATGAAATTTTATTTTTAAAGTGAGAAGTTCGTAACTTTGTGTAGCCTAATTCAGTCATTAAACGAAGTTCCAATGACTTATTGGCATCGTTAGCAGTAGTATAGAGGGATGACTCAATGCTTTTTTGGTGAACCCCGGGGTCCGACCACGACCTCGAGGTCATCGACCTTCCCTCCACCCTTCCCTCCACTCTCCCCTCCACTCTCCACACTAGGCCTAGGCTATTTGGAGGCACCCCCTTCCCTTCCCACCCTGCATGTACCCTATTTTTTAGGTTATCCCTTCCCAAAGTCCATGATTAAATGCATATGTGAATGTGCAAAGAACGTTTTGAATTTCAATGTACCAATGACAATGAGAGAACGAACATACCTCATTCCACACAAGTATGAAATCAGGAAAATAGCCAAAACATTAGCTGCATGGAAAGCAAGACGAATCATACAGAAAGGTGTGTTTTAGGAACGTTGATGAGACCTGTTCTAGCAAGCTTATCAACTATCCTCGGTGAAAATCTGTAGAAAGCCAAACAAAACGGCCCTTTCCAGGACCACCCAATTTCCTAAAAAGATAATATTTTTATCACATACACACCACACTCGTTTCAGATTGCATCTATCCGAGAAGATTGTCTAAAAATGACAACTGAATCTAACAGTTTCCATTTCGTCAGAAATAAAACCGTTCCGAATATTCACGATGAAATGATTTTGAAAGAATGATAAAAACTACCAATCTTGCTTGCCTTTTATTGTCACACACCGGATCACTTATCTATTGGCCAAGCAGAAAATACTGCTTGGCATGATCTGGTTGGATTCCTGTTTTGATCAATCAGACACTGCTGCGATCTTATTGGAACCCATTTTGACCAAGCAGACACTGCATTGCTCTCATTGGATGCCTGTTTTGACCAATTACACATCGCCGCGATCTTACAGAGTTATCAAACACCTACGACCTGACACTATCTTATCTATGGCATAATCAAACAGAGTACATGGTCTTTGTCATCATTAGCCTCTTATGAAAAAGAGACCTTTATCATAATCCCTTAACAAGGAAACCTTTTATCATAAAATCTTTGCATTGTACTCAATTCCCTTATTTTGTACGCAACTTTCCAACGCAACACTTTCCTATCTTCTTCTAAACAAAGATTCTCCCTCGTATTTCCCTCCCTTTATGGCGTGTCTAAACAATCCAGGCAGTCTTCACATTATGATGTTTGTTTGTATGTATTTACATGTACATGTCCTTGACAACATTGCACTTTATAGATACACCAACAAAGCACGAAATTTACGTGGGGAAGGGGAGGGGGACTCTTTGTTAGTACTCACTGGACTCCTCAGTTTGGAAGTCCCCCAGCTTTAGGCTAGCCTTGGGAGGGCTTTCGTGGAGAGGAACAGCCCATACAAGGGCTTTGGTGAGGGGAGAGCCCACATACAGGGAAAGCCAAAACAATGTGGGGAAAGCCTAAATGAATGTTGGGCTGTAAACAGCCTGTGCCTTTTTTGAGGGGCTTTGTGGCTCGACCCTACATGGACTTTGGAAAGGGATGGTCTAAAAATAAGGTACATAGAGGGCGGGAAGGGGAGGGGCGCCTAAAATATCCTAGACAAGTGCGGAGAGGGGGAGGAGAGGGGAGGCCTTTTGAATTTGGGCGCCGAGGTCGATGATGTCGAGGTCGCCGTCTGGCCCCCGGTCAACCAAAAAACGCATTGAGTCATCCCTCTATACTACTGTATGCCTATTTTTTACTTTTTCCTTCAGCGAACCGCGGCCATATTTTCAAGCTATAGTTACCAAATTTGGGTACTTTTGTAATCGATCATTTCTAGTTGAACATTCTGGAGTTATATGTTTGATATTCGACATCTAACCAAAACAACCTCAATTTCTAACACCTTTCTCTACCTTTTAACGTCTATACCTTATCAAGCCTTCCTCTTTGAAATATTTAAATATCGTCTCCAAAAAAGCTTATCTCAAAATATGGGGTCTTCATATGAAATTCTGAAGGGCTCAGGCTGAATTTTGGGGGTTATGTCGACGTCACTAAAAGTTCTGTGTCGGTCCGATTTTATTAAATTTTAGAATTCTGTGGAGATCATAAAATTAAGAGATATATTATAAGTTATCTCCACCAGCATATGGTATATGGAGATTTAATACCTGAATGTCGGTTTTTAAACACCGAGCCGCAGGCGAGGCGTTTAAATGAGACATTGAGGTATTAAATCTCCATATACCATACATGTTGACGGAGATAACGTTTTTGTCCCGTTTGAAACACAATAGAAACATGGTGGAAATAGATTTGTGGACGCATTTCTCAGGCTCCGCAATAACTTGGACCAAATTCATAAATAAGGAAACGAGTAATCAGTATTTTGTTGACATCGTACTCTGAGTTCCAATGTGTTCTTTGTGCCTATTGGCACATAGAACACATTGGTACTCAGGGCACGATATTTGTTCTTATTTTATTTTTCTCAAGTTGTTTCATTTAATTATTTGACAATTTAATTTATAAAGGCAAAATATGATCGACCTGTCGGAAATCTGATAATATTTGTGACTATTTTCAGGTTTTTTGGTTCGATTTTAGTACCGAGGCGAGTGAATGCCCCTGATGTTTCACGTGCCCATATACCATAGATGTTGCACGCTCTCATATATCTCGGATGTTGGGTGCACCCTTTGCCATGGCCGTTTGTTCAAGGGATTCTGACCAATCAAAAGACAGAATGTATCCGGATATAGGGACACGTTTTATTTGTTTTTATCTCGATTTTATGGCTTTTTTATACGGCAGTTAATATGAGCGGGTCGTATTATGGTATGGCAATGTCCGTCTGTCTGTCCGTCTGCCTGTACCGTCTGTCTGCCCGCGCCACCGCAGATGGCCTTGCGTGGTGACCGTCCGTGTACAGGCGTTACTTGTTAGGTCGGAGGATAAAACCATTAGTACACCAACCACTTGCGAGGTTTTCTTCAACTTGTGAGGTGCGAAAAACCCACTTGTGAGTTGCGCAATTTTCACCATACCTAACACCAAAATCACCTCACAAGTACATCTGCGGCAGAACGTCTGTCCATCCGTCTGTCCGTCCGTTCGTCCGTCCGTCCGTTAGCTTTTGTTTGTCCACGCGATAACTGGAAAACAATACATTCAACAGATACTGTTTTTTCATGATTAGTCATGACTACAGGATGGTTAAGTTCGATAACCAGCATTCTGGCATGTCCAATATGGCTGCGATGGCAACCATCTGGGAGTTTTGGTGACTTTTGCTTCTTCACACAATAACTTGAAAACAATATATTCAACTTTAATGGGTCGTAAGGCAGGAATGTACAATTAATTGTGAAGGAATTATTGACCTTTTGCTCAACTAAAAATGTCTTCACAAGTGCTATTTATTCATAGGCGGCCGTATATTGATCCACCGTTTGGCGGCGCAATTATTGACATTTTTACATTATTTCAAATTTTTCATAATTTCACTAGAACCCAATGATGTGGCACGTTTTATATAGAATACGGTTATGAATGTTCCCACAAATATATTTGGCAATTTGGAAATGTGCACCTTTGTTTTCTTCATTTCAACATGATACACCCGATTCTAGCTATGCCAGTCATACCTTCTTTCTTTCCCTTTTATTTTCAAACTTATTTTATGCCTTATCCTTTTGAAACTTTGCGAATATAATCTCTACAAAAATATATATCTCAAAATGCCGTGCCGGCCAAGGAAATTCCCAGCCGTTATAGTCGAACTCATGGCATCATGGAGGGTCCTTGGGTCACAAATTAAAATCGCTGGTGTTATTTTTTTAATTTTAATATACTCGCCCAAAAAAGAAAGTGTGCATTGCAGAAATTGATCAAACTCCAAAAAAATAATTTCGTAGGTGTAAAGAGTGTTAACCCGTTCATGAATAAGTTATATTGAACACAAAAACAGCTTTCCCCGTTAAAATTGCATTAACGTTAAATGACGTGCTACACGTTTGTGAAAAGGCATGTTTTGCACGTGGAAAGTCTGAAAATTCATGGAGCAGCGTGAATCCTTGGGTATTTAAACACTAAAGTAAGGCCTTCCTATCGTTCACATTCAAACATGCGCTGCTGTTAAAACGACTCCACATTAGCATGCCAAGATTGACAATGAATCAACGTCTCCTTGCCCTGGGTATGATTCGAGCTGGCAGAACACACAGAGAGGTTGCCCAGCATTTGAACTGCCACCGTAACACTGTAGACAGGCTAGTCCATCGACATGCACAACATGATGACGTTTGAGACCGACCCCGCTCCGGGAGACCCCGAGTTACCACCCCTGCACAAGATCGGTATATCCGTGTCGTCCATCTCCGGAACCAGCAACAAACGGCAACGACGACAGCCAGGAACATCCCTAACCTGAGATGGATACATCCTCAAACAGTAATCAACCGCCTGAGAGAATATGGCTTACGTCCCCGAAGACCTGCAATTCGTCCGATTTTGACGTTACGTCATCGTCGTGCTCGACTGCAGTGGTGTAGAGTAGGGTTAGGGTTAGGGTTAGGGTTAGCCTAACCTAACCCTAACCCTACCTTAACCCTAACCCTAACCTAACCCTAACCTAACCTAACCCTAACCCTACCCTAACCTAACCCTACCTAACCTAACCCTAACCCTAACCCTACCTAACACTACCCTAACCCACTTCCATGCTAACTTGTTCGCTTCCATGAGGCGTAGATGCACAGCAGTAGTCGATGCAGACGGAGGTCATACCAGATACTGAGTGTGTGACTTTTGTGTTTGACCCTTAGTGTCTTTGACTCGCCATGGTACCAAAAGTATTCATCGTAGCATAATGAAATTTCTCGTATTGATCACAAATTGATTCATCTGTGATTGAATACAGTTTCCATGAATGAAAATGATATATATCTTTTTTAGTGTTATTTTTTAGCATGCACACTTTCTTTTTTGGGAGAGTATATATTGAAAGGGGGAAAAATAGGAGATAGCACTTTCATTGTTTTTTGATTTCACGTCATTTTGACGTTTTACATCACTTTGAAGTTTAGCCTATTTTATTCATTCTGAATTAAAAAGACCTTCGTTCGTGGGTCAAATTTCGCCTTACGTACATGGGGCACAGTGATGAAACTTCCCACAAATTTCCCGATCATTTTCGGATGTGCACATTACGTTTTTCTATTTCAAATTGGGGCACTGATGCCAGCGATGCCTATTTTTTCTATATCTTTTTTTTTCAACCTCTTTTTAAGCCTTAGCATTTTGGAATTTTTAGGAATATAATCTCCACAAAAAACATATTTAAAATGTTATGCAGTCTTAGGAAATTCCCGAGCGTTATGGTCGAACTCTGGGTGACGTCAGAGCGGGTCATAGGGTTCAAAAGTAAAACGCGGCGTATTTTTGTTGAATATTAATATGTTGTAGAGCTAAAATGCAAATAGGAGATAGCTGTTTTTGTTTTGTTTTCGATTTAACGTCATTTTGACGTTTCTGCATCACTTTGAAATTTAGCCTATTTTCTACATTCCAAATTAAAAGCCCTCCCTTCTTGAGTCCAGTTGCGGCCTATTTATATGAAATGCTGTTATGAAACTTAACACCCCCATTTTTGACATTTGAAGTTGTGAACCTGTATTTTGTAACTTAGTTTTAGACACCTAATGCCAGAGATTCAGAGACAATGCAAATCAATGGAGATGAAATAATTTTATTTACAAGATAATATGAAGGACATCCACAGAATATGAAGCCTTTAGCGTTAGGGACCTGTAGTTCAGAATAAAACCCAAATATGGGATTCTATCACTCTACCAGTTAAGCAGCCTTTCTTGTGCCTTGATAGATTTTTAGACTTTTGCCGTGAGAGGCGATATATATTTCAATTCCATGCAATCTATGAATACTTGTTATTGATAAAAAGCAGCATTTCCATTAGTTTTCTTTTATTTCCTGTTGCACCATGCCACTGTATTTTTGTTTTGTCAAATACCCATAATAGTGGTGTAGCCCTCGCCGTCAAACTCTCAGTGCTATAATCTGCGCGAACAAACAACTAACATTGCATCGGGAAAGGGAATATACAATTTGGGGAGTTGAGTGGGGTACATTTTCGTGTTATCAAGTACCCCAGTTGCTTATCCTCACTCTCTCTTCAATCTCGAAGTCCCCTGGCGTTTTTTGTAGGAAACACTAATGTAATTACAAATACAATAACGCATTATTTTGTCCTCAAAATGTCCCCAGATACTACCATTTGGCGTTATTGTTCAAAATATAATTGGAGGCTGGTAAACTCCCCGGCCAAATTGATTTGGTTTGGAATGATGAACGTTAATTAAAACAAACATCCTGCCAAAAGTGACGGTTTTGCCCCGTGCCCATGAATATTAGCAACCCGTAATGCGGCGACCCCAAAACTCTCAAATTCTATGATCAAACTTATAGATTTTTAATAGTTCGTATGGATCAGTTGGGGATTTTGGGTGTTTCTGTTTATAATGTGCATAAAAATGTAGGAAATGTAAAAAAATGTAGTGAATCAGTCTGATGTAAGGAACGTATGCTACAGTAAAACGCCTGGACACCTCTCCTTGATATAGACAGTGTATTTTTCATTCTGCTGGTATTGCGGACGAACATCACCCGTTCTGCCCGCGGACTCTGCTCTCTGTCATTTCATATATTTTGTTCCAGGTATATACTGTGAAATTCCTAAACAAACAGTATTTCTACACCAAAACAAATCGTTAAAAGTATCAACGGTTGCTGCCGACCCACCAACATCGACTGAAACAAATGGACCTAAATCTCCGGAGTTTGTATACAGTCCGGGCATCACTCAGCCAACGGTAGGATTTCTATCAAAAATCTTCCTTCAACATGATGTCGACAAACTCAAGTAAGTTAAAGAAAACTTTCCATGTTCAGTTGTCATATTTCTACACCGACGAGAATATAAGTTATCTCGGGCAACATCCAGGGTACATGGAGATTTAATACCTGGATGTCGGTTTTCAACCATGAGGCGCAAGCCGAATGGTTGAAAAGGAGACATCCAGGTATTAAGTCTCCATGTACCCTGGATGTTGCCCAAGATAACGATTCTGTCCCGCCTCCTAACACAGAAATAATGCCGAGATGTAAAATATGATCCCACATTAAGACTCAGGCGACGAAGTTTAAACCCCACACTGAGCTTCAGGTTTTGAACCAAACAGCGACACAAATGTCACAGCAAAACTATAAATAGACTGAGTCTATTTCCGAATCGTTCTTTATAAACCAGGTCACACATGGAGAAGTTTTTCACTTTGGTGAAATTGAATTCGATGAAAAAGTTTTAAAACCGTGTAAATTCAGCCTTCCAGATTGTATTGTATTTCCATGGAACAAGCTTCAGCTTGTTAGATGTGTTGTGTTGTATGTTTTATTCATGTCTTTGGGAGAATAGCTTAAATATTCACTTAAAACGACGCTGGACATGGAACATGGAAGGTGACATTTTGAATTTTGGGAACGATGTTTCACAATTTCAAACTCCACTTGGGTTTAAACTTGAAGCTTTTGAATTGAGCTGCAGTCATTGAATTTTGTAAGAGGTAGGTGAAATTAATAGCATATATTTCTACGCTGACCATCGTAAACCGCAAAATAAATTATGAAGTGCGCCCTGATTTAATGCCCTGGTAATGTTAATTTGTTGTTTACACCAAGTCTTATTGACTGTGCCCGTATTTTTTCCCGCAGTGGATTTCCTACTTTTACCTCAATTTGGCTCCAAAACCCTCACTGAAATTGTGACCCCCTCATTGAAAAAATACTTTGTGGCCGGGATTTACCCCAACAAGCGAAGCGAGAGATTGACATTTTGTATTCTGCTTTATCGAAGATAAACAGATGAGTTGCTCCCCTTGATGTTCTCACCCCGCAAAGCGCAAAAGTTTATTCGCGAACCCGATTCAATCTGTTCAGTTCTCATCGAATACGACAGCCAACAAGTGCTTCTACTCATAGGGCTGCAACGATGTTTTTTAATTTGTATTAGTATTCACTACAATACGGCAATAAGTTGGATATAACTTAACAGTTCTAATAGGAGAGTCTGCAATCGATGTGACCCAGTCGGGGTCAAAGGTTCTTTTTATCACCTGGCTGTTTCTCGAGTGACAAACGGGGAACAACGGCGCGCGCTCTTATCACCCGCATGTTTGAAGATAGCCGATACCATGGCTTTTTGTTTCGGTCACGTTGACCAATCAGAAGGCGCAATGCATACTGATACAGGGACAATAGTGTATGGACAGCGAGTATTATCCTTTACCTAGCGAATAGGATGCAACCGTCCGCGCATTCACTGAATGAGGAGTTGAAAAATAGTATTTTTCGAAAAATTGCAACAATACCAGATCATGTGAGAACTCACTGGAACGAGCTCATCGAACTCGTTCCAATGAGTGGTCACATAATGTGTTTTTTTTTTATGTATTTAGAACAATTCAATAAAAATAACGAATTTTGATATCGTGCGGGTTGGGTAAAGCTGTAACCATTTACCAAACACGTCTAGGAGACACAACTTACAGAAACATGTTTTCGAGTAACTGAAAATTGTCATTTTCTCCCTCAAAAATATGGCTTATGACATCTCACTGGACGAGCTTGTTCCAGTTGTGGCCATAAACTGTTTTGGAATCTGAAAGTGAAAAATAAATTGAATGACGATGATAGTGGGGCGCAAATTCCGGATTGCCATGACGATTGGTGAAGCGGAAAAACACCAGTGGATTTAACCCCTCTACACAACGTAACCACCAAAATATGGCCAGCGCTATTCACAAAAATTGCCATTCAATTTTCATTATTCTTCCATTTTTTGTCTCAAAAACATAGCTTATGACCTCTCATTGGAACGAGCTCGACGAGTCTTCATAAGCTATTTTTTTGACGCAAAAAAAATAAAAAAATAGTTATTCACTGATTTTGTATGCAAGTGTCGTCCGCTTTTCATGTTAGATAAAGGGTTAAGTTTCCACCCAGAAATTACCCATTCGAAATCATGTAAATGCCTGACACAAGTATTTACTTCCAAGGCTGGAAAAAGTCACTGTTATTTGTCCCCAGGTACCTAGGCAAAGTGTACGAGATAAAAAGGTTTGAAATCATCTTGGAAGGCAACCTCTATTCAAGAGCCCCACGTAAATACGAAGAGGAATCATTCAGGGAAATGTCAATCCCGACAAAACAAATGCGAGTCCCTCTCAAAACTGACAATTGGCATGCAAAGGCCTTCCATGCCGGTAAATATGGCGGGGGTGGGGAGGGGGGTAGGGGCACTCTGTCCAACATGGTCGACATGTCATCTTTTCACGAAAGTAGGGTCACTTTGGCGTAATTGGTCCTTATGGAAATTTATATAGTAACTTTTTGTGATTTATTTTGCTAGTATGAGGTGAGTGGGTGAGACAGTATGGCGAAATTGATTGTTAGCGCTCCCTTGCATCGTTTTATAACATTAACCGTGTGGGAAATGTGATGGCAGGAGGGTTATATAAAATAAGGTTTGTGGTTGTTGTTAGAACTAACATGCGGACCTATGCTTAATAGTAGACAACTTGTATGCTTCGATGCTACTTTTTTTCTAAATGAGCTTGCGTCTATATCCTGTGGCGTGCATCATAAAGCCCCGGAATACGTGCTAAAACTGAACGTCTTGTGAAATGATATGCACGAAAATCAAAACAGCCTGAGGGACCCAGCTCGTAAAATACTCTCGTTGAATTGAACACATTCTGGGAATACCAAACGATTTGTATATCACTGTAGCCTACCGTAACCTTCAAAACGGAGCTATTATATGGAAAACGTTATGGATACAAAAGCCGAGCAGTTTCCCGACCCGCGAATTTTCAGTACACTATCGTTCGCTCCTAACACACAATTCCTATACCAGAGTACTGTAGTGCGCTCGAACATACTTCCCCAGTGTTGAAGGCCTACCATGTCCATAGTAACCAACTATACCAGGGAAATCCAAAATTGTAGCTTCCAAGGACCAAATTGGACCAAATTGGACGATGGAAACACTTGTCTCCTTGACGTCGACGCACATGTAATGCACTACGAAAAGAGACTAATCCTGCTCATACATTTTCTTTCTCCAAAATGGGACGTCTTGTATATACAACACAACTCATGAACAGCCACGGAAGCAAATGAGGTAGGGATATCGTCTGCAAAAAAAATCTGAACACATGTTCGGGGTGGCTTTACAGTTTGAAGGTGTAAAACCACGTTTTTTTCTTCAAATGTTAGTACATGTCTGTCTTGTACATTTCTCATTGTGAATCATGTGCTTTTATACCACCTGGAACTTAATTAAACACCCCTGCTTTTTTCGCAGTGGTATTAATAGAACCTGCCATTACTTTCATGCTATCTTTCGGATGGCCAAAAGTGATTTTTTTGCGGAAAGAATGGTCTATTGACAAATGAAAGACCACACAATGATGAAAATATGCAGTATTTTAATACCGCTATATGCAGTACGTGGAGAGTAGATTGTAACTAAATCACCCGTGGAGTGGAGTTACCACCCAAATTATAACTTTCGTATTTTGTATATATCGACTAAAAACACAAGCAATGTTTCAGCCAATGGACCTCCTGGTTTAACCCGGAGGTCCATTGGCTGAAACTTTGCTTTTGCTTGTTATGCTTTGCAACAAATTTACAATTATTGCTTGGGTGGAATCTCCACTCTGTGGGCGGGTGATTTAGTGATAATACACTTTCCACGTAAAGTGTTACACATATCTGTCACTAATGAGTCTGATGGAAAAATGTTCTCTCGACAAGTATGGTGCTGGAGCGGTCTATGATGAAACAATGCCGCTAAGTACTGACCAAAAATGTAACTTGTGATCTCCGGAACACAATAGCAGTGCCTGACGTCGATAGCGAGTGCATCCACCACGTGACCGGATGACAGCCTGAACTCTCCTCCCAATGCTACCAGTGGGCCTTCTGGTACGATCCACAAGCAACTGCTGGCACTCCTCATGCAATGCAGCTTCCAAATAATCCAAATTCTGTACAGGCGGATCCCTTGCTTGCACACGACGTCCAAGAAAGTCTCAGATGTTTTCTAAGGGATTCAAATCGGGGCCCATCGCATGCTAATGTAGTGTTGTAATGGCGTTGTTTTGAAGGAATGCTTTCACAACATGGGCACGGTATGGCCTTCTATTGTCGCCCATGAGTACATGGCAAGTCGCCAACTGGTGGTTTTCAAAATGAGGCACGACAACCGTATTGAGAATGGTCTGGATGTACTGATGACCATTGAGAATCCCGCGTACATTCATCATATCAAGTTTACAATCACGAGAGAGGCATTCCCAGGTCATTACTCATCCTCCACCACAAGGAGCAGTAGGTCTGATGTTCCTGGATACGTAAGCAGTATTTCTATGCCTCCATACACTCATGCGACCACCTGTGACGTGAGGCAGGAACCTACTCTCGTCTGACCAATGGACTCTCTTCCACGTCCTTAGATTCCAATGGTGCCGTGCCATACACCACTCCAAACGTCGTCTTTGATGGTGATCGCACAGAGCTGGACGATTGATGACCTTTCTGGACCTCATACCCAGTGCTTTGAAACGGTTTCGGACATCTCTGTTGCACAAATGCCTGTTGGGGAGCCTTAGGCGTTAAGAAAAAAACACTTGAAGCAAAGGGTTCACACCTAAGGAGCCGTGCCACACTCCGATCTTCCCCAGGAGAGGTCTTTTGGGGTTGTCCAGGCCTTGGTCGGCCCTTAACACCGTTGGTTTGTTGATGTTTAAAGACAAGTCTACTGATGACAACTATTATTGTTTTATACCCAGATGTTGCATGTGGATGATAGTGTTTTTTGTGACATTCATGCTTCACGTGAACGAGAGGATGCGTTTGGGGAACGCAATCAACCAGAAAATCGTGTTTCACTAGATGAAATGTACTGCAAGACAAACCAGTCATCAAAACTTAATAACCCGTAACAGCAACGTTACTGTCATGAAACGTTTCAGGGGGTGCGTAATTAAGTTCCAGGTGTATATATCTTACAACTGCATGCGCAACAATTAAAAACCCGTATATATATTTTTGATGAGGTTTACAACCCATGATGAAAGTTAAATGCGTTTTGGTTTTTCTCCAAATCAACACCTGCATAAGAACAAAACAAAACAAACAAAAAAAAAAACAACAGTGACACAAGTTAGATAGAAGAGTATAAACCTACAAGTCAAAGAAAATAAAAACCTTCTGGTCAGAGGTAATGCCGACTGTCTAAAAGAATAAGGCCGCTTCAAGCAGAAAGCTCATATAATGGACCAACAATGATGCTGACAACAGAGCAGAGGAACAAAATGAAACACCAAAACTTTTGTGCACTTACGCCAGCTGTCACTGCCCCATTTACATCAGACTTTTGTTGCAGAGATTCTATAATTTACTGACATTCTAGCCCATACCTGATCCATAGATAAGTGCATTGACAGGTTTTCTCACTTCCCACATCGGAGCAGTGAGAGTGTAATTACTGATCTAATGGATATGTGGATTCAGCTGTTGTTCTGGTTGTTACCACACAGTACGATCACCATGGATTGGCCCCGTTCCACCGATGTGCAATACTTCCAAGGACGTAATAATATTAGATACCAAACACTAAGTATAAGATTAATCATCAAAAAATTAATTATGCTTCATTAATTAAAATATTGCTGATGATGATTTTTATTACCTGGTAAACGCATGCGTGGACATCACGACCCGTGTGTTGATTACGACCAGTCCACGGCGATTGTACTGTATCAAAGCAGAATATGGCTGTTGTGAAGAAATCTGATGTAAACTAAATATGTGCATACTGATTGCATGGACTTTTGTTCTTTTCGTCTTTTATTATAGAATATTGGTTAATTGATTTACCGATTTATACACTGGTTGGTTTTTACATGGTTCAATGTCAGCACAACTTAACAACCATATGAAATAACTAAATGATCTAATCAGGAAATAGCTGTCATGCATGTACCTTTGATCCACTTTAGGGGTGCGTTTTTTTTGCTCTCTCCAGTAGATATCCAGGAGATCTTCCGGTTGTCGCACTACAAAAATGTGATTGGAGATCGACACAACGGATAAATAGAACAAAAATGGAAGTATTTTTGTCACTTGTCGTTGACGAACTCTCAGAAAATGATGAAACGGTGACCTGGTCACGGATATCGGCGCTGATTTACCGAGTGCGATGTACGTTTAACAACATGTCATTGTCTGAGAAATTAAAGTTTATTTACAATCTTAAAAATGTTGCGTTTTTCTCTGTTACTGCTTTCCGTTTCGAATTTTCGTGATATATGAATTCACGCAAAAAAGGAACGCTGAGCAAAACTTTTGTTTTGATTAATAGTTTGGATTGGTGAATTCATTACAGTGATGTAGTCATGAGGACGGGGGAAGTCCCATCTCCACCCCTCCCCCACATTGTTACAACCCTGGTGGCGTTTGGTGTTCATTGGTAAGGATCGAAGTTGCAAACAGGCGAATTTGGGTGACATTCCTTAAATTCTTTATTAAATTGTTTATGCGGGATTTGGATGTTAAATTTACGTCGCCTGATTGGTGCTGTGTTAATTGCTTTTCTTTTTATTCTCACGAATGCTGAATGAATGCTTTGGTGGTTGCGAAAATGACTTTGAACTCATCACACAACAACCCAAGTGTGTTTTTGCGGCCACGATTGATTGCTCTCCTCTCCAGCTTCTACCTGCATTTTAGAATGGAGAGACTGGAGATCTCCAGGAGTTCTCCACACAGCAAACGGATGCAACTGGAGGCCTTTTGGAGCTCTCCTGGAGAGCAAAAAAAACGCACCATAGGTAATGGTTATTGGGGTCTTATTTTTCTGATATCGCCATCCACCGACGAACTATAAACAAAAAGATGACAAGACAAGTTAAAATAGTTTTATACCATGCTCTCCTATGTTACTTCATGTGAAAAACCTGTTTGTTAAATGTTAGCTTTTAACCTCACTATCAGTGTAAAGCTTCTATTGCGGATAAAAAGAATTTACACCAAATGTAGGAAGTTGATCCAACTTAACCTTTGACATGACGCAATTTGCCATCTTTTTTCCATTCACTCTTCGCGATGTTTCATGCAAACATACGACGTCTTGCGGTACTATCTACTACGTGCAATGACATATTAAGTTTAAAATGCCTACAATTAAATAACCAGGCCGAGTGGTTAAATCCCTTATCCTGCTCGTGGTTTAAATCTGATTACCGGCCCTAGTACCTATTTATTCTATATAACATTGTGTGTTTATTATTGACCATGTTTGTATTACTGTTTTAGTGCCGCTTTAAGTTGTAAAATAACAACCAGACGGGGCGGAGACAGAGAAGAAAAATGTGTTTATTATGATCACTCGTGTACTCGTGTATCTTTCCACTTCAAGAAGCAAGTGGAGGAATAGAGTTAACAAACGAGTATTCAACTCGTTTGGGCAATTACTCATAGTTTAGCTTAAGCAGGCGTTATCACATATTCACGACCATGTAACCCATTATGGAGACATCCCGCCAAACCTGTGATGTCAGAATTCAACGTGACGTCGTAACATTGTGAGTGAGTTGGTTTCGGAAGTAGAATTGAATTAGTCTTCTCTGTTTTCTTGTCATAAATATCATCAACCGTTTACTTGACACAGCAAGAACACGCCATTTTCAAATTGTTTCCCGAACAACTAAACACTTTTTTGTTGTTGTCCAATGATAGAGCATACGCTATGTTTTCGATAAAAACAATAACAAATTAATCAAATTTGGTTCGCAGTGTTGTAAATTACGTTGGCCGTTACATGAGGTATGGAGTTAAATTATAAAATAATTGATAAAAAGGGAGCGTGATGGCTCAGTGTGCGAAGTATTGGACTTGAAACCGAAAGGTCCACGATTCGACCCCCCCCCCCCAGGGGTAACTGCCTTGGGAAAGGCACTTAATCCCAATTGCCCACGTGGGGCACGGTAGCGCTGTGTACTAAGGCGTACTGCACTTCGGTGGTGCACTTGTCTTTGACATATGCTAACCCTGCTTGTGCAGAGTTAGAACGTTGGGGTAGTCTGACAGTTGCTCGGTGGTTCTCTCCTAGTACTCCGGCTTCCTCCACCCATAAATCTGTCCGACAGGAGGTGACCTCGGCTGTGAAAAGTGCCATTAAACCCCAATTAAACAATACATGATAAAAAATCCTAAATTTCTTCTCACCTGGTATGATGCGACTAGGGGGCGCGGTGGCTCAGTGGTAGACTGTTGGACTTCTATGCTAGAGGCCCAGAGTTCGATCCCCGTCCGGGATGACCTGCGTTGTGTCCTTGGGCAAGGCACTTTATCCCGGTTGCCTACATGGGGGCACGATGACGCAGTGTACTAAGGCGTACTGCACATCGATGTTGCATATGTCTTCAACCGCTGGAACCCTGCTTGAGCGGAGCTTGAACGAGTTAGAATTTTGAGGAGCTGAAAGTTGCTCTTCGATGCTCGGTTCTCTCCAGGTACTCCGGCTTCCTCACCCGTAAAACTGCCACGGTCACGATTAGCCATTGTGCACAGGTATTTGACCATAAATAAATAAATAATATGATGTGATGGAACCGAGTTTACAAACATCGATCAGACCCTTGATCAACCTCGTCTCAGATCGATTATTGTGAACTCAGTTCAGAAATTTTTAATCAAATCGTGACTATTGAAGGATCATCATATACAGGGTGTCGCATTAGATCATTAGCTCTAAAAGTGGTGTGTTTCCACATCAAAATATATACGTTATAGCTTTGGGCCTGACGGATCAAACAATTTAGTGAAAAGGTTGTTGCCCGGCTTGTGCAAAACTTTCTGATCAACCTTTCCAACATATTTTCTCGAAAATTTATTTTTCGAATATTATATATCGAAAAAATGAGAGTCACCCTCTGATACGAAGCGCGGTCACCCAGTGGTTAGAACATTAGACTTTAAACAAAACTGTCGACGGTAAGATCCTCACCAGCGGTTGTGTCTTTGGCCAAGTCACGAATTTCCGATTGCCCATTTGACGTACTGCATATCAATGGCGCACTTGGTATCAACCGCTGCTAACTCTTGACAGTTGCTTGCCTACGCACTGTGGTTCTCCCGGTAAATTCGGACTTCCTCCGTCTGTAAAACTGTCAGACACGATGTGACGCCAGGCTGTTAAAACTTTAAACCCCAATAAACAAATAGACCATCTGATATAACTGGAATTTTCGAGGGAATTAAAATATAGAATAAATAGACACGCGGGCTGGTAATCAAATTTAAACCTCGCGTAGGAACCACTCGGCTTGCCGATTGGTTAAAACCCATATTCTTCGAGTGGTTTAAATCTGATTACCGACCCTAGTACCTATTTGTTTTATTTATACCATGCTCTTTACAAACAATCGACCTTGTCACTTAAAATGGAGAAAAACGACACTTTCTATCGTAAACATACGGGTTTGTGTTGATTATATCTGCGCCGGTGGGCAGTACTACCGGCTGCACGTGAATTCTTGACTGACCGCTAGACACATCGTCAAAGTTGACTGAATTTACTTTGCTTTTTTCAGTCAAATTATTATTAAGAATTCTTAAATTTTATTTTAAATATTTAATTGTAGATATTTTAAACTTAATAAGTCATTGCAGGTAGAAGATAATCAATAAATTAATTTATTAAATAATCAATAAATCAAATAAAGGTCGAGGTCACTCTATGTTAGTTCAAATCTTAAACTGATTTGTAATTGAAATAACACCTCACTTGGAACATTGTCTGCTGCATGTATGAAACATCCAGAAAAATGAAGTCGTTTGGTAAGAAACCCCATATTGGGCATGTAATCAGTTCACTTTACTGCAGGTAACTAACCAATCAGATTGTTTGATTTCCCATAATCTGTATGCAGAGTTATCTCCCTTGTGGGTAACCAAAGCCTATATCATTCCCAAAGCCAATACGCTATCGAGCAGTTACTGAAGTCATTGCTCGAACGACTCGAAGCCCATCCAGCAAATGAGCTTTAGAGCATTTGCTCGATCGAGTGACTCGACATATTGCTTGAACGACTCGAATCCTATCGAGCAAATGATAATAAACAAACAGGCTTTAACACTAAAACTATTGCGAGTCCCTCTCCCGGACTCCCAGTGGATTTTCCACGCTCATATCCAAAGCATGTCATCGACTATGGACATGGAATCAACATGTCATCGACTATGGACATGGAATCAACAACAAATGATTCAAAACTCATTGGAAGTTCACACTCCAATTCAATCCTGATATCTGTGCATGAACTTAATCACTTAAAAAGTCGAGATAGCCAAACAATTGTAAAATGGGTCGCTCTTTTATCTCAATCATGCTTTACTTATGGACCTGGGACTCCAAACCTAATCCCACCCCTGTGGGATGTTCGGGCTATGAATAGAATAGCAGTATCTCCTGCTTTTAGTACGACTCCGTATTAAAGAGGCATCTTGTTCTCCGCTCGTTAGGTATTATCTGATAGAAATGGATTCCTGGTGGCGGTGGTCCAGCTTTTTCAACCCGCATTTATTGGGAATACTCAAAAATATCACCTTAGGCACATTTTTCATGGTAGACAAATGGTCGAAAGGCTCGGTTCATTCATACCTACAAACGAACGTCATATCGGAGCATCTAATGTTGTTAGACTGGTTAGTATGTTACACATGCCATCTTAGTTTATCCGTGTACTCTGTAAAAATAATTACTTCCACAATTTACCCAACGCGCATAGTATAATTTTTTTTTTATTTTAGTTATTTTTTTTCTTCACATTTTCCAAAGAATTTATTCAAAACGATATCATGTGACGTCTTTCCTTTAAGGGGTCACATGTGGGAGCGGAGTGGCCCAGTGGTAACGGCATGGGACTTCAAACCGAAATGTCCCCGGTTCGATCCCTGCCTGGTGCATCTGCTTTGTGTCCTTTCGCAAGGCACTTAATCCCGTTTGCTCACGTAGATGCACGTCGACGCTGTGTAATAAGGCGTACTGCACGTCGATGTATTCAACCAATGCTAACCCCTGCTTATGTAGGGAGTTAGAATTGAGGAGTGTAATCTTTGATGGCTACAATGAACATTTGGCTTTGTTAGAACAGGCGAACCGCCAAATTAATATGGCTCGCAGTAATGTTCTGAAACCTGGGATGAAAAATGAATATATCCAGGTGTGCACACACATACCATTTTTCTTCCCAACTGTTGGACGATGATGTATCGAAAACCGCTAAATGCACTGTGGACTGCTCTAAAATACAAAACAAATGCTTTCTGTCTCGTCTAGCGGAAATCCCATAGGTAGATGTAACTTCATGCAAGACATTTTATGCTGGAAAACTGAATAATTTACATCAAAATGGTAGACATTGTTTAGTATTGTGATGTGGAGTTCTTGAATAATGCTCCCCCAATTCAAAGGAATTTATAGAAACTGATTTTCACCATTATTTTAACCCTTTACCCAAGGTAACGGCCAAAACGCAGCGCTATTCTAAAAAATCGCCAATTAATTTTCATTATTTTTTCATTTATTTATGTTTTTGAGACAAAAAAAGAAAAGTCTTAGTTATTCAAGAATATTTCTACAAGTGCCGTCTGCTTTTCATGTTAGTTAAAGGTTAAAATAGATCCATTTGGAAATGTAAGCTGTTTCTCTCATTGCACAGAATATTTATATTGCTGAAGAGTATCAGAATTTTATTGATTTTCATGGAATGACAGAATATTTCAATTTACCTACACTGCAAAATGGCGTGGCATGTGGGCAACGTATGTTTACCAAACTTACGAAATCTGTATACGCTAAATTATGAAGCAAAAAATATTGTACTCCTTATGGTGGGTGAGTAGGGGGCGGGGGGGGGGGGTTGTTTGTTTTAAAATGCGTTTTGAGTTTGTGTAAAGTATAGGAGTTATGATTTACTTGTTAACCCTTTACCTAACATGAAAAGCAGACGACACTTGCAAAAAAAATTCTTGAATAACTAAAGTTTTTCATTTTTTGTCTCAAAAACATAGGTTATGACCCCTCGTTGGAACGAGCTCGTTCCAACGAGGGGTCATAACCTATGTTTTTGAGACAAAAAATGAAAATATTTTGAAAATTAATTGGCGATTTTTGAGAATAGCGCTGGCCGGTTTTAGCCGTTACGTTGGGTAAAGGGTTAACAATGATTTCAATTTGATAATTATATACGCGTATTGACACCTATTCTCGGATTTGTAGATATATTTAGGATACCTCTGATTTGTGAGTGGGTATCGATATTATATCATGAGGAAGGGCGCTTGACGGCATTTATTATGCACCTAGACGCCAGTACTATAAAACGTTTACAAATGTAATTCCGTGAATTTTCTACCTGTGACAATAAGAACTGAAAGAAATCATTAACGTTTCAAAAGACAAGGCAATTTACCGGTAGGTAAGTTGCCCCGTGTTTTAAAATGCTAATGATCAATCTCAGCCATTCAGCCATAGGTATAAAATACAATTTTGAAAAATACAATTGTAAAAGTTTTTTAGTATTGGTCCCAGGCTGCTCTACATTTTTTTGCAAAGCATGGGCGTCGCCAGGATTTTCAAAATGTGTTCGACTTTGATGAAAAAGGTACACTGGGGACATATTTTGCCACCCTCCACTTAATTAAGGCTGGCTTCGCCCCTGCTGTCTATGACAAAAACAGTTTTGGTTCAAGCGGAAATGTTGTTGAGTCTCATTGAATTCTATTTTTAAAGCAATGTCGACCAATTTGTAAATGTTGTGCAAAGAATCCAAAAGGTGTTCAATAAACGAAGCGAGGGAATGGTTGAAGATGACAGTGGGTCGAGTTTTGTTTTTTTAAATTATCCGCCGATGGCTCTATCCAAAATATTAGAATTTAACCAAAACGCGCATAAGGCCACACAAAATAAATTATTTGATTCTCCAATCAGTGAGGAAGGAGGGAGGAGGGAGGGAGGGAGGATTCTATTTTCAATTTATATTCTTTTCTTGCTTATAATGAGCATGAATTGAGAGGATTTCTGCTACCTTTTCACACACAGAATATACAGAAAGTGCATACTTCTACAAAGTAACTCACTTAATTTTAACCTTTAAGGGCCTAATTCGAACCTTTATTACTATTTTCGGTAACAAAACAGATGCCCCAATGTGAAGCATGTTATTAACCCTTTACCTAACGTAACGGCCAAAACCAGCCAGCGCTATTCTCAAAAATCGCCAATTAATTTTCATTATTTTTTTCATTTTTTGTCTCAAAAACATAGATTATGACCCCTCGTTGGAACGAGCTCGACGAGCTCGTTCCAACGAGGGGTCATAACCTATGTTTTTGAGGCAAAAAATGAAAATATTTTGAAAATTAATTGGTGATTTTTTAGAATAGCGCTGGCCGGTTTTGGCCGTTACGTTGGGTAAAGGGTTAATATGTATTACTACTTTTAACGGTCGAGTATATTTATTTATTTATTTATTTATTTATTTATTTATTTATTTATTTATTTATTTATTTTTGTTTAAACCATATTTTATTTCTGAAATTATACATGATGATTTCATGGTGTAGCAAAGTAAGTAGCCAAGAAGTTTCCAGTAATTAAAGAAAAATGACACAGCAGCAATCAATAGCTTTTGTGAGCTGTATCCAAGATTCTATATGCTCCCATTATAATGGTAATGGTAATGGGGGGTAGAATACAGCGATCGATGTAGAGCAAGGAACTTTCATCAGAGTAGAGAATAGACGACGGACATTAGCTAATTTTGATGTGATACTTGGGAATAGATTTAAGCAAGATGCTCAGTGTGGAGGCGCCGGGGATGTGGGGTTACTTATCGAGATACGAGGAACGAGAAAGATTGTCTGTGTACATCATCGTGATTAATTAATGTTGTATATACTATAATTAAGTTCATGGGAATTTACAACATATTGTGATTTTTAATCAACTAGGATCACTTCGATCTCAATGAACATATGCGCGAAAGTTATTTGTCAATTCCAGGTGTCGTGATGCTTAAACCATGTTAAATCGGGGTTAAATCGGGATCGTTGCCCTAGAGTAACTCCACCTAATTTGGTAAGATATGAGATTTAAGAGCGTTTTTTAGAAGAAATTCGACATCTTACAGGCCTCGATAATTAGTATAGAGACGCACTCTAAACAATGATTCAACACGGAGCTATTGGAAAGTGGAAAAAGATGTGAAGATAGCGTATTCCCAGACTGCAATTTGGGAGAGACCTTGGTGTTTGATTAAACGCACAGCGACTGAGAGCCGCTAAGAAGAGACAAGGACTTCTTGGTAGCTACCTCACACTGTCGTAGATAGAAGAACTTAAGTCGGTGGGACAGTAGTGTGTATGGATACTTGTCCGGGGCTGGCAAGTTGTTCATTTAGACTTTTCACTACAAATCTTCTGGTTGCTTCCATACAGCAGTGCACACATTCGGGGATAGCCCCGTAGACTTCAAAGTTGTAGGAGCCATTTCGTGCCCTGAGTTCTAATGTGTTCTATGTGCCAGTAGGCACATAGAACACATTGGAACTCATGGGACGATTTCTGTAGAGGAGTATCCCTGCATTAATTGAATGTGGAGAGTATCAAGTGTTACACTTTTTATGCTGGAGCATTGCTAACATTTAAAAAAGTAGTAATCTGTTGTTTCACGGTCACCACAGATGCAGAGAGGCGAGCTTGTTAAGTGGTTATTGTAATCACAGAGGTTGCTACAGTTCAATCTCAATCTGCAGCGAGCGATTTGCGTTTTACAAGATTTATGACCGTGAAAGAAAATGGAATTAACAGCTTCTCATTCATGAATGACATGAATTGATAGCGCGAGCTGTTCTCTCAAACATCACCGCATAAGGTATTGCACAGTCTAGCTGTTGACGGTATAAATAATTGTTGGTCTGGGGCAGTTCTGCAGAAGAGAACCGCCAGGTCAGAATTATTGCATAGCTCATAGTTGTGCCATCGTGATGAAGGTGCAGGAACGAGTGTTGATAAGTAACCGGGTACCTGACAGTGGTACATTTTGAAGAACTGGTTGAGCTTATTTTCTCGGGTTTTCGAAGGTTTTCAGTCCTGTCTCGAAATACAACAAGGCTTTGTGAGCCCTTCAAGTTATCGCAGTGACTATTCTGGCTGCTTTGAGTTGGACCTTTTCCATTTCCATAGATTCGATTTCGCCGGTACAGTTGTCCCAAACAGTGCCTGCATATTCCAACACTTGGCGCATGAAAGCAAAGTAAATAGTTTCGAGCGATTTGCAGCCACGAGACATTTTGAACGACTTGAGAAGGGATATTATCTTCCAAACTTTTGACGTAACTACCGACATGTGTGTTCCCCATTTTCCACGACTGCCAACATGCAATCCGAAGTGTTTGTGGATTTTAACTTCATTTATTTTTTAACGGGCATTAAAACGGGGGGGGGGGGGGGGGGGGTAGTTTCAGTGGATTTATGTGTGACTTGCGTGTGACTCACGTGTGATTATTTATGATTCAGTTTTGTTTGGGTTGAAGTCCATCAGCCATTGAGTGACCAATCGTTGTATGCTTCTGATATCGCTAGCCATAAGATCTGCTGCTCGAATGGTGTCTTCCACAATAAGGTAGAGAGACGTGTTGTCGGCAAACAGTCTGATGTTACAAGAGATTTTGTCGACTATGTCATTAAATATAGAAAGGGACTAGAAGCGGCACAAGGAGTAATGATATTTTATTATAACGCGTTGCTGTCTGTCGTAAGATTGGAACTACTCCAGTAGCTGTCCAGTGATACCAATCATATTAAGTGTAAACATGAGACCTCTGTGCCATAATTTATCCAAGATATTGCTGATATCGCAGAATTCAAATCGTATTTCTGCACCCTCCTCAAATGCATTGCTAATTTGCTAATTGCGTTTTAGACATCAGTTAATTGGAGTAACGAGGAGTCATTGGTAATGATGCCAGCTTGGAAACTGGTAAGAAAGTCATTGGATACTATCAAGTAGATAATCTTTGTGAATAGACACCTTTCAAACACCCTCCCAGTGCAGCTTAAGAGGGAGAGATGGGGCGACAGTTAGGACGAGGTTTGGGAGCATCTTTCGTGAAGACTGGATATACATTCGCCTTTTCCATTGTGGTGGGAGAGGCTTTCTATGAGAAGTTGGTTCAACATTGATGCCAACGTTTTGGCCAAGGTAGCAGATCATTCTTTTAAGAAGAATTTCGGTCTAATATTTTCAGGTTCACGCACTTTCGATACTTTGGGAGGAGATTGTAGCGCTTTAGAGACGTCCTCATCTATTAATGATATATTTTCTGCCGACTGAGAATACACCTATGAGGTGGAAGTACAACCTGTGAATCATCGAAACTGGAAATAGTGCAAAGATAATCATTAAAAGTGTCAGCTATCTCAGCATCTGATCTGATTACAGAACCGTCATGATGTAGGTCTGGTATAAGCCTAGTTTCACCGTTTTCCACCAGGTATGGGGCGGTGGTGAGTGATGTTTTTTAAACATTTTCTATGTTGATCAAGTATCTAGACTTGGAATCCCGAATAGAAGAAATGATTTCATTTTTTCTGTCGGTATTTCCTCCAGGCGAGAGCGGCGTTTCTCTGATTGGCAAGTGGGTGCGGACGTTCGAGCTGGCGTTTAAGTCGTGTGGATCCATTGTGTATCCACAGTCTTGTTGGAATAATTTTGTTGGGAACGAATTTGGAGGACATGTCTTCAAGAATATTGACTAGCAGAACTACTGTATTTATTTATTGGGGGGATAAAACATTCCCCCAGTCTGTTTTTTTCTAAGCTTTGTTGATTCGTTTAAGTCGACGTTTGCAAAAAGCCATATTCGACGCTTTAAAGCCCTAGTACGAGTCTTAGAACATTAGATTACGACTACTACAGCGAGTTAGCTCAGAAACGAAAGGATTACCAACATCTTGATTCACAACGAAATCCTGGTTGTTTGTAATTATCAAATTGAGTTAAGAAGACGAAGTCTTCGTCTTAAACGTCGGCCACCTGATTACATGGTATAGAATGAATTCTTGGAGAATACTTTGAACTGGGTCGTGGATGAACGTGAGCTGGCCATAGGTGAAGTAACCAGTTACGACATACCTAATGTTCATATCCAGTGCCCGCTCTATGAATGTAGTTATTAAATTCAGGTATCGGTGTGGTAGTTATCATTATGTTATCATTGGAAATTTGCGTTATTAACTTCCAGATCTAGCAGAGATTTAGTGTTGCCAATGTGGACTATAAACCCCACCTCTTGTCGGAAAAGTAATAAACAGATTAATCGATTGACTGGACTGGTTACTTGAAATAATTCATTCGAGGCGAGGGACTATATTGTAACACGCTCGTGCGCACTTGTGTTTGTACAACGTCCCTCACCTCTCATGAATTATTTCATGTCAACAGTCCACTCAAGCGATTACTCTCGATATATTGAATTGAAGCAGAGTCCACACTTTCGAGTTGATATGTTCGCTGCCGCGGGGCCCTAGGTACTGCATTAAAGTGTATGACACCCGACAGAATTAACCCTTTGATACTTTTGTACGTCTTATGACGTACGAAAACAGACAGCGCCTTGATACTTTGTGGTCATTTGTTTTGTTTTAATTTTCGATTTTTCGATTTTTTGAACTTTTAATCTCAATTCCTATTTTCTCCCGAATAGTGCTCAGTGACAATGGTTGAGCCAAATGTTATCGCAGCTTAAAATACTAATATAATCCCGATGTCAAGACTTAACTGGTTGAGTGTCAGAAGCCATTATCAGGGCTTTAAAAAAATGATGGTATCACAAGAAAAGCCATCATTTTCCTTGCTCATTTTTCATATTCATTCAAACGCAAATAATATATTATTTATATAAATTGTTTTATTACAAACTATTGGAGAGTGCCTCTGGGCACTCTCCTATAATTTGTAATAAAACAACTTTTGAATAACATATTCAGACCACCCAAAATAATCTAGCCCTCAACGAGTTAATCACTAATGTGAAACATATCTTGTTATTTGTACTTTACAACGTTTGACGTTGCATTTTGAAAAACGTTGAAGAAACTGAATTACCAGTGATGTTTGAACGTCAGGATAATTAAATCTCAAAGGGCTAATAGTAGATGCAACCGACTAGCATTGGGAAATATCAATGCAAGCTGATTCCCTCGGATCAAGGTATTTTGGGAAGTAATCATCGCATCATCCTGTTAGAAGTTAGCACATTACCCTAGCCAGAACTTAAGAGAAGAAATGACTGCTCGGGTGGTGAGTTTAAAATATACTACTCAAAGTTTGCTAAGCACCAAATATTTGACACATCATTGTGAAATTTGCTTGTGACATATTTCCGATATTTTTGGTGGATATGATTGAGGAATGTATTGAGATGATCCCCAGTGTTTACATTGACTCTCTTGACAGGCAGACTTTTCGTGACAGTCATGGAAAGCATGTACCCCTTGATTTTCATAATGTTTTCGTGTACGATCTACATGTACATGGAATGTGTAGGGTATTCAATCTTCATTTCAACACAAACCCTTGTGATTTAATGATTGAATATGGCAAATGCAAATGAAAGAAGACATTTGTCTGAAGCAGAAATGTGGCGGGCTGTAGGAATAGTGGGCCATGGGGCTACCCATCGTCAGGTTGGTGAAGCCCTTGGTGTGAACTATACGGTGATAACCAGAGCCTGGGCAAGATTTCAGCAGTATGGCACACCAGTAAGACGGTATAGTGGTGGCAGAGACAGGGCAACATCTACAGCCGAAGACCAGTTTTTGATCATTCAGGCTCCTGGGAACCGCTTTGCCACAGCAACCCAGCTTCGCAGTGACCTTCAGAATGCATCCGGGGGTAAATGTTTCGAAGCAGACTATCCGGGAAAGGTTGCACGAAGGTAGCCTCCGATCGTGAAGACCATGTATTCGCATTTCGCTGTCCCAGAACCACACCACCGCCAGGCACGATATGAATGGGCCATGGACCACGTTGGATGGACCAGAGAAGATTGGCGACCTGTCGTTTTACAGATGAGTCAATGCACTGCCTAGACCACACAGATAGGCGTTATAGGGTATGGAGAAGACCAGGAGAGCGATTCCATGCAGCCAACATTGCTGAGCATGACCGCTATGGTGGAGGGCAATCATGGTCTGGGGTGGCATCACCTGGGATTGACGTACGGAGCTCTGTGTCCTTGAACGTGGTACCTTGACTGCTCAACGGTATGTTGATGAGATCCTGGAGGTCCACGTCAGATTGTATGGAGGGATTGAGCGTATGGACTGGCCAGCAAGATCCCCTGATCTCAATCCAATCGAACATGTCAGGAATGAGTTGCAGCTTGCAATTTCAGCCCGTCCAGTCCAGCCAAGAAGTGTCCAGGAGCTTGGTGCCATGCTGGTTCAAGAATGGAACAACATCCCACAAAAGACCACCAGGAACCTGATTGGGAACATGAGAAGGCGTTGTCAAGTTGTAATAAATAGTAATGGGTCTCATACTCGAGATTGGACCCATACCAGTTCGCTCCGTCAACTTTTTGGCAAATTGAAAAATTTCCTCGTTTACCAATAATATCCATTTTGCATGGTTATCGTATTCAAAAGCTAAAACATAATGTCAAACTCAAACACAATCTTAATTTCTGTACTTAAATCATTAAAGATATAATTAAGTAAAAAATATATACACTTTCCATAGCAATGTTTCAACTAAAACGTAAAACAGGTAGTTGGATATACTTGGTGCTTAGCAAACTTTGAGTAGTTTCGTTTATTGATACAATAATATGGATTGGCACCATCAATGTTAGGCCCTTAGTTCCAAATTTGCAAAGAAGATTTGCAAACAATACATCAGGCCGACTCAAACGTTTGTTGTGGCGCACACAGATGTTGGTTGTTGGTAAGAAAAGACACACTCCGGATTTGTACAACAAAAGATCAGGCATTGTCGGGTTGTATAACCAAGCTTAGAAACAAGGTGTGTTTTAAGAGTGGGTCTACAGCAGGGTTATATATTTTTGATAATAATGCGCTCAGTCTGGGAATACAAGTACATACAAACGGAGATAATAAAGTTGACAGCATAGCAGGAAAGGTTGGATGAAAGAGTGCTTAGCATAAACAGTTAAACAAGAAATTTGGTAAAGAATAATGCATAAAAATGTAAAACACAATGAATATAACTACAGGTAGGAACAGTGGTCGTGGCCAATTGAAGGGTGCGTCCAAAGCACTCTGTACAATCGTATTGATGTGGATTGCTGCTGATAAACTGAACCAGTTAGGTCAGCTGGTCACTGTATAGAGAAAAAAGAAGCAAAACTATCTCATGTGATGCAGCTCACCCGCTTCGCACCCTACCGTGAACACGCACATCTTTTATGTACCTTAGCAATTAGAAATGAAGAAAAGGAAAAGAAAACTATCTTAATATATGCATGTTGAAAGTGTGTGGGGGTGAGGGTGTGTGTGCTTGCAATATCACATTTAGGCAGACTTATAGCTGGGGAGTGGGGGGGGGGGGGCATATTGGGACAAACGTTTGACCTATTATTGATTTGTTGAGATGTCGGTATGCAGATCAGGATACTCTTTTACTGATACAGAATACGAGCATTGTTCAGGTAACGTATTTGGTGAGGCAGATTGAGAAAAAGTATAGTTATTTATTATTTCTTTGATGTTTATTTTTTTATATTTTTCCTATGATTAATGTTCAATGTAAACAGTGCAGTACACATGACGAATTGTCCAACGACAATGTTATTTACGGCGACGGGGAACACTGAACCCTTTGGGTCATCTTGTTTAGATTCAATCATCTTGAATATTTCAGTTGTTCAGTAAAGCGAACCGACCAATTGAAATATTGTAGTCAATCAAATCTGCACACAGGCGATGGACTAATCAAGGGGTAGACTGATTACCCCGGTGCGTCATTGGTGGAAATTGCGCGAGGTATCACAGCGGATCATCTCTGAATTGCCGTGGAGAAATGCCCGTCCACGATGGCTGTACGGTAATCGGCCCTCTTTATTATATCCAGATGAACGTTAAATAGGTTATCTCAAAATTCGAGATTTTATTTACTGGTT
Organism: Pictodentalium vernedei; assembly: GCA_031216915.1. Classification (NCBI taxonomy): domain Eukaryota; kingdom Metazoa; phylum Mollusca; class Scaphopoda; order Dentaliida; family Dentaliidae; genus Pictodentalium; species Pictodentalium vernedei. Next base: position 174,770,680 of record CM062297.1, read on the forward strand.
TTCCCCTGCTGCTGGTTCCACCGTTGAAAATGCTATTTCGTAATGTTTTCATGTTGTGACAAAACTCTTGTGTAAAGAACATTTTCTCGTTGGTATTACAGGGTTTGGATAACACTAACAACTGTCAATTAGAATTCCAGTGAAATATAAGTTACTGAAACTTCTGTTTCTCTGAGAACCTCAGACACTAAGTTCGCATTGGATTTCTATATAATAATACTACGTTTAGAAGCTTTTATATCAAGTGTGGGCACAATCCAGAGTGGGAACCTACGATATGAGAATAACTTCGTTGGCGAATTATTGGGTCACTTGATTTTCTCTTAGGACTTTCAGATTAAAAGCTTCGTCCAAATCAATCCACCCTCAAGATTGGTTGTACCCTTTTAGGTCAATAACAAGGCCCTCATGTGTTGCAGTTTCATCATGTCAGGCTGTCAGTTTATATGATTTGCAGTGCTATTTAACCAATAGAATAACTTGTCACTGACACCTGTTTCTTGTGGGATGCGGCTTCACATCTGCAAAATTGTCGTGATGGAAGGATCAGCATTCCACAGCCTTTGATTTATTTATTTACTTTTTGGTGTTTACGGTCACATACTTCTACTCAATAGCTAAACCGTCGTTGATGATATCACAAGCTTTAGGGCTTTGTTACATGGAGGGGCTTTCATGGTTATTAATCTCTGCCTTTCCTTCGAGCAGTTGGTGATTTTGCAGACAAGGCACCATGCTGTAATTTAAAGAAAAAAAGAGGTAAACCTTTTGGAATATTTGCTCAAAATCGGTGTGGTTATTGTTTGTTAAAGCAATTGAAGAGCCCACTGTTTCAGAATATTGTGAGAGTGTTTAAAATCTGTTGTTGGCTTTTTGTAATATCCAAATCTTTGTTAAGCATTATAGTGGATTGTACACCAGTTTTGTCATTGGTTCTTTTGATAAATTGTAATCTTCGCTGGAGTCTTTAGCTTCAGTCTGCCTTACAATCTTTAACCATTTATCCAACGTACCGACCACAACCGGCCATCACTGTTCACAAAAATCACCATTCAGTTTTCATTTTTTTTCTTTTTTTTGTCTCAAAAACATAGATTATGACCCTTCATTGAAACGACCTCGTTCCAATGAGTGGTCATAAGCTATGCTTGTGACGCAGACAATGAATTAAACTATTTATTCAGGAATTGTTTTGGCAAGTGTCGTCTGCCTTTCGTGTTAGGTAAAGTGTTAAAATATCTGTCTTACATTCTGAACACGTGTTATTCTCAGCGCGTTTACGGTTGTTCCATGATAAGGTATTAGTGCAGTTTTTTTACCTATAAGTTTTCTTCCCCTACTACAAGAATCCATTAACTAGCTTGCTGCGATTTGATCGAAAAATGTTTCGTCTTTTAAGATCGCAGGTTCATACTCAACACGCAGTTGCATGCTATCAAAATATTTTCAATGTTTGCCTTTCTTATTTTTTCTTTGAAAATCACAATGTTTTATTTCTTTCCCTCTGATCTGCAGTTGACGAAAATGAAGGTGCCCTTAAAATATCAACATTTTTCAGTACCATATTACCATCGAGTACATGCCTTGTGTTAGCAGCAAATGTTACTTATTTAGTAATATTACTGATGACAGAAGGATTTGAGGTAACGAAGACCACCCAACGGCATTATTCTTCTGAACAAGACTCTTCAAGTCTCAAACCATCAGGTTGATTTATAAGGTATTCACTGTACTAGTAACATCGATCATTACCGTCAAACTACTCCTGTCTTTTAATCTTTTTCGTCCGTAATTGACAATGGCATGTTTTACTTTCTATCGTTTTCTCGTCACGATACGTAGCGTTAAGCATCCGCATACACAATAACCACACTTTAGTAGAGAGTTTGATTGCATTCCACGATGCACAAATTCAATTGTTCCATCAATTCTCAATGTTATTTGTTTTAATTTCTGGGAAGAATTTTCTGAGAACATTGCCTGTAAAATGTGAATGTAATTCACTTGCTTGAGTTCAGCCCACGGTTTTTTTATACAGCTTGAGAGCTGAAATGTCAGCACAAAATGTCGCAACTAAGTTTGCCGCCTATCCCCACCCCTCCAAAATGACGCCACGTCAATCAACGTGGTAACTCCTCCCATGGGTAATGATGTAAAACCAAACGTAGAAGTGTATACCTAGCACAATAACTGGTTACAGGGTCTCGGCATTTGCTTTTTTGTCAACAATGACTGAAATATACTGTAAATATTTAATTGAATAGCTGGAATTGCCACGAAAAATGTGCCTATCATCAACATATTCATCTTTTCACAGATACCAAAGTATACTCTTCAAAAAGCGAACGGCGAGAAAAATATTTTTGTCGTGGAGCATTGATTATTTATATAGTAACACCCACTCGACCCCTTATCAGTGGCGATGGTAGTGACACCCTTCTGTATGTGACACTGGACGTCCCAGCAATCCAGTTGTACATATATTTATTTATATATTTATTGGGGTTTACGAAACTTTCCACAGCCAGGGTCACCTCGTGTCAGACAGTTTTATGAGTGAAGGAAGTCCGAGTACACGGAGAGAACCACCGAGCAACTGTTAGACTCCTCAGCATACTAACTCCACACAAGCAGGGTTAGCATAGGTTGAAAGCAAGTGCATCATAGATGTGCAGTGCTCCTTAGTACACAGCGTCACAGTTCCCCACGTGGACAATCGGAAATTAGTGCTTTGCCCAAAGACATAATGCAGTTACCCGTGGCGGGGATCTAACCGAGCACCTTTCGGTTTGAAGTCCAGTACCGTATCCCCGGCTCCTCTTCCCCCTCCCCCGTTTATAGAGATCGATGGTTTGACTGCACTGCTCTCTCCCTAATATCTGTAACAGGCTGAAGTAAATATGAAGAAAATGGCTTCATAGTATCAATCTCATCGGTACATTAGAAATAGCCCCCCCCCCCCCCCCCAAAGCACTTATAATTATGTAATGTTTGCAATGGGGAATAATGTTATGGGATGGCGAAAGCACCTGAAACATGTCGACACAATGTTTAGGGTAGTACTTTCAGAAAATTCACTTAGCATGTGACAGTGGTTGATATCCAGCAGAACTACGTTTTGTACAAGACATATCCCTCCTCCCCCTTGCCATTGACAGGACACATTAGATATGATTTTATTTTGGTTGAGGACTCATTTGCATATTTTATTGCACAAGATCTACGAAGAATAAACCTATAAATTCACACTATGTCTTCGAGAATATTGCCCCTCCGCACATCTTCACTCTATTTCCCGAATTTCGTAAGCTGAGGGCGTTGGAGGACTCAAACTTACCCCCCCCCCCCCCCCGCCTCTTTCGAACAACAATCATGATCAGTGGACAAACATTCATAGTTGCATGATCCAACAAACACATTTGCACTCTATAGAAGAGTACTACATGTTTTTGGCGCTGCAGGACCTGAAGCTTTGCTCAGTGAATGTTAGTCAAAATATTTCCCCTGAACTTAATATATGTGTACTGTGTAACGACAAAGAGAAGAATGGAAACTGTGGTTGCGAGATGAAACCTATCTTTTAGACAATTTGATGTGTAACTATGCTCTGTAGCATTGTATATCCGCGTTGGATTATGTCTTCAAACAATTTAATTTTCCAGATTACCACAAGCTAAAATGGTGTCATTCCTAATTACTGGGGTGGGGGTGGGGGTGGGGGTGGGAGTGGGGTCCTATGCTCTTGAGAATACGGAAGATTGCTGTGCTAGTTTAAAAAGGGTCAATATATTATAATTTTATAGGTGAATTAATATGCCAAGGCACAGACACAGGTTCCAAAACAGATGTAGAACAGAAAAACTACTTTGTTTGGAAGAATATATTCTAGTCATTATAACTGTTAAACTCTTCTCTAAATCCGAAAATGAAGCAACATTATGAGCTTGCTGACGTTTATTTCACAAGAAATGGCACAAATTTAGAAGTTACAAGCTTAACTCATTTAATCTTTGACAAAAGAGCAAGATAAAGATATAGCTTTTCGAAGCAAATACCGCAGATACCTTTCTTTGACTATGCACTAAACATAGGTAAACGCTGGCAGACTGCAGGTATGTGTCAGCCTGGTCATATTTATGTAGCAACCGAGAGAGTAAGTAACATCAAACGTTTAAGAGTTTAAAATTTACAAAAATACCATTTGATAAAAGTTTATGATTTTATGAAAAACAGAATGTCGAAAGTTAGACGAAAGTCTTGAGATCACCGAAAGCGCGGTCATGATATAGCAATGGATGCTAAAAGTGACCTTAATCACCGATAAATAAACAAATCACTGAAATGAGGTGAATTCCCAAAAATACACAGCCTGAAGTTGTACCACTGGAACGATAATTATAATGTAGGTTGGGAGCGTGATGAAGAGGCAGATTACCAAGCTCTTGTGGAAGCTGAGATATTTTTAAGTGAATAATATGCATGTAATGCCCAGAAGATTTCAGCATCAAAGCTATAGTATACAATCTGAAATATCGGAAACCCAAGACACGCCAGTAAACTAACATAAATTCCTTTTTTCCAACTTAACCCTTTCCGACTACGGTTATCGTGACGTTTTAACGTCACGAAGAATCAGGTTTTGGCGACGTCAAACGCAATCGTTAGCACTTTGAACCCTGGTGGTATCATATCAGTTCAATGACAGCAACAGGAAGTCCATATTCATTATTTGGGGGCACACGAATTAATATTTGCAACGTGCAGCCTCATGGCTGCACGTTGAAAATATGGATTGGTCTACAATACACATGGACTTAGCATCCATCATATTTAATGAAATTATGACGTATCATGTTCCTGGACGAAAAAGCGGCTCTCGGGTTCAAAGACGGAGTACGTAATATTACGTACCGTAGTCGCAACGCACTACAATTTTCGTACGAAATATTACTCACAATAGTCGTAAAGGGTTAATAAGTTTTTTGTGTTATGAAATCAATGAAACTGCCCCCCCCCCCCCCCGCCCCCATGTATAGAAAAGAGGAAAACAATAATATTCAAATTGTAGTATGTTATTTTCACTTCCTGACTTTTTCAAGAAAACAACTGTATTTTTGACACGTGATAAATACACCAAATTGTGAAGGAGCTCTTTCATCTAAAAGTTCCAGGGGATATTTATGTTAGAGTGGCGTTTGATATCTATGGGGGAACTGCATTCAACAGAAACGGCAACTGAGGCAGTAACTGCGCCATAGCCGGTCCCAGGCCCTGGTCGAGGAAGGAGGAAGTAGCCCTGTTCTCCCGTAAGGTGCGTGCAGAAGGCCGCGGACCTTGGATGGTTGGAAGGTCACGGTTTGGCAATCCTCATAGAGGATATTGTTCTATGGATCACATTAGGCCCTTACTTCATGGTGGACAGTTCGTCGAATAAGACTCGGTTTGATCAATCGGGAGCCCTAAAAATTACCGTCCCGTCGGGGAATGGAGAAGTCGCTAAACTTGCCAGTCGGTCATAATCTCTTTCTCCCTATTAACATTGTACCTTCTGAATAATTCATTATTTTCTAATCACGTTTGTTTGTGTCACTGCCTGATGGATACCAAACGTTTTTTGTACAATGATCTTCCTTGTTTTATGTGAACAGTTTATCGACTGCTCTATGATGGCGCGGCTGCACGTGTCAATCGGTTAGCAGTGTGCGTACATGTGTGCACATCGTGGTTGAGTATGCTCGTCATGTACTCTTGGTTTTGTTACCACCTCATATTAGGCTGGAACATACCCCCTAGTTTGGGCTCGGTGTAAGCGTGGGAGACATGACTTGAAGGCTTTTTATATACACAACACCATGAAAAATCTACCACTACCTCATAAGAGACACACTTGGATATTTCAGATCAAGATATAATAGAGTTTACACCAGATAAACGTCTGAATAATTGGCCAGAGTTTATATACTGAGTCAAAAAAGAATGTATAATAGAAACAAATGTGAAAAAGTAGCATAAAGTATGAAATATAACAGTTCTAATGTTGCATGTTTGTGGAGAAGTCGTGCAAAGAGTTTAATGACATGTTGTTGTTGTCCGCCCAACCGTATACAATTTTGCTACTGATTTCAAATTAGCACGTGCTACCCGAGAATGTCAAATTGAATGGGTGACCGACGATCTTCTTTGTGTTATGTTGTGCTAGAGAGCATGGGTTATTGTGTAAACACGCTGGGTTTTGTCTTCCGTCTTTTTAAAAAATGCCAAGGTTACCCAAAAATCAGAGGTTGCGTGTCATTGGTATGCATGAGGCTGGGATACCTCCAGATGAGCTCGCTGCTGAGTTCGGAGTCACTGTGACCGACACATCAGGACGTCTCACTTGCGGGATCGCTTCCTTCCGGCGACGAGGACAGCAGCAATTACTCCCGGTAGAACTAACAATAGAATCAGTGCACAAACTGTCCACAACAGACTTGCTGAACACAAGCATCCGCTGTAGGTGTCCATACCACGGACCAATCCTTACCCAAGGTTATCGTACCGTCAGAATGGAATGGGTACGTTAGCGTTGGAGCACAGTTCTTTTTAGTGATGAATCATGATTTTGTCTGATGGTAGGACAAGAGTGTATCGCCGACGAGGAGAACGGTTTTCTGATGCTTGCATGCGGGAATGCGACCGTTTCGGAGGGGGTAGTGTAATGGTTTGGGCAGGAATTTCCTTGCACCATTGAACGCAGTTAATCTTCATCGTTGGTAATCTGAATGGACAGCGATGTAGGGACGATGTTTTTTACGCTGTAGTTGTCCCGTTGTTCAACGCTAACGTCGGATTGCAGTTATTCCAGCAAGACAATGCCCGATGTCACGTGGTGCGTATCTGTCGTGACTTTCTTGAGGAGCAGTGCATCGAACGTCTTCCCTGGCCCCCACTTTCGCCAGGTTTGTCACCAATCGAGCATCTTTGGGATCAATTAGACCGTCGGGTACGACTTCATGATCTTCAGACGTTGGGCTATTTACGGCAGAAGTGGAACGCAATACCACAGTGTGACATCCAGAGACTTATTAGGTACATGCGCCGTCGATGTCTTGTCATCCAAGAGGCAAACGGTGGACATATACGCTATTGACTGCATGAGTGAACTTTTCACTTCACCCCATGTCTGAATTGCGACGTCCTTACGTTACGCTGGCAACAGTAAGAACATGAAATTATGCAAATGCATACATCTAGATTCGAAATATGAATATACAATAATTTGTTTGGGTTTAAAGTCGATAACACTAAACAAATTGCTCCTCAAAGTTTATTATACTTCCTTTTATGACTCAGTATAGTAATACACGCAGCATAAAATAAAAAGATAAAAAAGTGAACAATATTAACCCGTTTGCACTGGTGAAGGCTCCCAGTGCACAGGTACAGAAAAGCAGGTTTAAAAATGAGATCAGATGGAATATTGAGAGAATGTGCAAGGGAGATACAGGTTTTGAATTTATTAAAACTTAAAAAACCAGAAGACATAAAAGTAGACCTTTTCCACACAGAACCCATCAATAATAGCAGAGGTGTTGTTCGCACAGGGAACTATCTGTATTGACGTAAAGACTTCTCGAATGAACTCAGTCCGCAAGGCATAACAGGAGTCAAGCGAATAGAAATGAAATAGATGGTCAAAGAGTGAAAACCAACACACAATATGCAGCGACACTGAAGCAATGAGCCCCCAAAAAATTGGTAGCATGCCAGCGTCATATACATGGCTCAAAGGCACAATATCCGTCCCGCTACATGCCTTTACAATTGAACAGCACAATCAAAGTGAACCAATGTCAACTCTCAAGTCAACAAAGTCATCTGCCTCCAACACAACTGAAGAAAATCCCGAACACACAGGAAAAGAGAAAATCGTGAATTTGAATAGAATAAGGAACAAATAGCTACAGCAGGCAGCAAAAATTAACCTAACAAACAAACCAAACACCAAACCACAGCAGACACAAATATCACAACAAAATCAGACGGAGAAAATAGAGAAAGATAATAAGAAAAAGGAAAAACAAAAACAAGTAGCGGGTAGAACACTCAAAGCTCTTGAAGACACTGTTACCTGTAACAGATTTGAGGGCATTGAACAGATGGAAGTCGGTAAATGCATCGACGAAACGTTCGGGCAACTACGCCTGACCTCCTCTCAGAATAGGTCCCCGAAACGTAAATCACCCAAGAAATCTACTAGGGTTATTTCGCCCACAAGTCGACCATCTAATTCCCCAACCAAACATAGATAACAAAAGCACAAATAATATAATACAATGAAATTATCGAGGTCTTTGAGCGAATTTTAATGAACCGAGCCTTCTTAGCCAAAAATATATGCCCTCTGCCTTTTGCCAACAGGAAGGAAACATTCCAAAAGAAACTTGATACCTGCGATCATTTTATTTCGCATTTGACACTTCGTATAACGCCATGGTGGAGAGGGTGATCTTCATGGTCGTTAAACATCTGTCCTGGTCAGAAACGACAGTATTCACTGTTCTGTACATTTGTAATCAAATTTACAGGCTGTAGCAGTATGCCTAACCTTAGACAAGGATCAGACATTTACCTGCATCTGGCTCATACCCGTCATACCCGTCCATTGGTCGAGTTTTCGTTGAAGGTTGAAGATTACTTATGCGGGAGTGAACATTTTCCAATTGTGTTGGAAAGTGTGGTTCCAGCGGACGATGAGAGGGTGCCCCAGTGGAATTTTAAAAAAAGCAAACTGGGACATTTTCTCGACGATATGTTCCGATCGCCTCACACGAGAGACGCTTCCAAAAAGAAAGTACTGACCAACCTGAACATTTTACTTCGGCAAATCCAACGCGTTTCGCCAAACCATGATTTGATAATGATTGCAAACAGGCTATAAAGAAAACAAAATGGGAATTTAGTAAGTCACCAAGTACAAATAATTTGGACAAACTACGCGTAAACCGGGCAAAAGCAAGACGACTATGTAAACTAAAAAAGAAAAGTTCTCGGGAAACTTGTTTCTAAACTTAACCAACACATACCCATCAAGAAAATTTCGAAAGTGATTTAAAAAAATTAAGGAACAAAACCAACTCTACAACACTTCAACGATAACAACACACAAATTACATCGAGAAATGAAATATCAAGCAAGTTGGCCACAACATTTTCCAACCAAGCATTCGTCGTCTGAAAATTACAATCAAGTATTCGTAAATTTAAAAAAAAACAACAACAGGAAATACAAACATCAAATTTACCTCTGACAATATAGAAGATTACAATGAATTATTTTCTATGGAAGAATTAAATAGCTCTACATATATGTAAAGCAAATAATACTGCCGCTGGACCCAGTGATATGCACCACCATATTTTAAGACCTCTGTCAGTTCTCAATGACATAATTATGGGTGACTGGCCAGTTTCCATCCTCCTGACAAAAAGCAACAATAATTCTTATCTCATTCCCAAGCCTGCTATAGATCACAACAACCACGGCAAATACCGACCCATTGCATTAACACGTTGTCTATGTAAAACCATGGAAATTATGGTCAATGATCGACTTGTCTGGTTTTTCTGGAATCGAACAATCTATTTGTGAATGTTCTGTGTGGTTTCAGAAGCCAGAGAAGTACTGTGGCTAATTTAGTTAGACTCGAAACGTTTATAAGAAATGGCTTCGCCAAGATAGAACATGTGGTCACCATCTTCTTTGACCCGGAGAAGGCTCGTGATACAACGTGGAAGTATGGGATTTTAAAAGATCTTTTTAACATGGGGTTCCGAGGGCGTATACCTCTTTTTATATAATTTTTTTGAACTTTTAAAACACCACCAATTTCAAATCCGTGCTGGATCTATGTTATCTGATCCCCACGAACAAGAATTGGGGATTGTCCGGGTAGTATTTTTCAGCTACCCTTTACAAGGTGAAAATGAACAGGGTCATTGACACAATTGAGAATACAGTAGACTCTCCATTGTGTGTTGATGAGTTTTTTTTAAACTGCTATAGCAGTAAACAACATGAACACCCTAGAGTGCAAACTTCAGCTGTGCTTAAATAGTAATCAAACATGGGACACAGAATATAGTTTTAAGCGCTCAAAGACAAAAAATGAATTGTGTACATTTTTGAAAACATCACCTCGATCAGGAGTTGAACATGGATTGGAGTACCATTAAAGTTGTTAAAGAAGTGAAATGCTTGGGTTTATTGTTTGACAATAAACTGAATGTCACTTCTCATATAAAACAACTAAGAGTGAGATGTGAAAAGACACTGAATGTCCTCAAGGTGATTTGTAGAACTGTATTGGATGCTGTCCAAAAAAAATACGTTTCTCCATCTGTGTAGATTACTTGTTGATCCAAATTAAATTACGGCTGTTTGATTTGCGGTTCTGCAAGACATTCGTACCTCAAACCACTTGATACCCTTCATAACAGTTGCATTAAAATTAGTTCGGATGCTTTCTGAACATCGCCAATAGATTCAATGCTTACTGAAGCAAATGAGGCCTTCTCCCGAGAAACGCGGAATTAAACTATCACTCCAATATGTTTCTAAACTGTTTGCTAATCCTTCAAACCCTGCTTATAACTGTGTCTCAGACTCTCAAACTATTGAATGTTTTAACCGACACCAGAAACATATTTCTCCTTTGGGAATTAGACTAAAACCCCATCCGGAATCCGTCACACTTGAAGTTGATATGATAAAAGAGAACCGTGAACCACATATTCCTCCTTGGCATCTTAAAAAAACTACAGTTATTTTGGACCTTGTTTCAACGAAACAATTCAAAGCAAATTATTTGCTATTTAAGTAGAAATGTTTTGAAATAAAGTTCAAGTATAATGCATATAAAAGGATCTATACAGATGGATCTAAAGATGGCGAGAAAGTATCATCATCCAATGTTTCTGGTGATGAGATCACCTCAATCAGGATACCAAATAAAAGTTCTATTGTCACAGCTGAATTTAAAGTTCTACAACTAACGCTTGAACACATCGATAATGTTCAGGAACGGAAGTCGATAATTTTCCGACTCTCTTTCTTATTTGCTAGGTTTACTCAACCCCAGGCTGTAAAATTCTCTAATCTTGGAACTTCGTGAGAAGTAAAATACTCTCATGTCTGACCAATGCAATATCGTGTTTTGCTTGTTACTTGGATTTGTTGGTATACCAGGTAATGCCTCTAACTGATTTTAAAATTCCTTTCAGTGATTTTAAACCACATATCAATAAGTACATTTAATCTGTGTAGCAGGCGGTATTGGATGGAATGACAAAAATAAGTTCTCTCGCTTCCGAACTACTAGAACTGATAAATGTCCGTCTAGTAACCTTGGAAGAAAAGATCACGTCATTCTGACACGCTTTCATATTGGTCTTAGAGGACTTAAGCATTCCTTTTTGTTAGAGAATAATATGCGACCTGAATGTGTTCCCTGTCAATGTCCGTTGACAACCGAACACGTTCTGTTAGAGTCTCCTGGTTTTAATGACATCAGATGGCACTTTTATAGTTTACCGTCTCTGCGAGAACTATTTTACACAATCACTTCTCATCAGATTCTCTCGTTTTTTCAAAGACATCAACATTTTAATAAGTTTTTATTGATTTTAATTTTTTTTTCCCACATACAATCTTTGGAGACGTTTTCTATCATCGGGTCGATTTGCACGGTATACGTGCAGCGTTTTGTATCATTATTCTCTACTGTTCTCACAATGTATTACAATGTCACGATCATGTACATTTTTCATATTTTCGCATATATTTAACCGTGTTACACTACACCACTTTTTATCAGCCGTGGTTGCTGATGTGGTGCTAAGCACCAATATATAAAAAAATAAATAAATAACTCAGCGAGTTTTTATGATAGCAATAGAACAGGCACAGAGCAAGTCGATACCAAGGAATCACTTAGTTTATGGCAACTCAAACAACCTCAATACATGGTGGGTTGTGTGTTGCCAAACTGTACTCCACACAGCATATTTGGTGTCGATCCAACAACCCACTGAGCATTTTCCACCAATGTAATGCACCACAGCGTATCATCAGTTTGTTGCAAAATCAGATGTTTTACTTAAACTGCGGTATCTAGAATATTCAGCTCAGCCTGAGCATGCATTAATACTGGCATAACAAGAGTTATACCGGTCTTGGGCAGGTTACATAGCCGCATGAACCTTGGAATTTGTTCGAATAGGTTGCGAGTGGAGTGATTTTCTAAGCTGTCCTATGTTGCTTCTTGGCCATCCAAGTGAAAATAATCAGGAATTTCGTCACATCGCTCTTTTGAAAACTTTCAAAGATGATGCGTTGATTATTGTCTCTCCAATATGAGTTTGCACTAATTTCAGACTGTATGCTTGCTTGATTTATCTCACTAAGTCTTGACTACGAAGAACGTCGCGCGATTTTATAACAAATGGGAAGCAACTGTAGGTAGCCCGGCACGATAACCTATGCAATGCGACAATTGTCTTTGCATTATGACAAGTATTAGTATTGTTGTACCGTTTTGCATTTCTCCTACTTACGAAATCTAAAAAGGGATCGCATCAAATTCGAATTTGTACAGGCATGTGCTTGTATGATCAACATATTCAAATAAACAGGCTCATGTATGGAACAGTTATAGACATTCGTATAAATTTTAGCAATCAATGGACAGGGAATGGGTGTTTAACAGTCTTTGTTTTATAAATTTAATCAATTATATACATACAGTATATCTCATATGCCTTGCTATCCAAGGCTGAGAGGTGCAATATTCTTTCTGATATACCGTACGGCCGCCGGGACTGGTCACTTTCCGCGGCTGAGCAATATTTCCATGGACATAATAATATTAGATTCCAAACACTAATTATAGGAATAATCATCAAAAAATTAATTAATGAAGCACCGGGTGCAACCCGGTGCTTCATTAATTAAAATTTTGCTGATGAGAATTTGTATTACCTGGTAAACGCATGCGTGGACATCACTGCCCACGCGTGGATTACGACCAGTCCACGACGACAATACTGTACATATAGATTTTTTGCCGATCGAGGGGTCAAAAAATAATCTTGCACGATTCCCGTGAACTATACACTTTCAACAAATAAGTGGAATAATAGGATTTCCGACTAACGGAGCACAACGCGCCTTTTTAAGAAATGTGTTCCCGAGATTCTGTTGATTTCTATTTTCAAGAATGACATTGCTTACCTTGGACGTGGGCAGTGTAATTAGGACCTGAATCCCGATGGGTAGCAAGATTTGTTTCACGCAATATAACAATTATTGCATAGTATGTCGCTGACTATGCCAAATAGTGGTCAGCGCGCAGCCGTGGAAAAAAGAAATATTCGGCCCAAACTGAAAGACAAAGTAGCTTGCCCGAATCAGGGGATGGGAAAACTGTCGGATCAGGATCTTGCAGTTGCGGTCAGGGCGGTCATATTGCCGACCTACATGGGAAGGTTCTCGGTCTTGCTATCAGACAAGCGCGTGAATTTGTCTTCTTTGGTTTCACTCGCCGTTCAAACGGTTTGTTTCACCATGCTGTCATGATTCAAAATGATACAAAAAGTTAGAACGGTCGTTGAAAACTTGAAATGAAACAGACTATGACGGAACAAGAATACTGTTTTAGAGTTAGTAGTAACCCGCTCACGTCCAATTTAGCCAGGATTCAAAGTTAACCAACGAAACATTAGAACTTAGAAGATACAACAGAAATAAATTTTAATTCTTCAAACTCGTATTCTGAGAAAACAACATCATGTAGTATCAGAGTTTTGTCGTGAAACTACCATCGCCCTCACCCCTTGAGAATAAATTCATAAAGGAAAGAGTTCTCTCAGCACCATCTCGTAGGATTATCAATTGTTCAGAGTGCTGGGTAGAACAGTAATGTATCTTCAGAGGTTTGACATTGAACTTCAAGGTCGGGTTGACTTTCGGCCAGATTAATGTCCCGGAATTATAATTAATTATAATAATGTTTCCGGCAACAGACTTTACACGCCCAATAGAGCAGTTTGTGACCTGAATCCCAAGAACACCCCCGATGCAGACGATAGTATAGGTATAGATTACTCGTGAGTTTTCCAGTATCCCAACGGCGACTTCTCTTTCCCGAGAAGGGAAGCGGTATACACATGTAGCCGTTCATCTCTGTTAGAATCCTCCCCTGGCCACGGACCTGAATTTTCGCGCGAAAAGCTTTGATATCGCAAAACAAACACATGGAGCGTATTTAGATTTTACGTGACTCGCTCGACAATGCTGACGTTGAAGGTAATAAAGTAGTAGTCTCCGACGTCTCAGTGCCATGGTGGATGATGTCCTCGTTGAACTGCTTTGCTACGGCAATATCAAATGTTAAATCCACCAATCCACAATTGCGCTTTTGAATCTGGGATCCCGGTAAGTTCCGGGTTGAGTGTGAGACTGTCCAAGGTCGTAGTGGGTATTGAGTTGGGTCACCTGTTCATCTTTTCGTCGAGGAAAAATGTGGAAATGTGACAACACTGGATGCCACATGATATTTTCTATCGTTTATCTTGAATCATTGTTGAAATCGCAAAATTCTATTCAAGAATTCTCTATCCACTCAGGTAAGTGTGTCGCGACCGGATCGCGATGTGATTAAAAAAAACCTCTTTTGTGGCCATAGTACTGTGCATATAAGGGAATTCCACACAGAGAGTAAAAAGACTTGATACATCTTTATAAGGCTGAGGAAGCGCGGCGGCTCAATGGTAATGGCTTGGACTTCAGACTGAAAGGTCCACGGTTCGATCTCCGCCAGGGGTTACTGCGTTGTGTCCTTGGTCAAGGCACTTCATCCCGGCCGCCCATGTGGGGGCTAGGTAACGCCGTGTACTAAGACGCACTGCACGTCGATGGTGCACTTGTCTATAATGATATTAACCCCTTACCCAACGAATCGCCCGCATCCGCCCGTGTAATATGCAAATTCAGCAGTTGAAAAAATATTATTTTTCAAAACATTTCAACAAAACCATATCATGTGACCCCTCGTTGGAACGAGCTCGTCGAGCTCGTTCCAACGAGGGGTCACATGATATGGTTTTGTTGAATTTTTTGAAAAAATTGAAAAAATGCTATTAAAAATAATAAATTTTGATATCGTCTGCGTTGGGTGAAGGGTTAAATACACCTTGTGGGAGCACGATGGCTCAGTGGTAACGGCTTGGACTTTAAACCCAAAGGTCCACGGTTCGATCCCCGCCAGGGGTTAATGCGTTGTGTCCTTGGTCAAGGCACTTCATCCCGATTGCCCATGTGGGGGTAGGTGGCACCGTGTACATCGATGGCGCACTTGTCTTCAACCAATGCTAACCCTGCTTATGCGGAGTTAGTACGTTGGGGAGTCTGGCAGTTGCTCGCCGTTGCTCGGTGGGTGGTCTTCTCCTGTCGGTGGTTTTTCAAACTGTCTGTCACTTGTTGACACTGGCTGTCAAAAGCGTCGTTAAACCCAGTAAATAAATAAATAACTTTATAAGGCTTGCTTACACATACAGATCAGTCGTCGTTGACTGGTTGTAATCCACAGATGGGCGGTGATGTCCACGCATGGGTTTACTAGGGAATAAAAATCATCATAAGCAATTTTTTTTAATTAATGAAGCACCGGGCTGTGATTATTCCAATGATTATTCCTATAATTAGTGTCTAATTAATCTAATATTATTGCGTCCGAGGAAATACTGCCCACCACCTGGAAAGTAACCAGCCCACCTCGGCCTTACTGTAGCACACTGTAGAGAAGATAAAAGATGAAAGAATGGTGCGTTACGTGTGCAGGGTTGGAGTATCGAACACTTAGCTCAGTAACAATATCCTTGTTGACTTTCACTTATTTAGCAACTGTCAATAATTATTGTTTGTTGATCAATAGATTCTTACATCCATTTAAACACAATATATGCTGCAAATAGATAGCCATGTACAAAGTACCTATTAATACAGAAGTCATTGTCCCTGAATCCAAGGATATGGATTTGAGTATGGAATTAAGTCGATCGTTCCAGAGCTGTACACAAACATTACTAATCAATTTTTATGTTTCTATTTTATTTCAATCAATTTATAATATCAAACAGAAGGGAGTTTTCCCTGCTCGTTCCACAAACCACCTATCTGCTGGCTCTACGGATCACACCATGCATTTTGATACAACTTCCCATCAGCTTTACCGAAGAATAGTAATAAAATAAAACCGAATCGGAAATTTGCTACAGTTAGTTTGCGGACACACTCCCTTTTAGCGCAAATACACTCTCTTTCTCGACTATATCGCGCTATGGTTGCGACAATTTTAAACTAGTGTGTCTAGATTCAAGACTGAATAATGAAACAGAAAAAATAGCATCTGAAATGCATATTTTTCGCGTTTCTTTTCCTACAGATGACATTTTACAACGTTGTGCGAAGGAAAGCACATAGAGAATTTCGACCAAGTCGCGATCCAATCTCGTTCCAGTCGACATTCTTTGTCTGCTTTTCTGATCACAGTATTGCGACAATGGATAACAGCAGAAGAGTTACAATGATCTGTTTGCACAGTGCGGTTCTTTTTGCAACTTAAATGATAAAAAAACGTTCAAACTTTCTTTCCAGACTACCAGCTGTTGGTATGACTCTAGTGGGGAGACCGAGCAAACAGTTAACAAGTAAATTCGTAAGCCACGACAGAATATTTATCGGTGGCAAATCAAGAGTTCTCCAGCCGCAGCAGTACAAAGACATACCGAGGACACAGTTTTATTACTCAACAAACGTAAGCACGTACATGCGGCTATTATTACGTCGATAGTAGGTAAGAGCCACTGAAGTCAATATACGTTCCCCCCAGGCAGTAGATCGATGAATCAATTTATTCTAGCGCTTACACATGAGCTGATCCAATAGTGATTAATACGAGAGACGGGGTCGTAAGTTTCAATAACACATGGTACAGGATAGTCAAAATCCCTCTGGAACTGGAGGTCTCATGCAAACGTGGCAAGGTACACAATGCTATTGTCCCTTCATACCTTGGTTACAAACTAGAAAACAAAGACTAACGTTATTTGTGTATCGGTAACCCCATAAATGAACGTCCCGTCGGGGCATGAAGTATTCGCTAAACTGAACAGTCTGTTATTATAATGTCCATCTTTCTTTTATTTACCACTGCAGTCTTTATAAATAATTCCATTACTTTTTCCAATCACGTTGTCTGCACTGTCTGTTGATTACCAAATATCGTTTGTACAATGATCTTCCTTGTCTGATGTGGCCAGGTTATCGGCTACTTTGTGATAGTGTGGTTGCACGAGTCAATCGGTCAGCGGGTATGCATTTGCATCAAGTCTAGTTGAGTATACTCTTCATGTACTCTCGGTCAGGTCACCACCTTGTGTTAAGTTGGAACAAACCCCATAGGTTGGACTCGAAGTGAAGGTGAGTTGCATGAATTGGAGAAGTTTTATACAATACTGATATGGAGTTCAATACCCGCAAAAAAGTAAACGAGGTCGAGATTTACTTTCAATTGACTCCGATTCAGATTTAGATAGCATCAAAGACTTGTCCGAAATGTATAATAGTACAAGCAGCTAACGAAAACAGAAAGGTATCAGATATCAATCCTTTCATGTTAGAAAAACCATCAAGGGAATAGGACTGGTGACACCGTTAAAGACGGTAAGAAACTGAGATCTTTACTAATAGAATGCTAAAGGGACGTTCAGACCAACAGTTCATTGAACACAGAAAGACTGGCAGATAATGAGGTAAATACTTTCCCCTCGTAAGGCACTAAACACCAGGCGAGGCGTTAACAAGGGAGCTACCTGGTGTTGATGACCAAGAGATCAGAAATGAATTGAGCCCCAAAGTGTTACGGGCGTAAAACATAGTCAAATCAAAAAGTAAAATAGATGGCACAAGAGTCAAAACAAATTCCTATATTTTAACATGCAATTCTGTTCACCCACCAAAATCTATTAAAATTGGTTATGTGAACGTCAAAGTGAACTTATATATACCGAATCCACTTCGATGCTCCAAGTGGCAGAAATATGTCATTGAGCAAAACAACTGCATTGGTCAATGAATATGCTACCAATGCGGTCAACAATATCCACAGCCATTTACAAATCATTTTAAGTATGTAAACTGTCAGGGCAATCATATGTCACATCCAAAGATTACCCTGTCTGGAAGAAAGAAAAAAATACAGAAAGTAAAATGCGAAAAACAAGTAAGTTTAAAAGAGGACAGGAAACCGTGACATCAATGCCAGGAATGAGTGCATCATCAACTCAATTCCTCGCCTGAGTTCCAATGTGTTGGCACATAGAACACATTGGAACTCAGGGGACGATATGCCACAAAATTATCACAAAAATATCAACCCAGTCAGTTGAATTCCAGACATAGTACACATGGCATAAAGGACCAATTCCATCCTTAGTGTAGGCCTTTACAATAGAATAACCAGAACCACAGGTAACCCAAACACGCTTTGCTGCATTAACAACAGATTCAACTAGATAGAGTTATTTGTGTGCAAAGCACACAATGGTGAATCCGCGCATTTCCTTAGCAACACCTTAGCATAGTTTTAACGTTTCAAATTAAGTGGTTCCAAAACATTCATGCATATTTAGAGATGCTACCTGAACACATTAGCATAGTTTAAACGTTTCAAATTAAATACTCTAGGAACCTTTAGATAAACAAAGGTTTTCTAACGATAAAAATGGTTCCAGTGGAACCACCTGGGGCCAAATCAAAATTCCAAAACCTTTATGCACGTCTAGAGATGATACCTAAACACCTTAGTACAGTTTTAACGTTTCGAATTAAATACCCTAGGAGCCTTTCGATGAAAACTGGTTTTCTAATGACAAAAGTGGTTCCACTGGAACCACCGGGGCCAAATCAAAATTCCGAAACCTTCATGCACATCTAATGATGCTACCTGAACACCTTAGCAGATCTTAAAAGTTTCGAATTAAACACCCTAGGAGCCTTTCGAGAAAAAAAGATTTTCTAACGATAAAAGTGGTTCCACTGGAACCACCTGGGTCCAAATCAAAATTATGAAACCTCCATGCACATCCAGAAATGCTAAACACCTTAGCACAGTTTGAACGTTTCGAATTAAATACCCTAGGAATCTTCCAATAAAAACTGATTTTCGAATGATAAAAGTGGTTCCAAAACATTCATGCATATTTAGAGATGCTACCTGAACACCTTAGCATAATTTAAGCGTTTCAAATTAAATACCCTAGGAACCTTTCGATGAAAACTGAATTTTTAATGATAACAGCGGTTCCACTGAAACCACCTGGAGCCAAATCAAAATTCCGAAACTTTTATGCACATCTAGAGATGTTACCTGAACACAATAGCATAGTTTAAATATTTCGAATTAAATACCCTAGAAGCCTTTCGAGGAAAACTTATTTTTTAAGGATAAAAGTGGTTCCACTGCAACCGCCTGGGGACAAATCAAAATTCCGAAACCTTTTTGCACATCTAGAGATGTTACCTGAACACATTAGCATAGTTTAAACGTTTTGTATTAAATATCCTAGGAGCCTTTCGATAAAAACTGATTTTCTAATGATAAAAGTGGTTCCACTGGAACCAAAATTCCGAAACCTCCATGCACATCTAGAGATGCTACCTGAACACCTTGGCATAGTATAAAAGTTTTGCATTAAATACCCTAGGAGCCTTTAGATGAAAACTGAATTTCCAACGATAAAAGTGGTTCCTCCAGAACCACTTGGGGCCAAATCAAAATTCCGAAACCTTTATGCACATCTAGAGATGTTACCCGAACACCTTAGAATAGTTTTAACGTTTCGAATTATATACCCTAGGAGCCTTTCGATGAAAATTGATTTTCTAATGATAAGAGTGATTCCACTGGAACCACCTAGGGGCCAAATCAAACTTCCGAAACCTTCATGCACATGTAGAGATGCTACCCGAAAACCTTAGCATAGTTTAAGCGTTTCGAATTAAATACCCTAGGAGCCTTTCGAGGCAAACTGATTTTTTAAGGATAAAAGTGGTTCCACTGGAACCGCCTGGGGCCAAATCAAAATTCCGAAACCTTTTTCAACATCTAGAGATGTTACCTGAACACATTAGCATAGTTTAAACGGTTTGTATTAAATATCCTAGCAGCCTTTCGGTAAAACTGAATTTCTAACGATAATAGTTGTTCCTCTGGAACCACCACGGGCCAAATCAAAATTCCGAAACCTTCATGCACATCTAGTGATGCTACCTGAATACCTTACCATAGTTTAAAAGTTTCGAATTAAATACCCTACGAGCCTCTCGATGAAAACTGATTTTCCAACGAGAAAAGTGGTTACACCAGAACCACTTGGGGCCAAATCAAAATTCCGAAACCTTTATGCACATCTAGAGATGCTACCTGAACACCTTGGCATAGTATAAAAGTTTCGCATTAAATACCCTAGGAGCCTTTAGATGAAAACTGAATTTCCAACGATAAAAGTGGTTCCACCAGAACCACTTGGAGTCAAATCAAAATTCCGAATCCTGTATGCACATCTAGAGATGGTATCCGAACACCTTAGCATAGTTTTAACGTTTCGAATTATATACCTTAGGAGCCTTTCGATGAAAATTGATTTTCTAATGATAAGAGTGATTCCACTGGAAGCACCTTGGGGCCAAATCAAAATTCCGAAACCTTCATGCACATGTAGAGATGCCATCCGAACACCTTAGCATAGTTTAAGCGTTTCGAATTAAATACCTTACGAGACTTTCGATGAAAACTAATTTTCCAACGATAAAAGTGGTTCCCCCGGAACCACTTGGGATGAAATCAAAATTCCAAAACCTTTGTGCACATATAGAGATGCTACTTGAACACATCAGCAAAGTTTAAACGTTCCGAATTAAATACACTAGGAGCCTTTCGATGAGAACTGATATTCTAAGGTTAAAAGTGGTCCACTGGAACAACTATGGGCCAAATCAAAATTCCAAAACCTTTATGCACATCTAGAGATGTTACATGTACACCTTAGTATAGTTTTAACGTTTCGAATTAAATACCCTAGGAGCTTTTCGATGAAAACTGATTTTCTAACGATAAAAGTGGTTCCACTGGAACCACCGGGGCCAAATCAAAATTGTGAAACCCACATGCACATCTAGAGATGCTACCTGGACACCTTAGCATAGTTTGAACGTTTCGAATTAAATACACTAGGAACCTTTCAATGAAAATTGATTTCCGAATGATAAATGTGGTTCCACGGGAACCACTTGGATGCCAGATAAAAATTCCAAAACATTCATGCACATTTAGAGATGCTACCTGAACACCTTAGCATAGTTTAAACGTTTCAAATTAAATACCCTAGGAGCCATTCGATGAAAACTGAATTTCTAATGATAAAAGTGGTTCCACTGGAACCACCTGGGGCCAAATGAAAATTCCGAAACCTTCATGCACATCTAGTGATGCTACCTGAACACCTTAGCATAGTATAAAAGTTTCGAATTAAATACCCTAGGAGCCTTTCGATGAAAACTGATTTTCCAACGATAAAAGTGCTTCCACCAGAACCACTTGAGCCAAATCAAAACTCTGAAACCTTTATGCTCATCTAGAGATGTTACTTGAACACCATAGCATAGTTTTAACTATTTTCTAACGATAAAAGTATCTCCACTGGAACCACCGGGGCCAAATCAAAATTCCGAAACCTTCATGCACATCTAGTGATGCTACCTGAATACCTTAGCATAGATGAAAAGTTTCGAATTAAATACCCTACGAGCCTCTCGATGAAAACTGATTTTCCAACGATAAAAGTGGTTACACCAGAACCACTTGGGGCCAAATCAAAATTCCGAAACATTTATGCACATCTAGAGATGTTACCAGAACACCTTAGCATAGTTTTATCATTTCGAATTAAAAACTCTTGGAGTCTTTCGATGAAATCTGATTTTCCTTCCAATGATAAAAGTGGTTCCACTGGAACCACCTGGGGCCAAATCAAAATTCCGAAACCTGTTTGCACATCTAGAGATGTTACCTGACCACATTAGCATAGTTTAATTTTTTCGAATTATTTATCCTAGGAGCCTTTCGATGAAAACTGATTTTCCAATGATAAAAGTGGTTCCACTGGAACCACCTGGGTCCAAATCAAAACACCGAAACTTTCATGCACATCTAGTGATGCTACCTGAACACCTTAGCATAGTTTAAAAGTTTCGAATTAAATACCCTAGGAGCCTTTCTATGAAATCTGAGTTTCCTACGATAAAAGTGGTTCCACCAGAACCACTTAGGGCCAAATCAAAATTCCGAAACCTTTATGCACATCTAGAGATTTTACCTGAACACCTTAGCATAGTTTTAACGTTTCGAATTAAATACCCTATGAGCCTTTTGATGAAAATTGATTTTCTAACGATAAACGTAGTTCCACTGTAACCACCTGGGACCAAATCAAAATTCCGAAACCTTCATGCACATATAGAGATGCTACCTGAACACCTTGGCATAGTTTAAAAGTTTCGAATTAAATACCCTAGGAGCCTTTTGATGAAAACAGATTTTCTAACGATAAAGGTGGTTCCATTGGAACCACCTGGACCCAAATCAAAATTATGAAACCTCCGTGCACATCTAGAGATGATTACTGAACACCTTAGCATAGTTTAAACGTTTCGAATTAAATACCCTAGGAGCCTTTCTATAAAACTGATTTTCTAATGATAAAAGTGGTTCCACTGGAACCACCTGGGGCCAAATCAAAATTCCGAAACCTTTATGCACATCTTGAGATGCTACCTGAACACCTTAGCATAGTTTTAACGTTTCGAATTAAATACCCTAGGAGCCTTTCGAGGAAAACTGATTTTTTAATGATAAATGTGGTTCCACTGGAACTACCTGGGGCCAAATCAAAATTCTGAAACCTTCATGCACATCTAGGAATGTTACCTGAACACATTAGCATAGTTTAATCGTTTCGAATTAAATACCCTATGATCCTTTCAATGAAGACTAATTTTTTAATGGTAAAAGTGGTTCCACTGGAACCACCTGGGGCCAAATCAAAATTCCGAAACCTGTTTGCACAACTAGAGATGTTACCTGAACACATTAGCATGGTTTAAAAGTTTAGATTTAAATACCCTAGGAGCCTTTTGATGAAAAAAGATTTTCTAACGGTAAAAGTGGTTCCCCTGGAACCACCTGGGGCCAAATCAAAATTCCGAAACCTTTTTGCACATCTAGAGATGTTACCTGAACACAGTAGCATAGTTTAAACGTTTCGAATTAAATATCCTACGAGAGTAAGGAGAATCAGGGGATACTGGGACACTTTTTTTAAAAAAATGTACATGATACGTACACGTACATGTACCCATAGGATTCAGTGTTAAAATGTACAAAACGTTTTTGTACATTTTGTTCCAGAATCCCTACAAGTAGCTTATCGTGTCCTACGGTTCAAACAGCCGTTGGCGAACGAGTGCGAATTCAGCAGAATTCGCGCGGAAAGAAAAGTCTACGAAAAATAGAAGAAATCGACCTAAAAATCGTCTCGACGTTCGCTATCGTGGCTTAGACCTTTCGATCTATCGTTGGCGAACTCCGGCAAAACGCTTTGGGGATTCTGGGACAGCATAACAATGCGTTTTGGGGATTCTGGGACACAACGTTGGCGATCGCGTTCTAGACGGCGGTGAGTGCGATCCGATCGGTACAAACGATTGGGGATTCTAAGACAGGAAAATCGATCCTAAAATTTTTTCACAACGTTCGCCGACGGTCGATCGAACCGTCTAGACCACGATGACCAACTTGTGCGGATTCTAGGACAGCAAAATATAAAAATTAAGAAATGTCGAAAATTAGAAATTTTCTCTCCACGTCTGCGATTGCGGTCTAGACGGCGTGCGATCGATCATGGAGGAACCAGTGGAGGGAACAGATGAAAACTATAAATCGTTACGAGTTTTGAGGTAAATTGTAACAGAATCACGAGATTCACAAGAGGACATAAAAAGTGATTGATATAATATATAGGAGAAAAAAAATATATATTAATTAATAGTTATTTAAAATAAATATCGAATCAAATAGATAATAAAATATACATAAATCATGAACGATTCTCAGGGCAAAGTTTCTTTTAAACATGCTGATGAGAGCCTACGCATTCTGTGTGAACGAAAAACTAGGTCACCTCTTGTTAGAATGATGCATCGGGTGTCGAGATCATCTAGACTTCGATCACGAGGATCATTCGTGTCTGACGATGGAAAGGGAAGATATGGTCGTCAAGTATTTTGAACCTGCGTTCAAATACGTTCAATTCGATGACATGATCAAGATTTGGAGGAGATTAATCTTCTTTAACAGGCGAGACAAGCCCACCGATTCGGAAGAAAAGAAATTGGTGCGTAGAAGTCTGACTTTAGAAGACAGGGGATGTTGATATAAATAAGGGAGAATAGAAAATAAAAATAAATACACGCTTAAATTTTATCTAATATTAAAAAGAAAAAAAACACAAAAAATGAGAA